>CM040121.1:608518966-608986245 GCA_022559845.1 Amorphophallus konjac
CCCACCGCACTCATGATGGGTTCCCACCGCCTGGCTAGCGGCACCATCGCAGGTCGCCAATGCCGAGCTCTCCCCATAGGGAGGTAATAATAGCTCCACAGCTGCTCGACGCAGGTCATCAGAACCTTGCGAAAACAACAAAAAAAAATACAAAACAAGCAAAACCAAAAATACCTGGATGAATGGTGTGAAACCACTCATAGTCATCTCACGATCCGTTTCTTGGAATAGGCCTGCAAACAAGTGTGCCAGCATGGCGGCTCCCCAGGCATAATACCCTACTCTTTCAAGGTCTGACAGCAGCTCCAGGAAGCAACATTGGATACCGTCCCCTTTCGAGCTCAGTACCAATCTCCCCAAAAGGAAGAGGAGAAATCTCCTCAAATCTATGTTGCATCTTTCCCAGTCGCCGAAATCTGTGCAGTACACGGCGCGGCATCCTATTTCTATCCTTTCCATGAACTCTTCTGAGGATTCATCGTCCCGCCGACGAGTGTCGGTGAGCCCTAATGCATCCATCAGGGACGCCCTAGCTACCGACCTATTTTTCCGACCATCCAGGTCCAGACCCAGTAACTTCTGGGCACCTTCTCTGTAGTCCGCGTAAGTGACTCCGGTCACTGCCTCGCCCTCTACCTTCAGGCTTGTGATCCGGACCACATCCTCCAAGCTGGGCACCATGTGCCCCCAGGGCATCAGGAATGCCCGGCTCACTGGGTCCCATCTCTCACACAAGGCTTGGATCAGGACTAAGTCAAGCTGGATCGGCTCGATCCGAAGGAAGGTACCAAATCCCATCACGTCTAGCCTCGCCTTCTGAAAATCTGGGAGGCCCCTGTACGCTGCTACTACCAACTCCCATAAGATTTGTGATTTCATCACAACCTACACATACAAGGAATAGGGGTGAGGTTTGGTCGGAAGAAAGGAAGAAAGAATGAGAAAAGGGTAAGAAAACTTGGCTTACGAGTTGAGATGGGGCCCTTTCGCTGAAGTGCCCTTCAAGGTCTGAAAGCCTCCTAGAACTACTACCACTGGACCTGCTTCTCTTCGAGGAATGGGAAGATTCGCCCTCCATCCAACTCTCTGAATTTTGAACACCTCCTCTCCCGGAAGAACTTGTGCTCCTCGATTTAGTCCTCGATATACCTGGGAAGATAAAAGGGACAAGAATTTATAGAAATGGAAGGAGTGCGGGCCAAGATTACCTCCATCACCTGTCAATGATAGCCCTCGCAATGAGGCACCGCCCAAGCGGTCCCATGTGTCGCTTCACCGCTCGCACAGGGTGATTGACTGGACGAAGAATAGGACGAATAGCCCCTATGTTGTCTAGAGATACCCTATCATAATTTGGAGGACGTCCGCAAAATTTGACATAACATCCGGGAAAAGGAACTAGGGCCGTCAGTATTGACTTCGACGGCAGATTCCCGTGGAAAATGGTCACAACAAGATGCGATTCTCTGCTTGGGGCGGAGTCTCGACAGACCTATCACATGGGAACAGTGCAAAGGAGGAGAAGCGTAGGGAAGAAGGAACGCACAAGAGAACAAACAAGCAGCAGAAAATCAAATCACTCCATTCATAATTCTACACAAGCTGTCATAAACACTACAATCATAGAGAGGTGGCGGGTCCACTAGCTCGCCAACTCTTGACATTATTTTCATGCTCGTCCCTCTAGGCGTCCCTCTCCTCTCCCCCGAGGTGAGGGTCCCTCAGAAGCCTCCGGGATCCCCGTGCAGTAACACCTGCCTCGCCTCTGGGCGCCTGCTCCGCAGTAGTGACTCGCTGCTCCTCCCCTGGCGTGGCAAAGAAGCCACTGGTGGCAAAGCTACCGGACTGACGGAGTCGCTCCCCGAACTCTCGCGCTCTCTCGTAGCGCGTCTCCATCCCTCCTAGTCTCTGCACGACGGCCTGAAGGCCCAGCTGGAGCTCCCTCACTTGGGCCTCCAAGGCCCTCCTCTCGGTCAGATCCCGCTGTCGCTCGGACCTTCTCTCGGCTTTCTCTCTCTCTGCCTCTCTCCTCATCATCTGCAGAAGAACCCTTAACTCCAGGATGTCTGGAGAAGGTCTCTCCTCACCACGATGCCGCAGCTCCGCTACAGTCGCCACCCAGGCGTCACGCTCCTCTTCCGCCCGGGTCGCGCGGGCCACCGCACTGGCAAGTTGCTCCCGGAGGGAGGCAATCTCGAGAAAAGGGGCCGAGGAACTGGAAGATCCGCCAGCCACTCCCACCGTCGCTGTCTGCTGGGCACGCTGGAACAAAATAAACAACGGCCGTAAGTGAAACTCCAAAATCTGAAGTTAAAAGTGCGGCACGTAACTTACCAGGAGCGACAGCTCATGTTGAGCGACGGCCAGCTGCCGCCTAGTCTCTGACAGTTGGGCGCGCGAGTCGCCGACGCCACGCATGTCCCCAGCTTGGGGAAGCCCCGCGTAGCTCTCTCTCTACCGCCGCAGGAAGTCGGCACTGTCCTGCACCAGTATACCCCCTTGCTGTCCAGGGAGACGTACGGGCCACTCCTCGAGCCTCGCCTTGCCGCGACTCTCCCTCCTGACGCGGCTCGGCTCGTCCGCACTCGCCCACTCATCGGCCAGACCCAGGGTCCTTGCCATGTCCTGCACCAAGAAAGGGGTCCTATATCAGTCAAAAGGAACGCGTCCCCTGTCTAGGAGGCGTCCATCATTTGAGTGCAACACTCGCCGAACCCTTTCCCCCTCGCGCGACTCGCGTCAAAAACCAAAATGAATTAAAAGACCCACCGGACCGTGTTCACCTCCTCCCATGCCATCGGGCCCCTCGGGTCCCTCAGGGGCCCGGAGCGGCCCTTCCTCCTCCATGGACGCCGTTCCGTGCTCGGGCGCGTCCCTCCTTGGGCGAGGGGTCCCGCGTCCCTCTCCACCTTCACCGTGGTCAGGCCCATCGAACTCCATCGATCAAAAGAGGAGGAAGATGAGAAAGGGGACAAGCGAGTTTCGGCAGAAGGCGGGCTCGTTTGCGGGTAAGGCACGGGAGAAGAAAGACCACCCGTCGCTTTAAATTTGAAATCAAGGATTAAGACGCGTCCTCGCGCCTGGACGCGCCCAAAAGGGGGAAAAGGAAACAAAATCCCCCCGTGCAAAGCGTAGTTCCCCGCTGTTCAGGGCAAGGTCTCGCGGAGCGTGCCTCAAAGGACAACTCAGTGTAAAGAAGAAAGTGTGGGAGAGAGAAAGGTACACACAACACAAAAAAGTCACTTCCATTTCATATAATAGCCGAAAGTACATCATACAGTGAGAAGGGTGACGTACAAGCAACTCTCTAACTCTCACCGTCACCCTCCTGGTCATCTCTCTCCTCCCTCCTCTGCCGGGGATCCCTAGGGGGCCTCTGCGAACCCTGAGAAGCCGTGCTCGCCTCGCCCTGCGGTGGCACTCCAGCCTCGAAGGTGCGACGACGCTCCTCGGCCGAAGAGACCAGATAGCTGCCCATGGAAAAAGAACCACACTGACGAAGTCGCGCCCCGCGTTCCTTCGCCCTCTGGTACCGCTCCTCGCTCTCCCGAAGCCTCCCCTCCGCCGTGCCGAGACTCAATCGAAGCTCCAGCAGCTGGGCCTCTAGAGCCCTCCTCTCGGTCTGATCCCGCTGTCGCTCCTCCCTCTCTCTCTCTCCCTATCCCTCTCCCTCTCTCTCTCCACGCTCTCCCTCTCTCTCTCCACGTTCTCCCTATCCCTCTCCCTCTCCGCTCTTCCCCGAACCGCGTGACGTCGCTCACCGATCGCGCCTACCTCAAGAGCGGGAGATGGCGGGTTGCTTCTTCCTCTCCCTCCGGTCGACCGACGGAGAGGGCTTTCCTCGGCTACCCTTACTTTTTGGTTTGGGGGCGTCCAGGCGCCTGGACGCCCCTAAGGTTTTTGAATTTTTTAAAAAAAAAATAAAAAAAATAAAAAATTAGGGGCGTCCAGGTCCCTGGACGCCCCCAAACCAAAAAATCAAAAAAAAATAATAAAAAAAATAATAAAAAATTAGGGGCATCCAGGATACTGGACGCCCCCCAAAATAAAATTTTTAAAAAAATTTATTAAAAAAAATAGGGGCGTCCAGGCCTCTGGACGCCCCCATAATAAAAAATAATAAAAAATATAATAAAAAGAAAAAAGGGGTTAGAGCATTTATATAATCCAAACAAAAGAAAAAAAAGGAAAGAAAAAGAAAAACTATAAAAAAGATAATAATTAAGGGGACGGGGGTCCGAAACATCCAAATGCCAGATTTTATTCCATCAGAAAGCAGAATGAGTTACATCAGGGGTTTAGGCGTCGTAGGCCTTAACTTCCCCAGTTCGGTTACATAAGTCCTCCACGGCTCGCATTCTTCCACCACGTGCGCTAATGCCTTTCCCGCAACACTTGTCTTCCAGGGAGCTTTAATGGCCTTCGCTTCCTTCGCGTCCGCTTCAGTGCCCAACTCCCTCTTCTTCAAAGGAACGATGCCAGTCGGTGGCGGAAACGAATGGCGTGGGATGCCAATCTGGAGGCAGCACCGATGCGCATTATAAAGGACGAACTCGGTCGCGCCGATCAGTTGAAGATCAACTTCGGGAGAAGACCTCATGAGGAGATCTAGCGAAAGCAAACATGCCGGTGCGCAAGTAAAGAAGCCTTGTGTCACGGTGCGGAAGTGAGACCGCCAGTCTTCACGTTTCTTCAGCCACGGAACGCGGTTCACTACAGCTTCGAATGGGGCCTCGCACCCATCCCCATCTCAAAGACGATGCATCCAAAGCGTCAAATTCTTCCTTCTCGGCGGAGCAGACTTGGCGAAGGACGGTCACGCACACCACACTCCAGAAATCACGGACTGCCTATAGACGGCCAGGTGACGCGGGCGCTGCTCAAGCCACCGCAGTGGACTCGGGGGGCCACAGTTACTCATTTTGTAACGACCCAAGATTCAGATACTGGAAAAGGAACCCGATACCATTCGAATCCTGTCCCGTTGCCCACGAGGCGGGGCTCGGAAGGACTAAAAGGAGTGTGGAGGTACAAAGAAATGGGAAATGAAGTAGGATAATTTGACATTTAATAGAAATAAATAAAAAACTACTGCAATAGCGTCCAGTCCAATAGAACGTACAGCCTAAAGTAGTAAAACGTACCACATGCCATGTGAACACTTGGTCCGGCGAGCTGGCAACTGAGACCCTCCGAACAGCACCCTCAAACCTCGAGGAAGAACCGCCGCACCTGAAAAGTAGGGATGAGTCTGCAAACAGAGACTCAGCAGGGGTCCCACGGAAAGGAAAGACAGCTACAACTACAGCAGGAACAGCAACCCAGTGGCCAGTCAAAACTCAGCACTACAGCTACTCCTACTGTACCGAAAGCACGACTCGGTCTCCCAGTTGGGGAACAACCGAGCCACGAACCCGACATCCCGATCCCACGGTCGGGGGACAACCAGAACGCGAACCGCCCTAGCCATGCTACTAGAAAAACGCCACGATACCTCTATCGCGGAGGCCTGCCCTCACAGAAGGGCCCGAGCCGAAACCACCCGGTCTGGAAGCATGGTCATGACCTCGCCGTCGTGAACACAACGCTGTCTAGGGAAAGCCCTCGGTGACGCTCACTGGAACCCCTGCACCTCGGCATCGGGAACACACACGAAAATTGCACACAAAACCACGTCTCGCAGACGTGAAGCGGAACTCGACTCACGAGGAGACTCACGTCACGTGACGGGAGCACTGCCCACCATAAGCAAAGCCAGATGCGTCCACTGACGACTTAGTCCGCGCCTCAAGTGTCTCGCTACGAGACGGAGACAGAGACACCACAGTAAGCAGTACCACGAACAAGGACTAGCTGGAGTCAAGACCACGAACAAGTGTCTCGCACGACGCCACCAGACTCTGGACAGCCCGCTAGACCTACTAAATCCAACGGTCTTTGAGTCACAAGACTCAGGGTCAAGACCGTCGTACAGGGACAACTCCACGCCGTCAATCTGCCCCATGCCTAGGTCCGAAACTATGGTAGCATGAATATCGAGGTAGCTCACAAGCTACCAAGGTAATCCATCGTCTCAGGGACACATGGAGATCTCCAGCCCCAGGCTGGTTGACTGGACTCATAGTCCAAGGCCACACACATGGCCCACTCGGGAACCATCTTCCGGAGAAACCACGACGTGCGGGGAAACCTCACCGCACTCACCCCGATACACGGTGACTCGATCTAGCAAGAACACGGAAGTCTGGAACACCTGGGGTCACCCAGATCCACCCAACCCATGGGCATGCTAATCGAGGTAACATGGTATCTCCAGACACCCAGGAACACGGACACAGAACCCAAGGGGTGTTAGGAACATTCGCGAGGCCAAAGATTTACCATTGGGTCACCACCGGGTCGACCGGAGACCAACACAACGCGAACCCGACACCGCGAGTATGGAAATCTCCTAGCGGTCTAACCTTAAACCGCCACGATGGCTAGCGGTCTACCCTTGAACCGCTAAGGAATGGCTAGCGGTTTAACATTGGACCGCTACATGCTAAAACCACGGACCCATAGCGGTCTACCCTTGGACCGTGAAACAGAACCTAGCGGCCTATTACTGCACCGCCAACGGCCCTGGCGGTCCAACTCTGGGCCGCCAAACCCTCAGAACACACGAAGCTTAAGCGGTCCTAGCGGTCTAACCCTGGACCGCCAAGGACCCTGACGGTCTATCGCGTGACTGCCAACCTTGAACCGACACAGGGAGACCCATAGCGGTCTACCCTTGGTCCGCTTGGAGCCCTTAGCAGTCTCTGGAACGACCGCTAAGGCGTCCCGAACCCGAAACGACGGGAAACGTCCAAAAAATCTGATCCACGCCCCATTAACCCGCGGGTGATGGGGAAACAAGGGAGAATCCATCCCCAAGCCTTCTAGCATGCATCTAAGCCCCTGGATCGGCCAAAAATACCGCGAAACGAGAGATCTGACTCACTTCCCAAAAATATGGATTCATCCCAAAACGTGAAAATAAACCCGCTCGGCTCGCCACTGTGGACGTGCAAAATTGCACACCCATACATCCCAACTAGTCCAACACCAATAACAACTTCAACTGAAGAAGCTGTGGAGAAGCGGGGCCGTCCGGACTCCCCGAACGCACATACACTGCCGTGGAGCTATCTCCAGAGTCACGACAGTGAAGAGAAATCAACCACCAACAGGCCCCACAATCCATGGGCCTCGAAGAAAATCAAGCGGGCCACGACTCGTGCTCACAACGGGCTCAAAATTGCCCACTTAACCCCTCAGCGGCACGCCATGTGCCCTGTTCAGCGGCACACCCCAAGGAGCCCCAGCGGTACACCGCTGGGAGCCCAGCGGCACACCCAGGCCTTCAGCGGCCCACCCCGGAGGTGGTTCAGCGGCACACCCCCAGGGTGTCCCCAGCGGCACACCCTCGTGGGGGTCCAGCGGCACACCAAGGGGGCGCCCAGCGGCACACCCCCTGGGCCGTCCAGCGGCACACCCAAGGGGGCGCACAGCGGCACACCCCCTGGGCCGCCCAGCGGCACGCCCCCAGGCGGCCAACGGCACGCCCAATTTGGGCTTCAGCGGCACGCCCGTTCGGAGCTCCAGCGGCACACCTCCTTGGGCTTTCAGCGGCACATTGTTTGCCCCCTCAACAGCACGCTTGGGCAGCCCTTCAGCGGCACGGCCTTTGGCCCTCCCAGCGGCACACTTCTTGAGCCCGCCAGTGGCACAGCGTTAAGGCATTTCAACGGCCGAACGACATGATGCCCATGCCCTACGGATTCTTGGCGCGCAGTGGACTTGCTGAGGTGTCGCCCGGGGAGAGAGCCACGCTGCCTATCCCCCTGCCACCAAGGACGACGGGTCAAATCCCCAATCAATGCCTCCGATTTACCGCCTCCGACTATCATGCTCGAACGCTTCCGCCGTGGAGGGTATAAAAACCCCTCTCCTTCGACACAAACGGGGGAGAGACACAGAGGCAGAGGGCGAAGAGAAGAAGAGAAGAAGAGGAAGAGAAGAAGAGAAAGAGGAAGAGGAGGGGAGGCTCTGCCCCCCCCTCCCGCTGCTCCGTCCACCGCCGTCCGCCCGAAGAGCAGAAGAAGAAGAAGAAGAAGAAGAAGAAGAAGAGAAGAAGAGAAGAAGGAGAGGGGAGGCTCCGGCACCCCCGTTGCTATCCCGTCCACCACCACCGGTGTGAAGAGAGGAAGAGAAGGAGAGTGAGTGAAGAGAGAGAGTGAGGTCCGGGAGGGGAGGAGTCCATGCTCCCTCCATTGTATCTTCTTTCTTTCTTTCTTTGTCCCCTTATTTTCTTTCCCGTCGCCATGTATTAGCTCTCTTGGGGCATTCCTTTCGTGAGAATAAAAGTAGAAGGCTTGCAAGTATTTTTTTCTTGGACATCTTTCTAAAGCATTTCTTCCGCGTTTGCATCCTTCGGTGTTTCACGCCCCCTTTCCCTTTCTCCTTTTGTTAGGGTTTGTTTCCTCCCGGGTATTATTGCCTTCGCTCACCCCCGAGCGCCCTCAGCGGTACACCCTCCCTGATTGTGCCTCCAACGGCACGCCCCGTCGTCCCTTCAGCGGCACGCCCTGATTGTGCCTCCAACGGCACGCCCAGTCACGCCTTCAGCGGCACACCCTAACTGCGCCCCAGCGGCACACCCCAGTCCAGCCCCAGCGGCACACCCTAGCCGTGCCCCAGCGGCACGCCCCAACCAACCTTCATCGGCACACCCCCATCGGGCCTTTGCCGGTGCACTCTTCAACACCCTTCCCCGGCACGGCCTTGGCTGCCTTTCCCCGGCACGCCTATGATGGCCCTCGTCGGTACGCCCCTTTGGGCCTTCCTCGGCACGGCCTTCATGGCCTTCACCGCCATACCCTTGGCCCCCCTTGGCCCGGCACACTTGCCCTTCCTTCTTACCTGATGCATTCCCCCCTCAGCCAGTCCTAGAGTAGCATTCCACTCGCCGTTCCCTCCGAGTTTTCCGAGGTTTATAAAGGTGTTGCCGCTCTCGGGCGCCCACCTCCAGTTGTCGGGTTCCGCCACTCCATGTGGGCGCGTTCCCTGTATCTCCCTTACGCTCGGGTTAAGGGGAGATGCTGCCGAATTTTCGTTAGAAACAATAACATATTGAAAGACAAAAGGAAGCAACAAACAAATGGAACAACCACACATTTAAAAGATCAAAGACAGCAACAAACAAACGAAAAGAACAACGGTGAAATGCCTTAACCAAAGTAAATGGAACTGCAATCAATTCAAAGAGGACCAAATCGAACGACAACTAAACAACTTGAACATCCGCCCTCACAAAAGAAAGAATGAAAATTAATCAAGAGAAGAAAAGAAGAAACCCATGCAAACTTAATAAAATCAGAAAAGAAGAAAAGAAAAGCTTTAAAAGAAACGGAGGAGGAGTGGGATCCCCATGCCTTTCGCCGGTACGCCCCTTCAGCTACCTTCGCCGGTACACCCTCTAGCTACCCTTGGCCGGCACACCCTTCGCCGGCACACCCACTCGCGCCCTTCGTCGGCACACCCTCCATGGCCCCTCGCCGACACACCTTGCCAACTCTTCCCCGGTATGCCCTTCTGTGACCTTCGCCGGCACACTCCCTGTTGCCTTCGCCGGCACGCTCCATGCCGCCTGTAGACACGCCATTCCTGACGTCTCCTGAGAAAGTCTCATATTACTATACAACGCCCCGCGACGGCTTACGCGTTTTGAATCACTTGAGTGCTTCCTTTTCTTAGTCTTCTTCCGCCCTTTTCGGCATCCGGAATCGTCTCGTCACGGCATTCGGACGGCATCAACAACAGTCAGACGCATCAGAGGTTCTGGAACCAAGAAGGGTATCTGCCGGGCAGGCGCCAACACGTTGTCCGAGGACCCGGGTGGGTCTTTATGGGGGCGTCCAGGCCCCTAGACGCCCCCATCTTTTTAATTTATTTTATTATTTTATCAGGGCCCAAAAATAAATAAAAATATATATATTTTAATGGAGGCGTCCAGGACCCTGGACGCCTCCATAAAAACTAATAATAATAAATATTTATAAAATGCCACTTGGCATAAAAAAAGACAAAAAATAATTAAAAATATACATATATTTGGAGGCGTCCAGGCCCCTGGACGCCTCCATAAAAACAAATAAAAAAAATTAAAATGCCAGCCCTTGTATAAAAGACAAAAAAAAAATAAAAAATAATATAATTTTGGAGGCGTCCAGGCCCCTGGACGCCTCCATCAACTCCCTCACGGGCGCCGACCACCGAACGACGGTTTGTCGTGTGTGAAAAAAATCCAAATATAGAGACGTCCGGTCAGCTGGACGCGCCCATTTCTGAATCACGAGGCGCCGCACACAAAACCACGCGTTGTGCCAAACCGCGTGCGGCCGTCGTCGGCTTTCGGTGGACCTGCTTGAGGCGTCCTGGACCCTGGACGCCTCCACAAAAGTATTCCAAAAAAATCAATAAAAATAGAACAAAATATTATTTCGGCCCTGATGGAGGTGTCCAGGGTCCTGGACGCCTCCACCCTCCGGAGCTCTATAAATAGAAGCCCACCCCCTCAGTTCTGGGAGAGCTTCGAAGTGATCCGATAGGCTGCCGGAGCCCAGAGGCTACGGAGTCATTTTCTAACCCGTGGGTTCTTTTGTAGGTGGAGGTTCTACCGGCTTCTCGGGTGCTCACGCTCGCGAGAGGAAGGTCGTCTTCATCTACCGCGCTTCCACGTCGTCCCCACGCTGCCGGAGCTCCGCCGGATTTCACCCTCGGCTCATCCAATAAGCCTTTTCTTCCCCTTTCTCTTCGTAGTTCTTTTGCATTCATCATCTCGCATCCTCTATCCCCCTTCATAAGGGCGCCTCTTCTTTTATACTTCTTGCATCCATCATCTCATTTTCCTCCTACTCGAGTCCGAGAGGGGTTTAAAAGATAACACCAACCAGGTGTGTGTCTTGCCATCATTTCGTTATTTTTATCGCAAGGATTTGAATACTACACCTCCATCTTTCTAATCCACTTGTCATTTGTTTGTCGTTGTTTTGCAAGGGTAGCCGAGGAAAGCCCTCTCCGTCGGCCGGCCGGAGGGAGAGGAAGAAGCAACCCGCCATCTCCCGCTCTTGAGGTAGGCGCGATCACTTTCTTATTTTGGGGTCTTTCGGCCCCTGGCGATCACATCTTATTTTCGAGGCCGCGGCGAGTCACTTCCCCAATGGTCGTTTAAATTTCCGTTCTTATATTCTCTTATACTCTGTTATATTCTGCTCATATTCTCGAGGCCGCGGCGAGTCACTTCCCCAATGGCCGTTTAAATTCCCATTTTTATATGTTATATTCTTATCTGTTTGTGTTCTCGAGGCCGCGGCGAGTCACTTCCCCAATGGCCGTTTAAATTCCCGCTCTTTGTATTCTCTCTATATTCTGTCATCTTATTATCTGTTCATATTCTCGAGGCCGCGGCGAGTCACTTCCCCAATGGCCGTTTCATTTCTTGTTATTTAATTTTTGCACCATTCCCGTCCCCCCGAGGCCGCGGCGAGTCACTTCCCGCTATGGCCGTTTAAACCCCATATTTTGCTATATCACACTTGTCCCGCTCGCCCCGCCGGAGCAATCTCCCGTGGTGGCCCCTTCTCTCTCTTCTCTTATTTCTGTGTTGCAGCAACAAACACCCAAAAACAAAAGAAAAGAGGAGCCCGCGCGCGCTCCGCGCCCTCTCCGCTCTTCCCCGAACCACGTGACGTCGCTCACACCGCCTTCGCCGGCACACTTTCTGCCGCCTTCACCGGCACACACCCACTTGGCCCTTCGCCGGCACGCTCCTTTGGTTCTCAGCGGCACGCACCCTTTCAGCCCCTCAGCGGTACACTCCCTCAACCTTTCAGCGGCACACTCCTCAGCCCTTCAGCGGCACAGCCCAGTCACGCCTTCAGTGGCACACCCACCTGCGCCCCCTCGCCGGCACACCTGCCCGCCCCTTTAGCGGCACACCCGGCCGCCGTTGGCCGGCACACTCCCAGCCATCTTCCTTCGCCGGCACGCCCGTTCGCGCCCCTCGCCGGCACGCCCGCTTGCCTTCGCCGGTACACCCCTTTCTGCCTCCAACGGCCCACTTTTCCTCCCAAAATAAATATATATATAAATATGTCATGATAATAATAATGATAATAAATTAATAAAAATTATGATAAATAAATAAACCTGAATATATATATATAAGAAATAAACAAAAAATGTGAAATAATAATAATAATAGTAAAAAAAGGAAAGGGAAGATATAATAGTAATAATAATAAACAAAGTGGAGAAATCACCCAGGATAAATACATAAAAGTGAAGTAAGCAATAAAATATATATGTATATAATTTTAAACCCAGATGAAAAATGGTAACATTTATACCGCAGCCCCGTCCCTCCTGCGACCCGGTGCTGAAGGAACAACAATGCCGCCCTGGCGGGCTGGGCCCAAGTCTTGGGAATTATCCCAAAATGGCCATGGCCCGACCTCACCTCGGGCTGACATTCCGATTAAGCCGGACTCGTTTCTCAGACCGGATCCCTTCCGAGCCACTACTAAAATTGCCGCACGCTCGGCGGACATTTGAACGGGTTCACCTCGGTTTTCGTCGCGTTTCTATTATGGACCTGTGTCTGAATATGAAAAGACCCATGAGCAACCAATATGGCCGACGGCTCCCTCCCCGACATGGTCGTGAGCCGACATTGCTCCGGGCCTATAGCCCGTTAAATCGGATTCATTCTAATGGGATTCGTTCCCATTCTTTCATTGAAACTACCGTAAACTCGGCATACATTTCTACGGGGTCGTTCCTATCTACGTCGCACCTTCAATATGGACCCTTGTCCGAATATCAAGTGGTCCGCAAGTGACCGACAGAAATCTGTATAGAATGGGATGGCTCCTGTCATCCCTGGACCCTATACACGGGAATATCAATAAGGCCTTTGTGGGCTGTGCTTGGACCTCGGGTCCGTCCCGATTATGGTCACTGTCTGACCCACACCCTCGGCCTATAGCTCGCTTCCTTCGAACATGTTTTGGTTTTGGAATCTAGTCCCGGGACTCTTCCCCGTTGCCCTCCGGCACCTGGAACATTAATGATGCCCACGCAAGCCCCGTTTGGACCGCGGGAGGCGCCCCCTGTATGGTCCCGACTCAATCTCGCACCGGGCCAATAAATTCGCTAGTTTCCCTGCTACAATAACCGAGATTTAACCGAATATTTTCAGTGTCTCGGAGTAATATATTTGCCGTATGACGGCATACATATGTTCCAAGTCCTCCTGCGACAATTATGATATTTTCAAGCCGGGCACACGTTCGAATGTTAAACGGTCTCCCGAATGACCGACACGTTTCGAACTTCCGCTTCCCTAGGCACAGGGCTTTTCAGCCAATTCAAGGGATAATCCCCGTTGCCCCTTGGCGCCGGAAATACTAATGACACTCGTGCAAGTCTTGTTTCGACCGCGGGGGTCCCACCACAGTATGGTCGCAGCTTGCTCTTGCACCGGGCCAACAGATTCACCGGTTTCTGACCGCTCTAACTGAGGTTTAGCCGAATGTTTTCCGTTCTTCCGAACAATAAATCTGCCGTATCCCGGCATACATATGTTCTAGTTTTCCCGGGATGATCGCGATTTTCTCGAGACGGACACTCGTCCGAACATTAAATAGTCAGCACCTGACTGACATGATCTCGAATGTTTTCTTCGCCCTTGCGCAAGGATTTCGATACTTCCTAATAGACCTTTCGTGCAATTAAGTTCTCGGCCATGAGGCCCTGAATCCCGGCGATTAATCAAGGGTGTTTCCTCGTATGGGGGATGTAAATGGCGCCGTGACCTTTATGGCGCGGCGGGATTTGGTCCCGACACGAACCACACAATTATCTGACCGAGTCAGATCGAGCGCACCGTGGGCTCTTTGGAGCCCGCATAAATTGTCACTTTGTGACTGGCACGCCCACGCACTTAATAGACGAATCAACCATTCCCGAAGAGACGAGCATAATAGATGATCGAAAAGTGCGTCCACAAGTCTGGCACGTCCGGTGGGACCGAAACTACCCTTCATCTCTTCGCCGGGATTCAGGGCCTCATGGCCTCCCAATTAACGATGTTTGCCTGCTTTGATGAATGGTAGGTGCTGTCTTCGCCAGTCCTATGGGGAGAAAAGCCAAACTCGGTGCAGCTGCCTTCGTGGCCTCGAGGACGCTGCTTCGAAGCATATGCAGCTTCCAAGAATCATGGGGGCTGTTATAAAAAAGGGGGGGAAGAGAAGGGAGGGGAAATCAAGCCCCCCCGTTTCCCTCAAGAAGAAAGAGAAGAAAAGAAGAAAAGAAGAAGAGAAGAAAAGAAAAAAAAAGAGAAAAGAAAGAAGCAAAAAAAAAGAAGAGAAAGAATTGGCAAGACAGGGTTGTACGGCCACGTCCGTCGAGACCCGTGCTGAATAAAGATTACCACTGTGGGGTTGATGCGGTGGAGCGAACCACTCATCCCCTCCCTGAGGGGGTGAGCGCTCTCCTGCACCTCCACCCTGGTCAATCATACAAAAAAAAGAGGAAAAAAAAGAAATAAAAAAAAGAGAAGAAGAAAAAGATGGCAAGCATTGTCGACCAAAAGAGCAAGAAGAAACCCGGCATCCTGCTGTTGACACCCGTTTTTAGCCTACAAGTTGCGTTATTTCTCTTATTCATCAATTTTGGATGTCCCAAATTACCCATTATTTTGGAGCGTTCCTTGGATAGATTTCGAGCCCATTTCATTATTCCATTCCCATTGAGCCTTGGAGATCATTATTTCTTAGAGTATTGGAGCTTATCTTACCAACTTCCGGCCTTCTGAGTCGACTTACGGCCCATTTAGGTCGACTTCCCTCAAGCGTTCGGCCCCTTTCGCTGCGCAGTCTTAAAAAGTGGTCCTTTTTCATCCTCTTCCTTTCTTCTATTCATTAAGTGTCCTTCACCAAAGTTGTTCCATTTTTAAAGCCCTACATTTTCTTCTTCTACGCCATTATCCAGTTCTCCACCGTTTTTAGGTCTCAGTATTTTTCTCTATTCTCACCCTATTTTCTCTCTCCTCTGATCGTTTTTTCATCTTGTTCTCTTCATAAAAGTTGTTCCTCTCTTCGTTATCTACAATTTCTTCTTCTACCACTTTCGCTAGTTCTGCACCATTTGAGAGATACGCTTCAATTTCTAAAGTTGTGCGAGCTTGACAGCCTACCCTTGATAAACGGTCAACTGTTGACCGTTACTGTTCACACTGTCCCATGTGGACCGCCCAACACCTATAAACGGTCAATAGTTGACCGTCCATGAACAGTAACTTTTTTTTAATTTTATTTATTTTTTAGTTTATTATTATTATTTTTAAAATGTTTAAGAACGGTCTTCTTAAGACCGTTTATGTCAAAAAACGGTCTTTGGAAGACCGTTTATATATTTTTGTGCCAAAGGCTCTCAGGTCGCCCCCAGTCATTAAGCGGTCACCCCATGACCGTTTATATTAAAAGGACGGTCCTTCCTAAACCGTTTATTTCGAAAAGCGGTCTATCGTGCGACCGTTCATGTAACAGAGAGTCCACAAATTCCTGAACTCTGTCTTCTTCGCCGCCGGATTCTAAGGTCGAACCTGTGCAACGAGGCCTCTTTGTTAGGGATATATCTTCTAGAATCCTCCACCAAATTAAACTCCGTTTGTTTCTATCTCTTGCCCTTTGTATTATCTTCAATTTGATCCATAGGGCATGACTTTTCATGCACCGGATCTCCTGGAATCTTGGCCGCAAGTTAGGGATTTACTCATTTCGTGCAACCAAAAGTCCATGCAGATTAGGTTCCAGAGCCATCTTCCAAGAGCCATAACTTCCACAATCTTCAACCAAAAAGAGTCTCGTTTGTTCCTACCTCTTATCCTATCTATTATCTCAAGATTGATCCATAGATCTTGAGATTTGGTGGACTCTATCCTTTGAAATCGCAGCAGAAAGTTAGGGTTTTCACCTTTTTTCTATAAATAGATGCCCAGTTCGCCTGTGCGACGGGGGGCTCTTCTTCGACCTGGGGCGAAGCCATGCCGGATCGTCCACTCAAACCTTCGACCCCAGGCTATTGAGGGAAGTATAGGCTTTGTTTTGGTTCCTCATTTGCTTCATTTCATCATTGTTTACTCTCCTAACTTCGCCTCTACTTTTAGCAAATCATCACAAGTTCGTGAACCTGTGCGACGGGGCACCCTTCGTCGGCTCGGGGCGGAGTCATCCGGCATCCCCTTCGTCCTCCATTGGTCTCATCTTGAAGAGGGGAGTATCTTCTTCATTTTTTATCTCTCCGGCTCTCTTTCTTCATACCTAGGCTTAGTCCTCTCCCTCTACTTTTCACAGATTGTCACAGTTTTACACTAAGTTTTTTTACACTGTTTCGGCACGTTCATGCATTTTTCTTCGTTTTACACAACATTTTTCTCCCCCATTTCTCCATCAAATTCCATGATTTCAAATCCTATGCATGCACAACATTCCCACCTTACTTTTGCACCCACTCATAGGGGTTAAAAACCCACCCCCGGTGCGTTCTCCCCCTTTCTTTCATGCTACTTCATCATTTCGAGCATGTGCTACACTTTCATGTTTCTAATGGGTTTTCTCTTATGTTTGTGGCTTTATTTTGTAGGAGACTATTGATAGAACGTGAGGCCCTCGCTTTCTAGCCGGCTAGGAGGTGAGGAGGTGCACCAACATCGGCTCCCCGCATCCCATTTCAAGCGCGATCACACGTTGTAGTGGCTTCCCATTAGGCCGCGTCTTCCTCCATATTTTCCAAGGTACACGGCGCCATCTTCATCCTTTCTTCATCATTTTGGTGCTGTAAGTCCTTGGTGGCGATCACGGTCAGGTTCCTCTTCTTCGTCGCCCCTTTCCATTTTAAGCACTTTCACGCCTATATGCATGGTTATATTGTTTAGTTAGGGGGTGGGATAGATTGAAACATGTGTATCTACACCTGCCTGACTCTAGGAGGACCCAAGTCCGCGATGCAATGACCCGGCCTGTTCCTCGTTCCTGCTGCCTCTACCCGGCACAAAACGGCCCCCCCGAGTGGTTGTTAAAAGACCCAGCGAGCCACAATTGTAGCTTGGTGAATAGCTGCCCGCTGAGGGGAATGCTTTATAGCAATGAGGCCAAGCACGGCCACCACTCCCGAAGAGAGCATGCACATACCCCGCCATGGGGGATAAGAAGAAGATATATACCCTGCTACGGGGGCATAGGAGGCAAAAAATATATATACACCCCATTCCCAGGGGCACATGAAGAGAATCCGCCCCGATTGAGGGGCACACAAAGCAAAAGCTACACCCCGGCTTCGGGGCATTTGAAGAAGAATCCGTCCCGACCTGGGGACGTAAGAAGAAATAGAGCTGCACCCCGGTTTAGGGGCATTTGAAGGGGAAATACACCCCGATATGGGGGCACCTGAAGCAAAAAACATACCCCGCCATGAGGGCATAAGAAGAAAAGAATTCATTCCCCCTGGGGACACATGAAAAGAGAAACTCACCCTGACTTAGGGGCATATGAAGAAGAAACCTACCCCGGCCTGGAGGCATAAGAAACAAAAGCACACCCCATGCTAGGGGCATATGGAGAGGAATGCACATCACCCTAAGGGGCGCAAAAAAGCATAAGAACGCACCCTGGCTTAGGGGCATTTGAAGGAGAAACATACCCCGCCAGGGGGGCATAGAAGTCATGAAGAATAAGCCTCGGCTTAAGGACATTTGAAGAAGTCACATCCCACCTCGGGAGCATGAGAAGCAGCAAGAATACACCCCGGCCTAGGGGTATTTGAAGAAGAGATATACCCCGCCTGGGGGCATAGAAGCCGTAAAGAGTACGCCTCGGCTCAGGGGCACTTGAAGAAGCTACATCTTGCCTTGAGAGTATAAGAAGAAAAGAGTCCACCCCATCTTAGGGGTATTTGAAGAAGAAACACACCCCGCTATGGGGGCATAGAAACCATAAAGAATACGCCCCGGCTTAGGGGTATTTGAAGAAGAAGGATACCCCGCCTCGGGGGGACATTGCAAGCATCGATACACCCTGCTAGGGCGCACAGGAATCAAGCCACGCCCCACTCCTGGGGACACATAAAGAGAGTACACCCCGCCATGGGGGCACATGAAGAGAATCCACCCCGACTCGGGGGTACATGAAGCAACGAAGAATACACCTCACCTTAGGGGAGTATGAAGAAAAAGCATACACCTGTGGGAGATGATTTTTTTATTAAGAATATTTTTATTATGATTATGGGTTTATTTGGTTTATTTATTAAAGGTTTATTTGCATGGGCGTGCCAGCGTCGTTAATGTTATTGACATAGGAAAGTGCATGCATGTGTATTAAGTGTGTGCATAACATGAATGAATGCATGTGTGTGTGTTGTGTGTATTACGTGAGTGAATGCATGTGTGTGTGTTGTATGTTACGTGAGTGAATGCATGTGTGTGTGTTGTGTGTTACGTGGTGATTTATTTTCTTGTTAAAACGGCGCGATGATTGTGTTGCATGCTTTTTGGTTTTGTTAAAATGGCGTGGTTTGGATGAAACTTTACGGTTAAAACGGCGTGCAAATGTGTGAGCACGCCGGATAACGGTGTTATTCTTTTTGTTTTATTTATTTTGTTTTGTTTTGTTTATTTTATTATTTATTATTTATTATTGTGATATTTAGTTGTTGTTTGTTTGTTTTATTATTTTTATTATTTCATTTTTTTTATATTCTCGATTTTATAAATGGTTAATCCGGCAACATCTCCATTAAACCCGGGGTGTCTAGGGAAAAGTGGAGGCATACCCATGGAATGGGGTAAGCTCCTTAAAGGCCGGGAGGCCAGACACGCTGACCGGCGGACCCGGGTGGACGGAGACCCTGAGGGCGAGCCTACGGGGGATACCGATGTGCCCATGGGTTATCCAAATCGGGGCAGTGTTCGCCATTAAGGCGGTTTAATATTCACTCGGAGAGTGACTATTTAAAACAGCATGAGGAATAAAGCCTTAAAACGGCGCGGTTGAACCGGCGTGGAATGCTCAGGGAAAGGGCTTAAAACGGCAAGGAAAACCGTAGGTGTAGAGGGGAAGCCTTAAAACGACACGGTCGCGGTTAAACCGGCGTGGAACGCTTAAGAAAAGGCATAAAACGGCGTGAGAACCGTAAGTGTACGTTAAAACGGCGCCACAGGGCGTAGGTGTAGGGGGAGGCCTTAAAACGACACGGTCGCGGTTAAACCGGCGTGGAACGCTTAAGAAAGGGCTTAAAATGGCGTGAGAACCGTAAGTGTAGAGGGGAAGCCCTAAAACGGCACGGTCGCAGTTAAACCGGCGTGGAACGCTTAGGAAAAGGGCTTAAAACGGCATGGGAACCGTAGGAATAGGTTAAAACGGCGCCAGAAACCGTAGGTAAATAGAACAGAGCTTGTTAAACCGGCGCGACCTGATTGGGGCGCGCCGGTAAGGGCGCGCCGGAAAGGGCGCGCCGGTAAGGGCGCGCCGGGAAGGGCGCGCTGTTTTAAGGCGCGCCGTTTTAAGGCGTTATCGCGCCGATTTAGCCCGATTTCGTGGAAACAGGAGTTTCGTTGGTTTATTTATGGACTTATTAACATGTTTTGGAAGATTTTGAAAATTGATTGAGGTGATTGTTCATCGGATCGGTCCCAAGCCGTTCAAAGTCAAATCACGGGCTCACGCGAGGTTCATACTCGAGCGCGACGATTGTTCCGAGTTTACACTCGTTCGAGCCGGAATTTCGGCAGCATCTCCCCATCCCAAAGGATTATCAGGGAGAAGCGGGGAGTACTCACGTAGTGGAGCAACCCCTAAAGGCCGGGTGGCGCAACGGCGGCCGGCAAACCCGAACGGACGGGAAGACCCCGAGGGCTAGCCTACTAGGGGCACCAAGTCTGTGGGCAGAAAGTAGACGGATGGCGCGACTCACAGCGGGAGCGAAGACCCCGAGGGCTAGCCTACGAGGGGCACGCGACCCTAGTCGGTACCACGTCCAAGTCGGGACGACCGATAGAGAGGGAAAGCCCCGAGGGCTAGCCTACGAGGGGCACCCGTCCCACGGCCACCACAAGGTCCGTGAAGGTCTGTGGATTTTAAATGTCGGGATTAACCCAATTTTGATATTCACCTAATAGTCAGTAAGGACGCTCATCATTAATGGATGAGTTCCCATGACCAAATGGCGGTTTGATGAAACAGTGGGGGTATATTCCCCTCCCCGGATTAGTGAGATGGGCTAATGGATTTAACCCTCTCGAATGAGCATAAATCGTATACAAACGATGAGAATGTATACAGCTTACTCAGCTAGATTCAACATATTCAATGTCAGGGAATGCTGTCAGCATGCGAATCCATGGACATAGGAACAAATGGACTAACCATTCGGTCACGAGAACGACCTCTTCGCCTCTGAACAACTGGGGGATGTGGAGAGGCTCGATCAAAGCATCCTGACGCCGTGATGGGTTGAGGGGCACATACATATATGCCCTCAGCCATGATATCATCGAGAAAGAAAGGAAAGAAAGTAGAGCCAAGCACGACCACGGCGTTAACGCGAAGATCCCGGGGAGGGGGGTATTGCTGTAGCCCAGGAAGTCTGAAGGCGTATGCATCAGAGGAAAACCACGGCGGGAATCGTTCGAACACATTCCGTTCTGACGCCATAGGTGATGGGGGGTAGTGCGTAATCACACTTTGCCCATCCCCGGCGCCGACACTATTGCACGGCGCCGCTTTAGCGGCCAAGAGAAGAAATGCGAAAGGGGAAGAAGAAGAGACGATGCAACAGAACAAAACCATTCGCGCATATAGCATATTCATTCATCCCACAATCGAGAAGATATTACAAATGCATACATCGGCGCCGACGTTGTAGCACGGCACCACAGCTATCTATTACAGGGAAGCCTACAGAGGGAGAAAGAGAGAGAGATGATGAAGGGGGAGACGGGCTCATATCATTGCCCCTCCCCCTTTCACTTACACTACGACGAAGGAAGAAAACAGACAAAGGAAGATCGACAGAAAACACCGCGACCCACCTATGAAAACAACAGAGGAATTCTTCTTTTCCGACGCCGATGAACTTGTGCGCAGGAGAGGGCGACGGCGGTACGGTGGGGGACTCTCTAGGAAAACCTTCCTCCCCACGAAACCTAACCCTCTTATCTTGCGATTGGTCGTGGCTCTCCGGCGATCAGGACCTCTCTTCTCTTCTCTCCCTTCTTTTTTTTTAATTTTTTCTCTCCTCCTTTTGTCTTGCGAAGGCAGGCTATTATATAGCCTTGGTTAAATCGGCGCCCCGGAAAGGAGGGCGCGCCGTTTTAACGGCACCGGGGACGCCCCAGTGGTGGCTTTAGCGCGCCGGATCGATGGCGCCGGGAAGCATTCCTCGAATGAAGAATGGACGCGCCGTTTCTGATGGCGCCGTTTTAAGTGGTGTCGGTGACCCTTCACGCGTCGTTTTGACTTGTTTGCTCGGCGCGGGCCAACCGGTGGGTCCGGGGATGGTTCTGGAAGTTCCCGTTGACTGTTCCTCTCGCCCTGGTCCTTGGAAAACCTTGACGGGGCGTTGACGAAGCTCTCGGCATGATGACTGGCCTTAATCGGAACTTTGTGTGCGTTCGGCTCGAGCACGCGGGTCTTCCGCTCACATGGCCTTCGGTACAATAATTTGTGATGCCGGGCCGACTTCACTTGTATTTGTAGCTTTCTGGTTGCTTCTTCGGGGATGATCCCGAATACTCTCCCGAGCTCCCGGGCCTTGCCTTAGCGGCTGTTCATTGAAGACGAGCATCTTTTCTTTTCTTCTTTTCTTTGGTCTCATCTTTTGTTCGGCTTCCGCCATTCTTTTCCTTCTTTTCTTTCTTTTCTTCTCTGTCGACATAGGAGCACCTGATCAGAACTTAAGACCTGCAGAAGCAGAAGTTAGGAAATGTTAGGAATATTTTCAGTGTCAACAAATGCCCCCCACCCGCGGGTGTCGCGACAGAGGGACGAAAGAGCGGGACGTGCGGGTGTAACCCATGGCCCGTTTGAAAATATTGCATGGATCCTTTTTATTATTCATTCCTTTTATTTATTCTATTTCCATTTATCATCATTCATTTTTCATTTCGTCATTCATTTTTATTATCTCTCTTTCTTTTATATATAGCCTCATCCAAGCATGCAGGCACTCAACGACCACAAGCATAGAATAGCTATGTAGCATAGTTCCCCTATAACAGGGATAAGATAAGGACAACGCCCACGATTCACGGACAGAGTGCGGCTCACGAAGCACAACTAAGGGAGATGTGCATACGTAAAGGGGACACTGCATAGAACGTACGCGTAGCATAAATCACAATCTACACCCATGACTATTCCTCCATAGTGAAAGTGCGATTATATGGGTAGTGAACCCTAGACATAGGGATGTGCAGACGTTCTGAGTAACACTGGAGGATTACTTTATCGCCTACACATACATTCGGGGCTCTCGACTTTTGGTAGCTTCGCACAACCCCCTTTTATTTCTTAATTTCGGGCTTCACCGTTCGGCGCGAGTTTCCTCATATGTCTCAATGGGGATTCCCGGCTACTAGGATTCGTCATATATTATGATACTATTGTGGATTTCACCGTTTGACGCGAGTCTCCTCATATGTCTCAATGGGGATTCCCGGCTACTAGGATTCATCCTATATTATGGTTTTATGATGGATTTCACTGTTTGACGCGAGTTTCCTCATGTGTCTCAATGGGGATTCCCGGCTACTTGGATTCATCCTTACTTTAATTATAGGGTTTGTTGCACCGTTTTCGCGCAAGTCTCCTCATTTGTTTCAGTGGGGATTCCTGACTACTTGGATTCACATTCCACTTATCACAATCATCATCATTTTTTTCCTTTCTTTTTTTTTTCTCTTTTCTTTTTTTTTAAAAGGGGGTAGGCAGCTTTTTTCTCACGATCACCCTTTACGCGAGTGTAGAGATTTAAGCGTCCATGAAGTGTTAAGAAGAATTTATGCCGTCCCTATGACTAAGGACCATTGCTCATATTATGTGCGAAGTGTAGGAGTTTCGTCTAGGGTGTATCATGTGAGTTGGGCTGGCAACAAACCTACGACTCTTCCCCTGGCCGTATGCACTCACCGAGAATTGGTTTTTCATTCCTTAGTGTGTGTCGTGACGCACACGTATCCTGAATCAGGGCAACATTACTTAGCAAGGAAGTACGCGGCCTTAGAAATTTGAAGGAAGCGTGTTAATACTATACTACAGGCGGACATGCACGTGAGACAAGCAAGCACATAAACCACGTCATGATCATCATCCTCTTTTTTTTTTTCTCTTTTTCTTTCTTTTTCTTTCTTTTTCTTTTCTTTCTTTGCTCTCTTTCTTTGTCTTCCCTTTTTTTCTCTTCTTTTTCTTTTGGTTTCTTTTTCTCTTTTTTTCTTTTCTAAAGGGCTTAATGGGCATGCCCACAGGTTGGTGATTCTGGCGTCGGGGACCCGATGCCATGGCAGTGGAGGGAATGAGTCATATGTGGTAGTAAATCCCTAGAGGGATCACGGGTTGGTATAAAATCAAAGGAGGTCTTTTCGTTCGTTAGTTCGGACAATATTTCCGATCCAAGGGTAAGAGGTTTGTCGACTTAGACCAAAGGTCATGACGTCGAATGACTTGGCTTAGACGTAAGGTCATGACGCCAAGGGAGGATATGTAACAGCTTAGACATAGAGTCATGATGCCGTACAACTTGGCTTAAGCGTAAGGCCATGACGCCAAGGCAGAACATTTACCGGCTTAGGCGGAAAGCCACAATGCCAAATAAGGATATTTAACGGCTTAGACATAAAGTCATGACGCCGTGCAACTTGGCTTAGGCGGAAGGCCATGACGCCAAGGCAGAATATTTAACGGCCTAGACATAAAGTCATGATGCCATACAACTTGGCTTAGGCGGAAGGCCATGACGCCAAGGCAGAATATTTAACGGCTCAGACATAAAGTCATGACGCCGCACAACTTGGCTTAGGCGGAAGGCCATGACGCCAAGATAGAATATTTACCAGCTTAGGCGAAACACCATGACGCTGGACAACTTGGCTTAGGCGGAAGGCCATGACGCCAAGATAGAATATTTACCGGCTTAGGCGGAAAGTCATGACGCCGGACAAGAATATTTAACGGCTTAGACGTAAAGTCATGACGCCGTACAGCTCGGCTTAGGCGGAAGGCCATGACGCCAAGATAGAATATTTACCAGCTTAGGCGAAAAGCCATGACGCTGGACAACTTGACTTAGGCGGAAGGCCATGACGCCAAGGCAGCATATTTACCGGCTTAGGCGGAAAGCCATGACGCCAGACAAGGATATTCAACGGCTCAGACGTAAAGTCATGACGCCGTAAAGCTCGGCTTAGGCGGAAGGCCATGACGCCAAGATATAATATTTACCAGCTTAGGCGAAAAGCCATGACGCTGGACAACTTGACTTAGGCGGAAGGCCATGACGCCAAGGCAGCATATTTACCGGCTTAGGCGGAAAGCCATGACGCCAGACAAGGATATTCAACGGCTCAGACGTAAAGTCATGACGCCGTACAACTAGGCTTAGGCAGAAGGCCATGACGCCAAGGCAGAACATTTATCGGCTTAGGCGGAAAGCCATGACGCCGGACAAGGATATTTAACGGCTTAGACGAAAAGTGATGACGCCGTACAACTTGGCTTAGGCGGAAGGCCATGACGCCAAGGCAGAATATTTACCAGCTTAGGCAGAAAGCCATGACGCCAGAAGAAAATATTGAACGGCTTAGACATAAAGTCATGACACCGTCGATAGAAGGAGTCTTTTTGTTCTTCAACTGGATGGAAGGGTAGAGTCACAAGAAGAAAAGATCTTTTTATTTCCTGGCTAGGCAGAAGGCCCGAGCCAAAGGTGAAAGGGTCTTTTTGTTGACTGACTGGACGAAAGATCCACGCTAGAGGTAGAGGGGTCTTTTTGTTGTATGGTCAGACGGAAGGTCCGAGCCAAAGATGAAAGTGTCTTTTTGCTGACTGACTAGACGAAAGGTCCAAGCCAGAGGTAGAAGGGTCTTTTTGTTGTCTGGCGGGACAAAAGGATCCAAGCCAAAGGTGAAAGGGTCTTTTTATTGACTGGCCAGATGAAAGGTCTGAGCCAGAGGTAGAATATGAGCGTTAACCTGACGGGATGTCAGACTTAACAAGCCTTGCCTAGGCGGTATGTCTAGGAAAGGGCAGAAATAATGCAATGTTGTCGTCACGACGTCACGTCGAACACGACTAACCTGGAAGAGACAAAGGGTCTGGGCCAGGGCAGAATATGGTTGTTGACTAGACAGATTGCCAAAGTCAACCAACTTGGAAAAGGCATGAGGCCTGAACCAAAGGCAGAATATAACATAGGTGTTGGCTTGACGTCCTATCGAAGCCAACAAACTTGGTAGAGGCGTGAGGCCTGAGCCAAGAGCATCATGTAGGATAGGTGTTGACTTGACGGCATGTCGAAGCCAACCGACTTGGCAAAGGCGTGAGACCTAAGCCAGGGGCAGAGTATAGCATAGGTGTTGACTCGACGTCCTGTCGAAGTCACCGAACTTGGCAGAGGCGTAAGGCCTAAGCCAAGAGTATCATGTTGGATATGAACATTGAATAGGTGTTGACTCGACGTCATGTCGAAGCCAACGAACTTGGCAGAGACGTGAGGCCTAAGCCAAGGGCAGAATATAGAATATGAGTGCTGACCCAACAGGATGTCAGAGCCAACAAACCTTGCTTAGACGGCCTGTCCAAGACAAGGGCAGACATAAAACCCTGTTGTCCTCTCGACGTTATGTTGAAAATGACCACCCTGGAAGAGACAAAGGGTCTGGGCCAAGGCAGAATATGGTTGTTGACTAGACAGATTGCTGAAGTCAACGAACTTGAAAAGGGCGGAGTGCCACTAAACCAAGGTAAGGATGGCGTGGTCAGGGCGGGGTGCCACTAGACCAAGGTAAAAGTAGCTCGGTCAGGGCGGAGTGCCACTAGACCAAGGAAAGGGTTTTATGAATCCCGCCCAGTAGGACAAAGGATAATTTTGGGGCTCGGCGATGGCGGAGTGCCTCAGGCCAAGGAAGATGGCTTTATGAATCCTATCCAATGGGACGAAGCTTATTTCCGAGATTGGCGAGGGCAGAGCACCTCAGGCTAAGGAAAAGACTTTGTGGACCCAGGCCGATGGGACATAAGGTAATTTTCAAGTTCGGCTGGGGCAGAGCGCCTCCGCCCAAGGGAAAGCTTTTGTGGGCTCAGTCCGACGGGGCTGATGGGCAAATTTTGAGCTCGACAAGGGCAGAGTGCCTTATGCCAAGGAAATAGGAGATTTTATTGGGCCGACATTGGACAAGGAATCCAAACCGGCATTGATAGGAGAGTCCCATGGGACGAATATGGCATTGTTGTGGCTGAATGCCGAAAGGCCATGAGAGTGCATACAATTCGGGAGGACTTGTTCTTTTCATTCCCTAACAGGGTTTGGACCCGTATTTAAAACGGGAGGCCTGGTGGCCAATGAAGGTCCCTTAGCATCGGTGGGACTGTTGATTAACATGATCCCCCTGGGAGTATTTAGTGACAGCTATACATCAGATCAATAGCTATTTTCTTTCGTCATTGATTTCTTTAGGGGATGCTCCAAATAGCTTCGATTCGGGCCTCCGGCGCTTACGCCAAGTGTCCTCCTCTTGACGCTTATTCTTAGAAGCTGCAGTTGCAGGGTCTTCCTACCTCCACAGATGATGTAGTCATTTTATTATCCCCTTGGGCATTCGCCATGCGTTTTTTTTTTTATAGTCCAAGGTGGGTGTACAGGAGAGCGCTCACACCCTCAGAGAGGGGATGAGTGGTTCACTCCACCATACCAACCCCACAATGGTAGTTTTTTTTTTTTTTGCATGGACCAAGACATGAGGGGAGTGACATCTCCCTTGACAGATGTAACCATCAAGGCCTCCTTCATTTTATCTTGATTTTTTTCTTCTTTTTTTTTTTGGAAGACCCGACCGTCTGAGAGACGACATCTCAGATTCAATAGGTGGAGCCTTATCTCTATATATGCAAATTTCATTTGCCCTCCTTTTTTTTCATTTTTTTTTAATGTCTGCCCCCAGAACAAGACCTTTCCTTTCTTTCTCTTTTTTTTGGCTTCATTTGTCATTTTTATTTTTATTGGCAAGCATCCGCATTCAAGTTATGCGGGCTTGCTAGACATCGACTTCAGCTAGATTTGCGAGGAGCAGTTGAGGCGGTAACGCTGCGCGGGGCTACTCTTTTAAGGACAGAGATTTGATGAGGGCACGGTGGGTCCACCTTATACTCGCCCATCTGTAGTTCGCCTTTCTTGATCATGCCTTCAATAATGTCCTTGAACACATAGCAATCCTCAATGGGATGCCCCAACATTTGGTGATAGGGACAGAATCGTGGATCGTCTTTTCTTTCGGCATCGCCTGGCTTCTTTGGCTCCGGAAGCGCTACTTTGCCGTATTCACGGGCCCACTCAAAAAGTGCCCTAGTCTTGTCCTTTGGAAAGGAATACAGTTTCGTCGTTTTGCCCCTTAACGGGGGCCCTTGTTTTGCTGGATCGGCGGAAGATGCCTCTTTCATCTTCTTCTTCTGTTGCTCGAAGGCTTCAAAATTTGAGGTGCAAACTTCTTCTTGTGCCGGAGGTTTGTTGATTGATTTATTATTTTGGCTCGAGACCGTAGAGGCTGAGCAAAGTCTTGCCAGAACTGCTTCGGCATTGGCTGCAATGTCGCCTAGTTGTTCGAAGGTCGTGACTTCAATGTCAATGACCCATCGTAGAATTTCTATTCTCAAATTTTCTTTGCAGATTTGAACAGAGTCCCCGTAGCTCGGTGGATGTCTGCATCTTTCACGGAGATTCCTCCACCTTCTTATGTAGTCAGTGACAGACTCATTATCTTTTTGTTTGGCTGCTTGTAATTTGGGCTCGGTGACTTCCTCTTTGGCTGTCTCCATATTCATTATTTGTTTCGCCTTCAGCTCGTTCATCTGCATGTGCGGCCTCATTTGCACCATCTTCGGAGATGCCTTAGTTGCCCCCTGACGTGCCCAGGAGACTGTGTGCTCGAGTGGTTGAGGGAGGATACCCCTTGTATGATCATGTGCTATTCGGGGTATGACTGACCGCGCTAAAGCTTCAGGTGAGCCAGCACTACCTCGTGTCGCCTCATGTAGACGTCCTACCAGTTGCGGCATAGGTGGACTTAGATTCATTTCATTCAGCTGCCTTTGCAGCATTTCAATTTTCTACTGCTTCTGATGTAGCAGTGCCATCACAGTGGGGCCTTGCCAAGAGGGGCCGGAAGTGCTATCTTGCGCCTCCGGTTTGACTAGGGTGAGTGGCATCCCGTCATTGTTGCTGGACGCGCCTGATTTCTTCAACATGAACTCCCTGGGTTTTATACCTTCGGATTGAGGAGGAACATGGTGTTGCCCTCCCTTGTTGGCTGGCGAGCGTCTTGGTATTCTCTCGGAGCCGGTAGCATGGTGGGAGGTAGAAGCTTTAGCTTGATTTGCCCCTTTTGGCATAAAGCAAATTTCTTCATTTTCTTCATTAGCAGCTTGAGCCACACTGGACAGTGCTGACAGCATGTTGCAAGAGAGAGCAACATGTCTTATTTTAGCTTTTGTATTCTCATTTTCCTTCTCCCATATGGCTGGCCTCTGCCCCTGTAGTGGGTCATTCGGTGCATGGAACACCCCTGCCTTTTCTTTAATTCTTTTTGTTAGCCCGTGAGACTTATTGTGTCCTTGACGGGCATGCTTCTTGACCTGTATAGGCTGGCTCTTGAGCTGCTCATGCTTATCAAGCCCACTTATAGTAGCTTGTGGCCGCTCCATGGCTGAGCTAGCTTCTTCAGGTTCCCGCGACGGGGTTTGTTTCTTCTCTTTATTGTCAGTTGACCCTTTGATAGCCATTGGAGGGGCTATTTGAAGGCAGGTAGAGACTGCAAGAGGCAGAGTGGGCCAGTCCATGGCTCCACTAACATGGGCTCTCGGAGCCGGAAGGGATACTGATCTTGTTCGTTCCTTTCTTGATGATGTTTGCCAATTTCTTTGCTTTTCTTCAGGCACTAGGGCACAGTCTTCATTGTTGTGCTGACTACAAGCCTCTGGCACTTCTTTGGGCGATCGTTGGCATACAGATATCATGTTAATTGATGCCTCCTGTGTAGGCACTTCATGCGGGCATGGAGGATCAACTCTGTCCTCCCCCATTTGTAGCTCTCCTCTTTTTATTAAGCCTTGGGCGATGTCTTTAAATATTTGGCAATCCTCAATAGGATGCCCCAGGATTTGATGGTATGGGCAGAAATGAGGATCATCTCTTCTTCTGACGTCATCAGGCCTTTTTGGCTTCGGAAGGATGACTTTGCTATATTTGACAGCCCACTCGAACAATGCTCGGGTCTTGTCCCTGGGGAAGGCATAGAGCTTCTTTGCTTTGTTCTGTGGAGGAGGCCTCTCTCGATGTCTTGCAGGTTCATTGAGAGGAGGATTGTGCATCCATTTATGCCTTTTCGCCGTGAGACTGACCGCATGAACCGCTTTCAGTATCGGCCGTTTATTAACCTGCTTGGCTTCATGACTTGAGTCAGCAGAAATGGAGGGATATCTCGTGAAGAAATCTTCAACCTCCGTGGCAATATCGCTTAATCGGTCAAATGACCGGATTTCTATTCCGGTCATCTTTTCCAGAATCTCCTTCTTCAAATTTTGTTTGCATATTTGTATTGCATCTTCTGGATGCGGAGGGCGCCGACACCTCATGCAGAGATCCTCCCATCTCTTGATATATTCTGTAGCTATTTCATCATCTTTTTGTTTGGTCTCCAATAACTCGGCCATGGTCACCTCCATCTCAGCGATGTGGAATCTTTCGGTGAATTTCTGCTGCATGTCTGGCCAGTCGTGGATAGACCCGGCTGGCAGGTCAGAGTACCATTCAAAAGCAGGTCCTGTCAATGAAGGCCCAAAGAACTTCAATAGGTATGACTCGTCTGCCGCCAAGTCGCCCATGACTGTCATATAATGTGCAATATGTTCTTTCGGGGAGCCTTGCCCATTGTATTTGTCAAATTTTGGGAGTCTATTGATGCCGGGTGGCAATCTTTTGGCAGCATGATGGGCTAGATATGGTACTTCATATATGTCAAAGGGGGCATAGTCATCAACACCCTTCTTTGGCAGTCTTGCCTCGATCCTCTGCTCCACCATCAACTTATTCAGCATAGATGGATCTTCTAGTTGAGGGCAGAGGTGGGTGGGCTGCATCAATAATGCGGCCGAAGTCATAGCATTGGATGGCAAAGGTTCTGACAGGGCGGCCTGCCGCTGCATCTGAAGGGGCATTGGCTGTGCTGGCTGGAGCCGTTGGGAATAATGTTGAGGAGTAGCCCGATTCTGAGCTGTAGTTTGTAGAATGGCCTGTGAAGGAGCACCCCCAGGGTTGAAACCTTCATGTGATGGCTCGGCTCGTGCCCCCGATTCCTCGGGCGCCATAGCGTGCCCAGTCTTTTCATTCAATTTTCTCTTCAGCAGTTCTACCTCCTGCTGGTATCTTTGCAGCGTCATCAGCACGGCAGGGTCCATAGTTGTTTAGCTACTGATGCCCTCGAGTGCCTCACCAAAGGTGCATCCAGATAGGGGTACCCCTTCTTCTTCAGATGCCATTGTCTTGGCATTGAGAGTAGTGTTGTCTTCATCAGCAACCCACTTGTCCTTAGAGACTTGCAGTAACCCAGCCTCAATTTTGCCCCGTCCTGTCACCGGGTCTTCTCTTTCGGCAACCTCGGCCAGCCGTTCTGGTTCATTTAGCAGGGCGCCATGCCCGCTCATCACCCCTGTCATATTACAGGTGAGGATTTGCATTCTTCTGCTGTACTTTCTGACTCCCCTATGGGCCTGACTAGGGAGAGTTGGCCCTTCATTTGTTGAAATTCTTTTCAACTTTTCAATTTGTGAAGGCCTTTCAAAGCTTCTAGCCCCACCTTGCTTCTCTTTTTCATTCGCCACCATGGGTGACATTTTGTCTTTTTCTTCTTTTTCGGCCCTGACGACACGAATCAATCTTCGCTGGCCCAGGGAGGAATTCTTGAAGTTACAGAAATATTCCCGGACCCTCTTTATCATGTCTTTCTGATGACACTCTGGAGAAATGGCAGGAGACAGCACTTGGACTCGGACAGACGGCATATGTGAAAGCCGTATCATCTTGGCAGCTTGATTGAAGTTTCTTGAATATTTGGAAATATCAGCCTGCCTTGCGCAGGCCCTGGCGACAGGTGGAGGAGTTGCAATCACGGTTTCTTCTACATGCATAGCCCCTTTGCCCCCTCTATTGGGAACATCCACAGAATTTTTGAAGCCTGGTGAGGCTGGTGCAGGGCCTCGAATCCTCTTGGGAACCCAGATTTGCTTAGACTTCGGCAAGTTCGGGGTTGGCCTCCCATGCTCGTTGTCATTAAAATTCACCCTTCGGCTTGTCAGCACTTGGAAGGTGTTATGAGTGGGCACAGTCGGGATGACCCGATCTGGCAGAACTTCGGCACCGCGGCCATTGAAGTAGACTTGGATGCCCCCGATCAACATGGACTTCCCAGAGGCTGAAAGTTGGCTCTGAGGATCAGCAACAATTCTTCTCCTGGAGCACTTCTTGTTGCCCCCAGTGGGCTCCTTCTTATGTGCCGCAATCGAACAAATAATATGGTGGACGTGGCAGCTCACGACCACCGGGTCCTTCGGCACAGCTTCCTTGACATGGCCCTTACTTCGGCGAGCCACAATTTTGTCATTCTTCAGCTTTGCAGGTTCATAACTCTCCACGTCCAGGAGATTCGCGAATGCAACTCCCAAGAAGTTGGGGAAGCCAACGACTGGGGGAAGGTTGCCGAAGGTAGTGGGTAAGGCAAGGTAGCCGAATGCAGCATGGTTGACCATGATTTGGGGACAGAAAACAACTCCATCCAGTCCGCTCGCCATCACTTCAACCTAAAAAGAGGAGAAACAAGACGAATGAATAATTAACATTTGAGGTAGTTGGGTGGGGGCCCCATGGTCCCTCTATTTTGGCGAAAAGATGAAGGGAGGTTGAGTCCCACCGGGCGTGCCAGCTTGTGGGAGATGATTTTTTTATTAAGAATATTTTTATTATGATTATGGGTTTATTTGGTTTATTTATTAAAGGTTTATTTGCATTGGCGTGCCAGCGTCGTTAATGTTATTGACATAGGAAAGTGCATGCATGTGTATTAAGTGTGTGCATAACATGAATGAATGCATGTGTGTGTGTTGTGTGTATTACGTGAGTGAATGCATGTGTGTGTGTTGTATGTTACGTGAGTGAATGCATGTGTGTGTGTTGTGTGTTACGTGGTGATTTATTTTCTTGTTAAAACGGCGTGATGATTGTGTTGCATGTTTTTTGGTTTTGTTAAAACGGCGTGGTTTGGATGAAACTTTACGGTTAAAACGGCGTGCAAATGTGTGAGCACGCCGGATAACGGTGTTATTCTTTTTGTTTTATTTATTTTGTTTTGTTTTGTTTATTTTATTATTTATTATTTATTATTGTGATATTTAGTTGTTGTTTGTTTGTTTTATTATTTTTATTATTTCATTTTTTTATATTCTCGATTTTATAAATGGTTAATCCGGCAACATCTCCATTAAACCCGGGGTGTCTAGGGAAAAGTGGAGGCATACCCATGGAATGGGGTAAGCTCCTTAAAGGCCGGGAGGCCAGACACGCTGACCGGCGGACCCGGGTGGACGGAGACCCTGAGGGCGAGCCTACGGGGGATACCGATGTGCCCATGGGTTATCCAAATCGGGGCAGTGTTCGCCATTAAGGCGGTTTAATATTCACTCGGAGAGTGACTATTTAAAACAGCATGAGGAATAAAGCCTTAAAACGGCGCGGTTGAACCGGCGTGGAATGCTCAGGGAAAGGGCTTAAAACGGCAAGGAAAACCGTAGGTGTAGAGGGGAAGCCTTAAAACGACACGGTCGCGGTTAAACCGGCGTGGAACGCTTAAGAAAAGGCATAAAACGGTGTGAGAACCGTAAGTGTACGTTAAAACGGCGCCACAGGGCGTAGGTGTAGGGGGAGGCCTTAAAACGACACGGTCGCGGTTAAACCGGCGTGGAACGCTTAAGAAAGGGCTTAAAATGGCGTGAGAACCGTAAGTGTAGAGGGGAAGCCCTAAAACGGCACGGTCGCAGTTAAACCGGCGTGGAACGCTTAGGAAAAGGGCTTAAAACGGCATGGGAACCGTAGGAATAGGTTAAAACGGCGCCAGAAACCGTAGGTAAATAGAACAGAGCTTGTTAAACCGGCGCGGCCTGATTGGGGCGCGCCGGTAAGGGCGCGCCGGAAAGGGCGCGCCGGTAAGGGCGCGCCGGGAAGGGCGCGCCGTTTTAAGGCGCGCTGTTTTAAGGCGTTATCGCGCCGATTTAGCCCGATTTCGTGGAAACAGGAGTTTCGTTGGTTTATTTATGGACTTATTAACATGTTTTGGAAGATTTTGAAAATTGATTGAGGTGATTGTTCATCGGATCGGTCCCAAGCCGTTCAAAGTCAAATCACAGGCTCACGCGAGGTTCATACTCGAGCGCGACGATTGTTCCGAGTTTACACTCGTTCGAGCCGGAATTTCGGCAGCATCTCCCCATCCCAAAGGATTATCAGGGAGAAGCGGGGAGTACTCACGTAGTGGAGCAACCCCTAAAGGCCGGGTGGCGCAACGGCGGCCGGCAAACCCGAACGGACGGGAAGACCCCGAGGGCTAGCCTACTAGGGGCACCAAGTCTGTGGGCAGAAAGTAGACGGATGGCGCGACTCACAGCGGGAGCGAAGACCCCGAGGGCTAGCCTACGAGGGGCACGCGACCCTAGTCGGTACCACGTCCAAGTCGGGACGACCGATAGAGAGGGAAAGCCCCGAGGGCTAGCCTACGAGGGGCACCCGTCCCACGGCCACCACAAGGTCCGTGAAGGTCTGTGGATTTTAAATGTCGGGATTAACCCAATTTGGTTATTCACCTAATAGTCAGTAAGGACGCTCATCATTAATGGATGAGTTCCCATGACCAAATGGCGGTTTGATGAAACAGTGGGGGTATATTCCCCTCCCCGGATTAGTGAGATGGGCTAATGGATTTAACCCTCTCGAATGAGCATAAATCGTATACAAACGATGAGAATGTATACAGCTTACTCAGCTAGATTCAACATATTCAATGTCAGGGAATGCTGTCAGCATGCGAATCCATGGACATAGGAACAAATGGACTAACCATTCGGTCACGAGAACGACCTCTTCGCCTCTGAACAACTGGGGGATGTGGAGAGGCTCGATCGAAGCATCCTGACGCCGTGATGGGTTGAGGGGCACATACATATATGCCCTCAGCCATGATATCATCGAGAAAGAAAGGAAAGAAAGCAGAGCCAAGCACGACCACGGCGTTAACGCGAAGATCCCGGGGAGGGGGGTATTGCTGTAGCCCAGGAAGTCTGAAGGCGTATGCATCAGAGGAAAACCACGGCGGGAATCGTTCGAACACATTCCGTTCTGACGCCATAGGTGATGGGGGGTAGTGCGTAATCACACTTTGCCCATCCCCGGCGCCGACACTATTGCACGGCGCCGCTTTAGCGGCCAAGAGAAGAAATGCGAAAGGGGAAGAAGAAGAGACGATGCAACAGAACAAAACCATTCGCGCATATAGCATATTCATTCATCCCACAATCGAGAAGATATTACAAATGCATACATCGGCGCCGGCGTTGTAGCACGGCACCACAGCTATCTATTACAGGGAAGCCTACAGAGGGAGAAAGAGAGAGAGATGATGAAGGGGGAGACGGGCTCATATCATTGCCCCTCCCCCTTTCACTTACACTACGACGAAGGAAGAAAACAGACAAAGGAAGATCGACAAAAAACACCGCGACCCACCTATGAAAAAAACAGAGGAATTCTTCTTTTCCGACGCCGATGAACTTGTGCGCAGGAGAGGGCGACGGCGGTACGGTGGGGGACTCTCTAGGAAAACCTTCCTCCCCACGAAACCTAACCCTCTTATCTTGCGATTGGTCGTGGCTCTCCGGCGATCAGGACCTCTCTTCTCTTCTCTCCCTTCTTTTTTTTTTAATTTTTTCTCTCCTCCTTTTGTCTTGCGAAGGCAGGCTATTATATAGCCTTGGTTAAATCGGCGCCCCGGAAAGGAGGGCGCGCCGTTTTAACGGCGCCGGGGACGCCCCAGTGGTGGCTTTAGCGCGCCGGATCGATGGCGCCGGGAAGCATTCCTCGAATGAAGAATGGACGCGCCGTTTCTGATGGCGCCGTTTTAAGTGGTGCCGGTGACCCTTCACGCGTCGTTTTGACTTGTTTGCTCGGCGCGGGCCAACCGGTGGGTCCGGGGATGGTTCTGGAAGTTTCCGTTGACTGTTCCTCTCGCCCTGGTCCTTGGAAAACCTTGACGGGGCGTTGACGAAGCTCTCGGCATGATGACTGGCCTTAATCGGAACTTTGTGTGCGTTCGGCTCGAGCACGCGGGTCTTCCGCTCACATGGCCTTCGGTACAATAATTTGTGATGCCGGGCCGACTTCACTTGTATTTGTAGCTTTCTGGTTGCTTCTTCGGGGATGATCCCGAATACTCTCCTGAGCTCCCGGGCCTTGCCTTAGCGGCTGTTCATTGAAGCCGAGCATCTTTTCTTTTCTTCTTTTCTTTGGTCTCATCTTTTGTTCGGCTTCCGCCATTCTTTTCCTTCTTTTCTTTCTTTTCTTCTCTGTCGGCATAGGAGCACCTGATCAGAACTTAAGACCTACAGAAGCAGAAGTTAGGAAATGTTAGGAATATTTTCAGTGTCAACAACACCCCACTTCGGGGGCACAAGAAGCAAACATTCCCTAGTGTGTCGGGGCAGAAGAAGAAGAATTCCTCCCTCGATGGCATATAAAAAAAAAAGAAAAGCATAGATACACCCGGTGCCCGGCGCACATGAAGAGAAAGGCACCTCCCTCTGGGGCACAACAAGCGACAAAGATACACCCCATTCCCAGGGGCACATAAAGAGAAATACACCCCTGCTCCAGGGGCATATGAGACAAAGCTATACCCCGATTTAGGGGCATTTGAAGCAAAGACTTCACCCCGCCTTAAGGGGGGGGCATAAGAAGCGAAAGATATACCCCACCCCGGGGGCACAAGAAGAAAACACACCCCACCTTGGGGGCGTAAGAAGCCTAGAGATATACCCCGCCATGGGACAGTAGAGGCAAAATGCACTCCCCCCGGGGGCACGTAAAGCAACATACCCCTCGCCTCAGCAGCATATGAGGCCAAGAAGCTACATCCCGGCTCGTGAGCATAAGAAAAAAAAGATATACCCTACGTCCGGGGCATATGAAGCCAAGAATCACACCCCCGTCTTCAGGGTATTTGAAGAAGAAGCCACCTCGCCTCGAGGGCATAGAAGCTGTAAAGAACACGCCCTGACTCAGGGGCATGACAAGAAGAAGAACTCACCCTGCCGCGGGTGCACAAGAAGCCAAGCTCACCCCGCAAGGGGGGCACGCGAGACACAGCTACGCCCCGACTCAGGGGGACTCGAAGAGAAATACACTCCATCTTTGGGGTGCAAAAAGTAACATACACCCCACCTCTGGGGGCACAAGAAGCAGAACATACCCCGCCTTGGGGGCATATGAAGCCAAGAATCACATCCCCGTCTTGGGGGTATTTGAAGAAGAAGCCCACCTCGCCTCGAGGGCCTAGAAGCAACAGCCACGTCCCGGCTCAGGGGCATATGAAGAGAAGTCCACCCCGGCTTAGGGGCATTTGAAGAAGTTACATCCCGCTTTGGGAGCATAAGAAAGAAAAGAATACACCCTGTCCTAGGGACGATTGAAGAAGAAACATACCCCGCCTGGGGGCATGGAAGCCATAAAGAATATGTCCCGGCTTAGGGGCATTTGAAGAAGCTACATCCCGCCATGGGGGCATAAGAAGAAAAGAATTCACCCCGGCCTGGGGACACTCAAAGAAAAAAAAAATCACACCCTGGACTAGGGGCATACAAAGAAACAAATTCACCCCACCTCGAGGGCACAAGAAGCAAAACACACCCCACCTTGGGGGGCATAAGGAGCCAAGGACATACCCCGCCATGGGGGCATTAGAAGCGGGATACATCCCCACCCTGGGGGCATATGAAGCAACATACACCCCGCCTGGGGGCATAGAAGCCATAGAGAAGTCCACCCCGGCTTGGGGGCATGTGAAGGAGAAACAAACCCCGCCACTGGGGACATAGAAGCCATGAAGAACATGCCCCGCCCGGGGCACAGAAACAAGGAGCAGGATCCGCCCCGCCATGGGGGCACACAAAGAGAGAAACCACACCCCGCCGTGGGGGGCATGAGAAGCAAGAAATGTACCCCACCCCGGGGAGCATAAGAAGAGAAGAATACACCCCGACTTAGGGGCCTTCGAAGAAGGAATACATCCCGGCCTCAGGGGTCCATGAAGCAACATATATCCCCCCCGCCCGGGGGACATCTGAAGCAGAACAAACAACATCCGACGGCTTAGGGAAACATATGAAGAGAGGAATACACCCCGATATGGGGGCACGTAAACAAAGAAGAAGAATTCACCCCGCCTCGGGTGCATAAAAAGTAAGAACTACATCCCGCATCAAAAGCGGCAATACACTCCACTCTGGGGGCACTAGAAGCGGAATACACCCCGTGCCGGAGGCATATAAAAAAAGGGATACCTCGCTCTGGGGCATCAGAAGTAGCAATATGCCCCACCTTGGGGGCATCAAAAGCAGCAATACGCCCCACCTTGGGAGCACAAGAAGCAAACATTCCCCCCGGTGTGTCTGGGGAGAAGAAAAGAATTCAGCCCGGCCTGGGGACACTTGAAGAAAGAAGCACATCCCGCCACGGGGGCACATGAAGAGAACCCCTCCCGCCTCGGGAGTATAAGAAAGAGAAGAATACACCCTGGTCTGGGGGCTTTTGAAGAAACAACACACCCCCTCCATGGGAGACAAAGCTACACCCCGCCCTGGGGACACATGCAGAGCATCCACCCCGCTCAGGGGGCACAAAGAGATGCACTCCGCCCTTGGCGCATAAGAAGCAGAAGCATTTACCCCGATCCGGGGGCGCAAAAAAAAGCAAAGAGACATACATCCCGACCTGGGAGCACATGAAGAAAGAATATACCCCTACCTAGGGTCGTCGGAAGAAGAGACGTACACCCCGATCTGGGAGCATAAGAAGGAAGATATACTCCGCCTAAGCGGCACTTGGAGAAACAACATACCCTGCTTCGGGGGCATAGAAGCCATAAAGAGATACACCCCGGCCTCAGGGGGGCATAAGAAGCAAGAGATACACCCGTACCAGGGGCATATGAAGAAGAAGCATACCTCGCCTCGAGGTCCTAGAAGTTATAAAGAACACGCCTCGGCTCAGGGGCATATGAAGAGAAGTCCACCTTGGCTTAGGGGCATTTGAAGAAGAAACATACCCCACCTAGGGGCATAGAAGCCGTGAAGAGTATATCCCACCATGGGGGCATTTGAAGAGAGCTACACCCCGCCTTGGGGGCATTAAAAAAAAACACACCCTGGTCTGGGAACATAGAAGCCAAAAAATACACCCCGCCTGGGGGCACAGAAGCAAAGAGGCAAAATACACCCCTCAGGGGTGATGCACACCAAATGAAGCTACACCCCAACCTGGGGGCACATTAAGAGAAATACACTCCAGCATGGAAGCGTTAATGAGAAAAGAAGAGCAGAAAAGAAAGAAAAAAGGGGCACACGAGGCAGACGTGGTCTTTGAGCTCGCCTCATCCCATAAAAGAAAAGAAGGAAAAAAAAGGAGTCACGAGGCAGACGCGGTCTTCGAGCCCGCCTCATCACACAAAAGAAGAGAAGAAGAGAAGGAAAAGGCACATGAGACAGACGTGGTCTTCGAGCCCGCCTCATCACACAAAAGAAGAGAAGAAGAGGAAGAAAAGACACATCAGGCAGCCGTGGTCCCTGGACCCGCCTCTTCACACAAAAGAAGAAGAGCAGAACCAAAAGAAGACACATGAGGCAGACGTGGTCTTCGAGGCCGCCTCATCACACAAAAGAAGAGAAGGAAAGAAAGAATGCACATGAGGCGAGCATGGTCCTTGCACCTGCCTCTCTACAAGAGAAGAATAGAAGAGAAAAAAAGAGACATGAGGTGAACATGGTCCCTGCACCCGCCTCTCTACACAAAAGAAGAAGAGAAGAAAAAAAAGAAATGATCACGAGGCAAACATGGTCCTTACACCTGCCTCTCCATAAAAAAGGAAGAGAAGAAGAGAAAGAGCAATCATGATGCGAACATGGTCCCTGCACCTGCCTCTCTACAAGAGAAGAATAGAAGAGAAAAAAAGAGACATGAGGCGAACATGGTCCCTGCACCCGCCTCTATAGAAGAGAAAAAAAGAGACATGAGGCGAACATGGTCCCTGCACCCGCCTCTCTACACAAAAGAAGAAGAGAAGAAAAGAAAGAAATGATCACGAGGCAAACATGGTCCTTGCACATGCCTCTCCATAAAAAAGGAAGAGAAGAAGAGAAAGAGCAATCATGAGGTAAACATGGTCTCTGCACCTGCCTCTCTACAAAAGAAGAATAGAAGAGGAAAAAAAGAGACATGAGGCGAACATGGTCCCTGCACCTGCCTCTCCATAAAAGAAGAATAGAAGAAGAGTCACGAGGCAGACGCGATCTTCGCACCCGCCTCATCACACAAAAGAAGAGAAGAAGAGAAGGAAAAGGCACATGAGACAGACGTGATCTTCGAGCCCGCCTCATCACACAAAAAGAAGAGAAGAAAAAGAGACATGATGCACACATGGTCCTTGCACCGGCCTCTCCATAAAAGAAGAAGAAAAAAAGAGACATGAGGCAGACGTGGCCCTCGAGCCCGCCTCACCAAACAAAAAGAAGAGAAGAAAAGGAAAGAAGAGACACATGAGACAGACGTGGCCCTCGAGTCCGCCTCATCACACAAAAAGAAGAGAAGAAAAAGAGACATGAGGCACACATGGTCATTGCACCGGCCTCTCCACAAAAGAAGAAGAAAAAAAGAGACATGAGGCAGACGTGGCCCTTGAGCCCGCCTCACCAAACAAAAAGAAGAGAAGAAAAGGAAAGAAGAGACACATGAGGCAGACGTGGTCCTCGAGCCCGCCTCACCACACAAAAAGAAGAGAAGAAAAGAAAGAAAAGACACATGAGGCGAACATGGTCTTCGCACCCGCCTCTCTACAAAAGAAGAAGAGAAGAGAAAAAGAGACATGAGGCGAATATGGTCTTCATACCTGTCTCCCTACAAAAGAAGAAGAGAAGAAGAGAAGAAGAGAAAGAAGGGTCACGAGGCAAACTTTTACCTCCGACCTCCAGCCATCCAACAAATAGAAACCAACTAAAGCTTCCGCCGACAGGGCGTTAAACCGACTAAAACTTCCGCCGACGGGGCGTTAAACCGACTACACCTTCCGTCGACTGGGAGTTAAGCCGACTAAACCTTCCGCCGACGGGACGTTAAACTGACTAAACCTTCCGCCGACGGGGCGTTACACTGACTAAACCTTCCGCCGACGGGGCGTTAAGCCGACTAAACCTTCCACTGACGGGGCGTTAAACCGACTAAACCTTCCGCCGACGGGGCGTTAAACCGACTAGACCTTCTGCCGACGGGGCGTTAAACCGACAAAGGCCTCCCAGATCCTGGCTTTTGTAGCTTGCTTCCCAAAATTCGGCCCTCGTGACCCGCTTACCAATTTTGGCTCTCGCAGCCTGCTTCCCCTGGCTCTCGTAGCATGTTCCCTAATTCTAGCTCTCGCAGCCTGCTCCCCCCTGGCTTTTATAGCCTGCTCCCCAACTTTGGCCCTTGCAGCCTGCTTAACTTTGGCTCTCGCAGCATGCTTCCCCCTGGCTTTTATAGCCTGCTTCCCAACTTTGGCTCTTGCAGCCTGCTTACCTTTGGCCCTCGAGGCCTGCTTCCCAACTTCGGCTCTTTGCAGCCCGCTTCTCAGCTTCGGCTTGTAGCCCGCTTCCCTTATTCTGGCCCTCGTAGCCTGCTTACATGTGGCCTTCGTGGCATGCTTCCCAATTCTGGCCTTCGTGGCCTGCTTAACTTTAGCCTTCGTGGCCTGCTTCCCAATTCTGGCCCTCGTAGCCTGCTTATCTCTGGCTCTCGCAGCCTGCTTCCCCTCGGCTTTTATAGCCTACTTCCCAACTTTGGCTCTTGCAGCCTACTTCCCTCTGGCCCTCGTGGCCTGCTTCCCAACTTCGGCTCTTTGTAGCCCGCTTCTCAGCTTCGACTTGTAGCCCGCCTCCCCAACTTTGGCTCTCGTAGCTTGCTTCCCTTTGGCCTTTGTGGTCTGCTTCCCAATGTTGGCTCTCGTAGCCTGCTCCCCCAACCTTTAGCCCTTGTAGCCCGCTTCCCCAATTCTGGCCCTCGTAGCCTGCTTACCTGTGGCCTTCGTGGCCTGCTTCCCAATTCTGGCCTTCGTGGCCTGCTTATCTTTGGCCTTCGTGGCCTGCTTCCCAATTCTGGCCCTCGTAGCATGCTTATCTCTGGCTCTCGCAGCCTGCTTCCCCTCGACTTTTATAGCCTACTTCCCAACTTTGGCTCTTGCAGCCTGCTTCCCCCTGGCCCTCGTGGCCTGCTTCCCAACTTCGGCTCTTTGTAGCCCGCTTCTCAGCTTCGGCTTGTAGCCCGCCTCCCCAACTTTGGCTCTCGTAGCTTGCTTCCCTTTGGCCTTTGTGGCCTGCTTCCCAATGTTAGCTCTCGTAGCCTGCTCCCCCAACCTTTGGCCCTTGTAGCCCGCTTCCCAGCATCTCCCGGCTTCTATGGCCCGCTACCCTAATACCCTTTCAGCCGTTCGCAGTCTGCTTCCCTAATACCCCTTCAACCGTTCGCGGTCTGCTTCCCTAATACCTTTACTATCACTACACTTATACGTAACAACAATATTTTCTTATGCAAGAAAAAAAAATAAAACAAAAAAAACAACACAAAAAAAACAAAACAAAACAAAAAGTAAAATAAACACAAAAAGGAAGAGAATGCTTGATTGCCCTGTTTGCATGGTTGCTTAATATAGAATAATACACCTCCTTGGAATTTTCTAGGACCGTGTTTCCTTGCTAAATAATATCGCCCCGATTCCGGATGCACGGGCGTCACGGCGTACGCTCGAAGGGAACCCAATTATGGCGGGTGCACACGTCAAGGGAAAGAGTCATGGCTGAATCGCTAAGCCCAACTCACAAAATAAACCTGAGGCAACGCTCCCACACTTAGCACTTAATGTGTTCAATAGCCTTCGACTATAGGGATTGCCCAAATTTCTTCTTAGCACTCTACGGAGGCTTGAATTCCTGCACTCGTGTAAAAGGTAATCGTGAGGAAAAAGCTGCCTATCCCCACTGTAAAAAAAAAAGAGAGGGAAGAGAAAAAAAGAGAGAAAAAAAAAGAAGAAAAGAAGAAAAAAGAGAGAAACGTGAATCTGAGTAGCCGAGAATCCCCATTGAGACACATGAGAAGACTCGCGCGAAATGGTGAAGCGAATTATAATAGGGATGAAACCTATTAGCCAGGAATCCCCATTGAGACATATGAGGAAACTCGCGTCAAACGGTGGAATCCGCAATAGAATCACAATAAGGACAAATCTTAGTAACCGGGAATCCCCATTGAGACACATGAGGAGACTCGTGCCGAACCGTGAAATCCGCTACCAAAATAAACAGATGGGGGCTGTGTGAAGCTACCGAAAGTCGAAAGCCTGGAACTAATGTGTAGGCACTAGAGTGATCCTCGAATGTCACCAGGAAAACCTGCATATCCCTATGGTTAGGGCTCTTTATTCACACATTTGCACTGCCATGCCACAGAGAATTGCCTCGGGTGAAATGCGTGAATTTAGGCTATGCATGTAAGACATGCGATATCCTCTTGACGGGTGCACCACCTCCCCCAATTGTGTCTCGTGGCCCGCACCGTGTCTACGAATTTTGGGCGATGTCCCTATCCTATCCCCTATAGAGGGAGCTGCCTTACTTATATTTATGTTACGCCTGCTAATAAATGCTTGCATGCTTAAAAAAAAAGAGAGAAGAAAAAGAAGGAAAAAATGATAAAAAAAAATAACATGAAAATAATAATAATAATAATAATAATAAAATAACAAGAATGTGTGTATGCAATAAACTCAATTTCGGCCATCGAAGCCTACTTTCCTAGCTCCGGCTCGTAGAGCTCAATCTCGGCCCCCATGGCCTAACTCTTACCCTCGCGGCTCGTTAATCCCCAACTTCGGCTCTTTAAGCCCTGAGCCGGCAGCTTTTCAATCATCGGCCCCTGAGCCGACAGCTTTCTAATCATCGGCCTTCGGGTCGACAGCTTTTCAATCATCGGCCCCTGAGCCGACAGCTTTCAATCATCGACCTTCGGGTCGACAGCTTTTCAATTATTGGCTCCCATGTCAACAGCTTCCAATTAGCGGCCGCTGTGCCGCCAGCTCTTATATCATTGGCATCCACGCCAGCAGCCACCCGGAGTTCTTCAAAAAAAAAGAAAAAAAGGGAAGAAGAGAAGAAGAGGGAAAGAAAAAAAACAACAAAAAAAGAGAGAAGACAAAAAAAGAGAGATAACAAAAAAGAAAAAAAACAAGAAGAGAAGAAGAGAAAAGAGAGAAGAAAAAAAATAAAGAGATCAATAAACTATGTCAGCTCCCGACACCCCGTCGGCACTGACTAAGAGACAAAGAGATCAACAAACCCTGTTAGCTCCCGACGCCCCGTCGGCACTGATGAAGAGACCAATATGCTGCTTCAGTTCCCGACACCCCGTCGACACTGATGAATATGATGCTTCAGTTCCCGACACCCCGTCGAGACTGATGAAGAGACCAATATGCTGCTTCAGTTCCCGACACCCCGTCGGCACTGATGAAGAGACCAACATACTGCTTCAGTTCTCGACACCCCGCCGGCACTGATGAAGAGAAAAAGAGACCAATAAACCATGTCAGCTCCCGGCATCCAGTCGGCAGTGACGAAGAGAAAAAGAGACAAACATACCATGTCAACGCCCGACACCCCGTCGACACTGACGAAGAGAAGAAGAGACCAACATGCCATGTCAAGTCCCCGACACCCTGTCGGCACTGATGAAGAGAAGAAGAGACCAACATGCTACGCCAGCTCCCAACACCCTGTCGGCACCAACAAAGAGAAGAAGAGACCAGTGCACCCACGGGCACCGCCTGGCTAATCCTTCGCCTACGCTACCCGTGGGTGGGGGGCACTTGTGAACGTGCAAAATTACACACCCATACATCCCAACTAGTCCAACACCAATAACAACTTCAACCGAAGAAGCTGTGGAGAAGCGGGGCCGTCCGGACTCCTTGAACGCACATACACTGCCGTGGAGCTATCTCCAGAGTCACGACAGTGAAGAGAAATCAACCACCAAGAGGCCCCACAATCCATGGGCCACGACTCGTGCTCACAACGGGCTCAAAATTGCCAACTTAGCCCCTCAGCGGCACGCCCTGTGCCCTGTTCAGCGGCACACCCTAGGGAGCCCCAGCGGTACACCCCTGGGAGCCCAGCGGCACACCCAGGCCTTCAGCGGCCCACCCCGGAGGTGGTTCAGCTGCATACCCCCAGGGTGTCCCCAGCGGCACACCCTCGTGGGGGTCCAGCGGCACACCCAAGGGGGCGCCCAGCGGCACACCCCCTGGGCCGCCCAGCGGCATGCCCCCATGCGCCCAACGGCACGCCCAGTTTGGGCTTCAGCGTCACGCCCGTTCGGAGCTCCAGCGGCACACCTCCTTGGGCTTCCAGAGGCACGTCGTTTGCCCCCTCAACGGCACGCTTGGGCAACCCTTCAGCGGCACGGCCTTTGGCCCTCCCAGCGGCACACTTCTTGAGCCCGCCAGCGGCACAGCATTAAGGCATTTCAACGGCCGAACGACGTGATGCCCATGCCCTACGGATTCTTGGCGCGCAGTGGACTTACTGAGGTGTCGCCTGGGGAGAGAGCCACGCTGCCTATCCCCCTGCCACCATGGACGACGGGTCAAATCCCCAATCAATGCCTCCGATTTCCCGCCTCCGACTATCGTGCTCGAACGCTTCCGTCGTGGAGGGTATAAAAACCCCTCTCCTTCGACACAAACGGGGGAGAGACACAGAGGCAGAGGGCGAAGAGAAGAAGAGAAGAAGAGGAAGAGAAGAAGAGAAAGAGGAAGAGGTGGGGAGGCTCTGCCCCCCCCCCTCCCGCTGCTCCGTCCACCGCCGTCCGCGCGAATAGCAGAAGAAGAAGAAGAAGAAGAAGAAGAAGAAGAAGAAGAGAAGAAGGAGAGGGGAGGCTCCGGCTCTCCCGTTGCTATCCCATCCACCACCATCGGTGTGAAGAGAGGAAGAGAAGGAGAGTGAGTGAAGAGAGAGAGTGAGGTCCGGGAGGGGAGGAGTCCATGCTCCCCCCATTGTATCTTCTTTCTTTCTTTCTTTGTCCCCTTGTTTTCTTTCCCGTCGCCATGTATTAGCTCCCTTGGGGCATTCCTTTCGTGAGAATAAAAGTAGAAGGCTTGCAAGTATTTTTTTCTTGGACATCTTTCTAAAGTATTTCTTCCGCGTTTGCATCCTTCGGTGTTTCACGCCCCCTTTCCCTTTCTCCTTTTGTTAGGGTTTGTTTCCTCTCGGGTATTTTTGCCTTCGCTCACCCCTGGGCGCCCTCAGCGGTACACCCTCCCTGATTGTGCCTCCAACGGCACGCCCCGTCGTCCCTTCAGCGGCACGCCCTGATTGTGCCTCCAACGGCACGCCCAGTCACGCCTTCAGGGGCACACCCTAACTGCGCCCCAGCGGCACACCCCAGTCCAGCCCCAGCGGCACACCCTAGCCGTGCCCCAGCGGCACGCCCCAACCAGCCTTCGCCGGCACACCCCCATCGGACCTTTGCCGGTGCACTCTTCAACACCCTTCACCGGCACGGCCTTGGCTGCCTTTCCCCGACACGGCTATGATGGCCCTCGCCGGTACGCCCCTTTGGGCCTTCCTTGGCACGGCCTTCATGGCCTTCACCGCCATACCCTTGGCCCCCCTTGGCCCGGCACACTTGCCCTTCCTTCTTGCCCGATGCATTCCCCCCTCAGCCTGTCCTAGAGTAGCATTCCACTCGCCGTTCCCTCCGAGTTTTCTGAGGTTTATAAAGGTGTTGCCGCTCTCGGGCGCCCACCTCCAGTTGTCGGGTTCCGCCACTCCATGTGGGCGCGTTCCCTGTATCTCCCTTACGCCCGGGTTAAGGGGAGATGCTGCCGAATTTTCGTTAGAAACAATAACATATTGAAAGACAAAAGGAAGCAACAAATAAATGGAACAGTCACACATTTAAAAGACAAAAGACAGCAACAAACAAACGAAAAGAACAACGGTGAAATGCCTTAACCAAAGCAAATGGAACCGCAATCAATTCAAAGAGGACTGAATCGAACGACAACTAAACAACTTGAACATCCGCCCTCACAAAAGAAAGAATGAAAATTAATCAATAGAAGAAAAGAAGAAGCCCATGCAAACTTAATAAAATCAGAAAAGAAGAAAAGAAAAGCCTTAAAAGAAACGGAGGAGGAATGGGCTCCCCATGCCTTTCGCTGGTACGCCCCTTCAACTACCTTCGCCGGTACACCCTCTATCTACCCTTGGCCGGCACACCCTTCGCCGGCACACCCACTCGCGCCTTTCGCCGGCACACCCTCCATGGCCCCACGCCGACACACCTTGCCAACTCTTCCCCGGTACGCCCTTCTGTGGCCTTCGCCGGCACACTCCATGTTGCCTTCGCCGGCACACACCCGCTTGGCCCTTCGCCGGCACGCTCCTTTGGCCCTCAGCGGCACGCACCCTTTCAGCCCCTCAGCGGTACACTCCCTCAGCCCTTCAGCGGCACACTCCTCAGCCCTTCAGCGGCACAGCCCAGTCACGCCTTCAGTGGCACACCCGCCTGCACCCCCTCGCCGGCACACCTGCCCGGCCCTTTAGCGGCACACCCGGCCGCCCTTGGCCGGCACACTCCCAGCCATCTTCCTTCGCCGGCACGCACGTTCGCGCCCCTCGCCGGCACGCCCGCTTGCCTTCGCCGGTACACCCCTTTCTGCCCCCAACGGCCCACTTTTCCTCCCAAAATAAATATATACATAAATATGTCATGATAATAATAATGATAATAATGATGATAAATTAATAAAAAATCATGATAAATAAATAAACCTGAATATATATATATATATATGAGAAATAAATAAAAATGTGAAATAATAATAATAATAGTACAAAAAGGAAAGGGAAGATATAATAGTAATAATAATAAACAAAGTGGAGAAATCACCCAGGATAAATACATAAAAGGGAAGTAAGCAATAAAATATATATGTATATAATTTTAAACCCAGATGAAAAATGGTAACATCTATACCGCAGCCCCGTCCCTCCTGCGACCCGGTGCTGAAGGAACAACAATGCCGCCCTGGAGGGCTGTGCCCGAGTCTTGGGAATTATCCCGAAATGGCCATGGCCCGACCTCGCCTCGGGCTGACATTCCGATTAAGCCGGACTCGTTTCTCAGGCCGGATCCCTTCCGAGCCACTACTAAAATTGTCGCACGCTCGGCGGACATTTGAACGGGTTCACCTCGGTTTTCGCCGCATTTCTATTACGGACCTGTGTCTGAATATGAAAAGACCCATGAGTAACCAATATGGCCGACGGCTCCCTCCCCGACATGGTCGTGAGCCGGCATTGCTCCGGGCCGATAGCCCGTTAAATCGGATTCATTCTAATGGGATTCGTTCCCGTTCTTTCATTGAAACTGCCGTAAACTCGGCATACATTTGTACGGGGTCGTTCCTATCTACGTCGCACCTTCAATATGGACCCTTGTCCAAATATCAAGTGGTCCGCAAGTGACCGACAGAAATCTGAATAGAACGGGATGGCTCCTGTCATCCCTGGACCCTATACAGGGGAATATCAATAAGGCCTTTGTGGGCTGTGCTTGGACCTCGGGTCCGTCCCGATTATGGTCACTGTCTGACCCACACCCTCGGCCTATAACTCGCTTCCTTCGAACATGTTTTGGTTTTGGAATCTAGTCCCGGGACTCTTCCCCGTTGCCCTCTGGCACCTGGAACATTAATGATGCCCACGCAAGCCCCGTTTGGACCGCGGGAGGCGCCCCCGGTATGGTCCCGACTCAATCTCGCACCGGGCCAATAAATTCGCTAGTTTCCCTGCTACAATAACCGAGATTTAACCGAATGTTTTCAATGTCTCGGAATAATGTATTTGTCGTATCACGACATACATATGTTCCAGATCCTCCTGCGACAATTATGATATTTTCAAGTCGGGCACACGTCCGAATGTTAAACGGTCTCCCGAATGACCGACACGTTTCGAACTTCCGCTTCCCTAGGCACATGGCTTTTCAGCCGATTCAAGGGATAATCCCCGTTGCCCCTTGGCACCGGAAATACTAATGACGCTCATGCAAGTCTTGTTTCGACTGCGGGGGGCCCACCACAGTATGGTCGCAGCTTGCTCTTGCATCGGGCCAACAGATTCACCGGTTTCTGACCGCTCTAACTGAGGTTTAGCCGAATATTTTCTGTTCTTCCGAACAATAAATCTGTCGTATCCCGGCATACATATGTTCTAGTTTTTTCGGGATGATCGCGATTTTCTCGAGACGGACACTCGTCTGAACATTAAATAGTCAGCACCTGACTGACATGATCTCGAATGTTTTATTCACCCTTGCGCAAGGATTTCAATACTTCCTAATAGACCTTTCGTGCAATTAAGTTCTCGGCCATGAGGCCCTGAATCCCGGCGATTAATCAAGGGTGTTTCCTCGTATGGGTGATGTAAATGACGCCGTGACTTTTATGGCGCGGCGGGTTTTGGTCCCGACACGAACCACACAATTGTCTGACCGAGTCAGATCAAGTGCACCTTGGGCTCTTCGGAGCCCGAATAAATTGTCGCTTTGTGACTGGCACGCCCACGCACTTAATAGACGAATCAACCATTCCCGAAGAGACGAACATAATAGACGATCGAAAAGTGCGTCCACAGCCACGGCCTACAAAATTTGCGGGAAAGGAAGTGCACGAGTTGGGAGTGCATCTCCCTACCTCCACCGAAGATTTCGCGTCCCGAGGTCATCAATCCGCGAAGAAACACCGCTTAAACCCTCGCCGGCCCGTGATCCCACGAACCGCCTCCACCATCGCGATCCTCGTCTCGTGCCCGTCGCTCCACGCCCCACGAGCCACGCCGCCCCGCCCTCGCCACCTCCGTCGGTCGCCCGGAGTGAGAGGGGAGAGGAGAGAACGTGAGAGAAGAGAGAGAAAAAAGGGGGAGAAATGAGAGATGGGGAGAGAGAGAAAAATGAGGTTATATATATAGAAAAACCCAAAAATTCTAGAAATTCAAAAAAATTTGAAAATTTACCTCCGCGATCCTCGGGAGCAGCACAACGTGCCGGTACTATCCCGGAGTCGGAGAACACCACAGATCATCCTGCACAGAGTTTCGAAGGCTCATCAGAGAAAAATACGTGTAAAGCACAAGACACACTCCGGGACCCACGAAAATGATCCGAAAAATATCCAAAAAAAATTCCGGACATTACAGCCCTCCCCCCTTAAAGAAATTTCATCCTCGAAATTCAGGACAAGCGCCAAGCTCCAGGGGAGAACACCTTAACCCACTGACAACGCTGTCAGAGCCCCAGCACAGAAAATCTCGATTCTCACGAAAACACAGATCCTGAGGGACACCGCCAGACCTTAATCAAGGACAACGCCACGCCACGCTCCGCACACACACCTGTCATCAGAGTAGGCATGATACAAAGGCACAAGTCTGGCATCACCTCAGCAGCACGAAAACCAATCATCGGTCAACGCCCATGCTCGGCGGACCAATCAAATGCCAGCTTCACAACCCGCTGACCGATCTCACGCCCTGCACCAGGGATAACCATCACTGAGCTTCCACCAGCTCACACCTGACAAGCCAAACGCCAACAGCAGTAGGGGACCAACTCTGTCAGAACTCAAACTTAGACAAAGTCCAAATCCCATACGGAAAAACACATCTCAGAAACGGCCACCAAAGGCCTCACTTGCACACGGCTCTCGCTATTCCTAATGCGCAACCACCAGCATCTTCTGTCTGTGAAAGATCAGACACTAGTCACCAGACATTCATCAATGGGAAACCTCCACCGGCCCAGCAGGCACGATCCAACTCATGACAGGCCATCCGCTGATTCACGCACAGACCAACACCACATCCAGACCTATCATCATGCCAACTCTACCCTCTCAGGGGAGCACGGTGAAACCACAAGACAAGGTCTCTCCTCGATCCTCACGTCACTCGACTCAGACTTACAGGGAAATCCTCCCACACGAGTCGCAGACCAAGGATCACCATTCCACGTCAACCTCTCTTCACAGACCTGGCACATGCATCGTCCACCGTCCTGTCTCATCAAAGCCTATCTCGTCGAAACCGCCGTCTCAATTAATCTAACAGGACGCCTGCCAATCCCGGCTCCCGCTCTTACCACAGAGCCACGGGATACACAACCTCTTACAATCCATGGCACATTACTCCAGAACTGACAAGTGCTGCCTTCTACCACAGCAAGCAGGTCGATGGCGCAGCGACCAATACACATGGGTCCCCAGACAATATACGTCTTACCCTGGTCGACCACTCGGTCAACCCGACCAGCCACTCACGGCCACCATCCGGGACTCATAATCTCTCATAGATCACTTCTCCAGAACACGATCTCATCCCCGAACGCAACCTCCAACGCAAGAACATGGTACTCATGCGGCAACCTCGCCAACATATTTCCCCAACTCAACACCTGCCAGTGCCGTAGACCACAATGCCTCAAGCAACGACACGGCAACAACACGTCTCACACAACCGGAGACAACGCATATCGAGGAACCAATCCTCCGCTGCTCTACACTTCCTCAGAAATCCACCCGCAGCAACCAACGCTACGATCTGCGCACTCTGATCCACATGCTCAACCAACCAGCACGACAACTCGGGATCCTCCATCCTGACATTCCTCTGCAACTCCGCAGGCTCCGATCTTCAATACATCGGGAACCACAACACCAACCACAAATTCTCACGAACACCACCTAGCCGGCACACATCCTTCTGGAATAGTGCCAATGCACCCTTACACAGCAGGGGACAGGCAACGCTTCTCACAGACAACCACCTTACCAACACAGAGGACACGTCTTGCACGGACTTCATGGCACGTAGAGGGCCAACCAATCCGAACACATAATGCAAGACGACAAACCTTGGCAAAACGCGATCTCCTCCAACTAAGGGAAAAACTTAATGCACTTCCGACCAACGAAAGGAAAACCCCACGCTCGACCTGACCTCGAATTTCGCACATGCTAGGAACAGCACCTTCCAGCACCAAGAAAACCTTCACTTCCGTCAGGTCAGCTCCTCCGACAACACTCGCCAAGTGTTTCATCGAACCACGATCATAGCATCTCTCGATGCACCACCGATGCAATTCCTCGAACTGCAACACGCCACGCCAAGGGCCACAACACGAGCCATAACCGACAACTGCCAACGCTCACCCTCGAGTCCCGAACTCACCGCGGAACCTTCACATCTCAAGCCAACTCCAAGGAGAACACCACCCATTCACACGCAGAAGCGCATGAGTAAGAACTTACTGGGACACCACAGCCCAATCCTACCTCGAAATCTGCAAAGATAATTGGGACCGACACGTCATTTCTGACGCCACAGAGCATGACAAGAACATCAGGCTTGACGAAACAGCAGTTCAAAAGAAGATCCTCCGCTCACCTGAGCATAATTCTCGACCAGAGCATCCACTCCAACACCTCAAATCAGAACCTTAACACCTCAGGGGCTGGATAAATCTCAAGCTAGAGTGGCCAAACTCAATAACAGCTCCCTCAGAGCACGCTCACGGCCACTTAATGACGAACAGTCCTCGCCAGCCACCGGACCTCGCTGCAAATTCCCCGAAAGCAACACCATAACAATGCATGACTGCCAGCAACCTCTACCCAACGCTGCACAACCGGGGCCACCACCCATCGGAAAGAAATCTCTCAATCACGTCCCTCGGGCCCCTGCACCGGCACTCCACGAAACATCAACCACATTCACAGCGCCAGCGCCGCGCACTCAAGCTCTCACGAGAAACCAAGCGGAAAGCAAACACAAAACCCTATGCTAGCTGCCGACTGTACTGGACCTTACGGACTCTGATCACTATAATATCTCGAATTCTCATGTACGTCCACAACCATGCTCTGATACCAACTGTAACGACCCAGGATCCGGATACCGGGAAAGGAACCCGATACCATTCGAATCCTGACCCGCTGCCCATGAGCCGGGGCGCGGAAGGGCTAAAAGGAGTGTGGAGGTATAAAAAAATATGAAATGAAGCAGGATAATTCAATAATTAATAGAAATAAATAAATAACTACTACAACAGAGTCTAATCCAACAGAAAGTACAGCCTAAAGTAAAACGTACCACATGCCAAGTGAACACTCGGCCCGGCGAGCTGGCAACTGAGACCCTCCGAACAGCACCCTTGAACCTCGAGGAAGAACCGCCGCACCTGAAAAGCAGGGATGAGTCTCTAAACAGAGACTCAGCAGGGGTCCCGCGGAATCCCAACCGGAAACAACGGCGGTAGCGGAAAGGAAAGACAGCTACAACTACAGCAGGAACAGCAACCCGGTGGCGGGTCAAAACTCGGCACCACTGCTACTCCTACTATACCGAAAGCATGACCCGGTCTCCCAGTCGGGGGATAACCAAGCCACGAACCCGACATCCCGATCCCACGGTGGGCGGACAACCAGATCGTGAACCGCCCTAGCCATGCTACTAGGAAAACGCCACGATACTTCCGTCGCGGAGGCCTGCCCTCACAGAAGGGCCCCAGCCGAAACCACCCGGTCTGGAAGCACGGTCACGACCTCGCCGTCGTGAACACAACGCTTTCTAGGGAAAGCCCTCGGTAACGCTCACCGGAACCCCTAGACCTCGGCATCGGGAACACACCCAGAAACTGCACACAAAACCACGTCTCGCAGACGTGAAGCGAAACTCGACTCACGAGGAGACTCACGTCACGTGACGGGAGTACTACCCACCAGAAACAAAGCCGGATGCGAACATTGATGACTTAGTCCGCGCCTCAAGTGTCTCGCTGCGATGTCCCAGGCGAAGAAAGAGACACCATAGTAACCAATACCACGAACAAGGACTAGCTGGGGTTGCGCTCGTCAGCGCTGTCTGACGCCCCCAACATCGTGTGCACACTTAGACCATACGCCCTAGGCCTGTCCTCCAGCTGGTTCTTCCCCCGAAGCTTGGACTCGACTGTGCATGGGGGCCCTACGGTAACCAGCCTAGAAACCGTCTCTCTCGGGTAAGCCGCTCCACCACTCCCAGGTGGGTCAGCACACGCGTGCCGTAAGAAGGCTACGACTAGTGGGAGGTCACTAAACGTGAACACGGAAAGTCACTCACGCACCAATCGTGAGTAACATGGAGTAACAGGTGGCACGACGCCACCAGACTCTGGACAATCCACTAGACCTACTAAATCCAACGGTCTTTGAGTCACAAGACTCGGGGTCAAGACAGTCGTACAGGGACAGCTCCACGCCGTCAATCTGCCCTATGCCTAGGTCAGAAACTACGGTAGCATGAATATCGAGGCAGCTCACAAGCTACCAAGGTAATCCCTCGTCTCAGGGACACATGGAGATCTCCAGCCCTAGGCTGGTTGACTGGACTCACAGTTCAAGGTCACACACATGGCCCACTCGGGAACCACCTTCCGGAGAAACCACGACGTGCGGGGAAACCTCACCGCACTCACCCTGATACACGATGACTCGGTCTAGCAAGAACACGGAAGCCCGGAACACCTAGGGTCACCCAGACGCGTTAGGTGTGCGTAACGCGTCTGCGCTCGTGCGTTAGGCCGCCGTAACGCGCCTGCCTTGGAGCGTTACGTGGTTCGTGTTCTGCCTTTGAGCCTGTTGGCTCTGACGCGCCCGCCCTGGTGCGTTAGGCCCGTGTAACGCGCCTGTGCTAGGTCGTTACAGTCCTGTTGTGGCCGTGATGGCCGTTGGGCTTTTGGTGTGTGGTCGTGTGTTGTGGGTCCGTTCTAGGTATCGTTAGGGGTTGTTTTGTGGCGTGTCTGTGTGTGTGTCGGTCTAGGTTAGGGTTGTCTATTGTTCCCGTGGTCTGGCCGTTTCTTCGTAGACGTCGGTCGACGTTTCCGCGAAGGCTGAGACTACGTTTCCGAGTCTGTCGGTAGTTTCGTGCGCTACCCTTGGTGTTTGAGGTACGGGTGACAGTGCATGTTTATCTGTCCATACTTCAGTGCCGCGTTTCGAGCTTCCTCTTCTCGTCGCCCTCGGCGTCCAGCAGTCGAGGGGTGACCCCGATATACGGTTTTGTAAGCTAGTTTCCGTCGGCTCCTGCGGTTACCATAGCGTCCTACGGGGGGAGAAAACTAGCTAGAGGCCTGGCTCTAGGCAGGAGCCAGTGTGTGCACACATGGTTAGGGGCGGAGGACTGACGCCGACAGGCGTGACCCTGACTAGTACTTGTACCTGTGTTTCCACGTGGGTCTGTGACTCGGCCTTGTCCGTGTTGGTCGCGCTTGGCGGGTGGTCGGGACACTTGTGGTGGGTGTTCTGGTGCAGTGTAAGACGTCAGTGGATGCATCTGGCCGTTCTCCTGGTGCGGGGGTTTTTCCGTCGCGTGGCGCGCGACTCCCGTGCTCTTATTGTGTTGTGACCTGTCCGGGTTGGCGTTTCCGTGGCTGTACTCGAGGTCTGTGCTTGTCTAGGTCTTTTCTAGACTTTCTTTTGCATGCCTGTTGTAGGTGTAGGTTGGGGCATTTGTGCGTGGTTTTTCCCTTTTTTCCTCGTTGCTCCCTACTCCTCTTTCCCTTTCTAGGCCTGCTTGCCTGTTCGGGTTATTCCCCTCGTCCTTACATGTTCCCTACTCCTGCTTCCCTTTCTTTTACAGCTTTCTCGTGTTGTTCCTCGCTGCTGTTCCTGTTGTTCCGTGTTACTGCATGTTTTTCAGTGGGGATCCGCGTGACCCCTACTGAGCCAGTGACACGAGGCTCACCCCTACTTTTCAGGTGAGGTGATGTGTTCGTTCTGCTTCCGTGGATCCTGGAGTTCGAGTCGTAGCTTCCAGTTGGTACCTCCGTCGGGCTTCCCCCGACTTTTCGGTACATCTTTCTTTTTTGTCGACTGTACTTGGTAGACTGTTGTCTTTAGCTTTAGACTTGACTCTGGGTATATAATTGTTTAAAAATCTATTAACTAAAGTGAAATTTAATTGCTTGCTATTATATCTGTCAGTTCAATATACTACACGACAATCCTTTTTCCCTTCGGAGCTTTACCGCTCTTGGGAGGCCTCGCGGGTTCCAAGTGGTATCACGTGTATTCGGTAGTCCTACCGGGTATACCTGGTATCCGGGATCCGGGTCGCCACAGCTACGATGGCTAGCGGTCTACCCTTGAACCGCTAAGGAACGGCTAGCAGCTTAACATTGGACCGCTACATGTTGAAATCACGGACCCATAGCGGTCTACCCTTGGACCGTGAAACAGAGCCTAGCGGCCTATTACTGCCCCGCCAACGGCCCTGGCGGTCCACCTCTGGGCCGCCAAACCCTCGGAACACACGAAGCTCAAGCGGTTCTAACGGTCTAACCCTGGACAGCCAAGGACCCTGGCGGTCTATCGCGTGACCGCCAGCCTTGAATCGACACAGGGAGACCCATAGCGGTCTACCCTTGGTCCGCTTGGAGCCCTTAGCGGTCTCTGGAACAACTGCTAAGGTGTCCCGAACCCGAAACGACGGGAAACGCCCCAAAAATCCGATCCACGCCCCCATTCACCCCCGGGTGATGGGGAAACAAAGGGGAATCCATCCCCAAGCCTCCTAGCATGCATCTAAGCCCCTGGATCGGCCTAAAACGCCGCGAAATGAGAGATCCGGCTCACTCCCCAAAAATATGGATTTTCCCCAAAACGTGAAAATAAACCCGCTCGGCTCTCAACGGCCTACAAAACTTGCAAGAAAGGAAGTGCATGAGCTGGGGGTCCATCTCCCTACCTCCACCGAAGATTTCGCGCCCCGAGGTCGCCGATCCGCGAAGAAACACTGCTTAAACCCTCGTCGGCTCGCGATCCCACGAACCGCCTCCACCATCGTGATCCTCGTCCTGTGCCCGTCGCTCCACGCCCCACGAGCCATGCCGCCCCGCCCTCACCGCCTCCGTCGGCCACCCGGAGTGAGAGGGGAGAGGAGAGAACGTGAGAGAATAGAGAGGAAAAGGGAGAGAAATGAGAGATGGGGAGAGAGAGAAAAAGGAGGTTATATATATAGAAATACTCAAAAATTTTAAAAATTCAGAAAAATACGAAAAATTATCTCCGCGATCTTCGGGAGGAGCACAACGTGCCGGTACTGTCCCAGAGTCGGAGAACGCCACGGTTCACCATGCACAGAGTTCCGAAGGCTCATGAGAGAAAAATACGTGTAAAGCACAAAACACATTCCGAGACCCACGAAAATGATCCGAAAAATATCAAAAAAAAATTTGGGACATTACACTTTTATTCAAATGATATAAAGATATAATATTATATAGATATATATATCCCTACTTTATCATATATATATAATATATATATTTAATACTCTAACAACATGTTTTTTTTCAAACCCTGTTTCAAATCTTTCTTTTCAAACTTCTCATTTTCTTTTTCAGGCCTCTCTTTTTTTTCTTTTTCAAACTTCATCTCTTTTTTTTCAAATCCGCTTGACTTTGTTTCTCTTTTTTTTATAAATTTGTCTGCACTTTTCCCGAATGGCCGGTCAACAAGACCGCCGGGTGGCCACGCGGTGCGACACGCGCTCTGGTACGGTCGGCTGCTGGCCCGGGCCCGGTGCGAACCACGCGGGCGCTACGCGGCGAGGGTGCGGGCGGGTGTGGGCCCGAGTGCAGGCGGGCGGGTGCACATGCCGAGGCGGCCGCGTGCGGTGGGGGTCCCACGCCGAGCTTGCGGGCGCCTCTGTCGGCGCGGGCGACGAGGCCAGGAGCGAGGGGTCGGGCGAAGTGGGCCTGGCCGAGTGGCCAGGTGGGTGTGGGCGCGACGCGCTGGGACGCGCGGCGGGCGCGCTGGGCGGTTGCGGCCACAGGCCGCCGCGTGCGGAGGCGCGGCAGCAGCGACAGGGTGCCGGTGGCCGGGCACTGCGACCCGTTGCGGTCGCGGGTGAGCTTAAGAGCGGCACGGGCGACGAGGTTCTTCTGCGAACGTGCCCTTTTTTTCCTTTTTTTTCCTCTAAGAGAGAGGGAAACATAGAGGGAGAAAGAGAAACATAGAGAGGGAAAGAGAGAGAAACATAGAAATATAGAGAGAGAGAAAGAACGTAGGAGGGGGAAATTTTTTTCTATTTTTTTTTCTTTCTCTCAACCAACAGAGAACTCAACTATTCTGTTCTTTATTTTTTTTCTTCTTTTCTATTTTTACTTCTAGCAATCAAGAGAGAGAAGGGGGGACGACGGGGACGTCGGGGTCGACGGAGACGCCGTTTGTTGGGCTCTGATACCAAGTTTGACGCGGACGGTGTCGGAGGACGGATCGACGGTAGCTCCGAGGGGACGAATAGGACGGGATAGCTTGCTGTCTCGCACAGCTCGACCTCATACTGGGCGGTCTCGCACCGGACGACTCTCAAAACTCACAAGAGAAAGGAGGGAAGGGGAAAAACACAAGGGACTATGCACCTTCTCCAAACTTCATTTATTCATATCATCATACAAACAACACCCTTAGCCTTCCTTATATAGGGAAAAGTCATAACATACATACCATTAGACTTTATCTATTTGCATATATATCCTAGCCTAATAAAACAAAACCCACCAACCCACCTTTTGACTTGTGAGTTTAATAAAAATAAAATACAACAACTTTTGACTACAACTACCCTAATAAGACAAAAGTAAATATACATATAGTAATACATATATTTTACACACAATACATAAATACATACATACTCAATACACACAAATATATAAAATAAATAGTTGCCCATGCTGCTTGACGATTCTCGTCATGGATTAGGCTAGATTGACAGCTTGGTGCTATCCTTGTACAACGGTCTTGACCCGAGTCGTGTGACTCAAGGACCGTTGGGTTTATTAGGTCTAGTGGACTGTCCAGAGTCTAGTGGCCTCGAGCCACCTGTTGCTCCGTGTTACTCGTGATGGGTGCATGCGTGGCTTTCAGTATTCTCGTTTTGTGAGCCCCCACTAGACGTAGCTTTCCTTCGCACGCGTGTGCGGACCCACTTGGGAGTGATGGAGAGCATTATCCGAGAGAGATAATTTTTAGGCTAGTTACCGTAAGGCCCCTCGTCTTTGCAGAGTGTGTCCGGGCTGGGGGGAAGAACCAGCTAGAGGACCTGACCTAGAGCGTATGGTCTGTGTGTGCACGCGTGGTTGGGGGCAGTCGGACCCGCGCTAACGAGCGTGACCCCATCTTGTCCTTGTTCATGGTACTGGTTACTGTACGGCGTCTCTGTCTCCGCCTGGGACGTCGCAGAGAGACACCTGAGGCTGAGGACTAAGTCGTCAATGGACGCATCCGGCCTTGCTTCTGGTGGGCAGGTACTCCCGACACGTGGCATGAGTTTCTCGTGACTCGAGTTTTCGTTTCACGTCTGCGAGACGTGATTTTGCGTGTAGTTCCGGGTGGTTTCCCGAGGTTGAGGCCTAGGGTTTCCGGTGAGCGTCACCGTGGATTTTTCCTAGGCTATGTCCGGTCCACGACAGGGTTGTCCAGGTGTGTCTTCTGGCGGTGTAACCAGAGGTCTTTTCATTAGACCGGTGTTTCCCCGACTGTGAGATTGGGGTGTTGGATTCTGTTCCGGTAGGAGTAGCTATAGTGTCGAATTTTTACTGTCCACCGGTTTGCTGTTCCTGCTGTTATTGTTACTTTTTGTTACCGCCGTTGTTTGCGGTTGGGGTTCCGCTAGATCTCTACTGAGCCAGTGATAGGAGGCTCACCCCTATTTTTCAGGTGCGGCAGTTCTTCCTCGATGTTCGAGAATGCTGTGCGGAGGTTCTTAGTTGCCAGTTCGTCGGGCCGAGCGTTCACTCGTTATTAGGTACGTTCTTTTACCTTAAACTGTACTTCTGTTGGACTGGACTCTTGGTAGCTAGATTGTTTATTTCTGTTAATTGTTGTATTCTCCTGCTTTATTATCTATTTTCTTGTACCGCCACACTCCTTTTTTTAGCCCTCCCGAGCCCTCCGACTCGTGGGCGGCGGGTCAGGATTCGAATGGTATCGGGTTCTTTCCGGTATCCGGATCTTGGGTCGCTACAGTTGGTATCAGAGTGTGGTTGTGGATGTACATGGGAATTCGAGATAATGCATGATCAGAGTCCGTAAGGTCCAGTACAGTCGGCAGCTGGCATAGGGTTTTGTGCATGTTTTCTGCTTGGTTTCTCGCGCGAGAGCTTGAGTGTGCGACGTTAGTGCTGTGAATGTGGTTGCTGTCTCATTGGAGTGCTGGCATGGGGCCCGAGGGACGTGATGGAGAGATTTCTTTCCGATGGGTGGTGGCCCCGATTGTGTTCCGTTGGACAGAGGTTGCTGGCAGGTGTGTGTCATTGCGGTGCTGCGTTCGAGGAATTTGCAGCGAGGTCAGGTGGCTGGTGAGGATTGTTTGTGATTAAGTGGCCGTGAACATGCTCTGAGGGAGCTGTTATAGAGTTTGGCCACTCCAGCTTGTGGGTATCCAGCGTCAGAGGTGTCGAGATTGCGGTTTGAATTGAAGTGGCCAAGCGAGTGCTCTGATCGAGAGGTATGCTCGAGTGAGCGGAGGATCTTCTGTGGAGCTGCTGATTGTCGAGCTCGATGTTCTTGTCATGCTCTAGGGCATCAGAAATGACGTGTCGGTCTCGGTTGTCTTTACGGATTTTGAGACAAGATTGGGCGGAGATGTCCCAATAAGTTCATGCTCCTGTGCTTCTGCGTGCGAATGGGTCGTGTTCGCCCAGAATTTTTTTTAAGATGTGAAGGTTCCACGGCGAGTTCGGGACTGGAGGATGAGCACTGGCGATTGCCGGTTATGGCTCATGTTGCGGCTCTTGGCGTGCTATGTTGCAGTTCGGGGAATTGTAGCGGTGGTGCATTGAGAGATGCTGTGATCGTGGTCCGACGGAGCACTTGGCGAGTGTTGTCGGAGGAGCTGACCTGACGGAGGTGATGGTTCTCTTGGTCCGTCGAAACTCTTGGCATGTTGCAGTTCGAGTATTGGAGAGCTCAACCTTGGGTCGAGACCCAAGGGGCATAGGATGTGAGCTCCAATTATGTTTCGGTTAACTGGTTTAATAGAATATAAGTAAATAATATATATATATATATTATTTTTTTATTTGTTTGTTTGTGTCGTGTCGGGCCGCACCATTTTGGTTACCGAGTTTGAATTTGAGTTGAGCCTACCGTTGGGTCGTGTCTGTTGGTCAAGGGTTGCTTCCCTACCAACTGCTTGAGACTTCTATTAAAGGGCTCGATTCTGGGTTTCTAACCAGAAGAATACACTACTACGAACTGTACTCTTTGAAACTCTGTATGCGAATTCTCTGCTCTCTCTCTCTATTTCTCTTTTGCACTCGGTAGAACTTCGTCAACAAGTGATCAGATTTGGGGCGTCTCTAGCCTGCACCTAGAGAAGCCAGCGGAATCGCGGGTTGAGTCATATCTCGGGGACGGAGCGCCGGTGAACCCTGTGCTACGAGGAGGGGGCGTCTTCCGTTTCAAAGATAGTGTCATCTGAGACACATTTCTCTCCCAATCAGACGATTATGAACTTTTTTCTCTGTACTATTATAGTTGATTACTTAGATAATTAGTTTGTTCCGGACTAGCACATTTCTCCATTAGTTCCAACGGAACAAGCAAGTCAACGGACAAATCGAGTCATCAAGTACTCCAATGAATCTGATGGAAGTACAGAGCCTTGATTAATCGTGTCATTCAGTCATCTTGCATTTTGTGCTGCTGAAGGTTCATGATCAAGTGGGGGACGAGGCTTCGGCCGTGAGATAGCAGCATCACTTGCACCAAGCGAGAAGAACACCTTGGCCAGCGTCTGTTGTTGCTTGCCGCCCCTTCATCTTAACTTCCTGGGGCCAACATCGCCACCTTCTTGGACAACCACCACATCATAGTTGTCGAGACTCTCTCTCTCTCTCTCACACACGCACACCATCCAAGCACATGCACACGCACACGCACGAGTGGTGTCATTACTTTGGTTGCTTCCTATATCTGGCTCCCTTTGGGAGGATCGAACTCCTATAATTCACGTACGATCGATTTCGGACTCATATCCAGTGGTATTAAAACTGTATCAGATCGGTCGGTCGGACTGATCCGATCGTCAACCGATCTAGGAAGCGGTCTGATTTAGGTCGGTCCGATCAAATATTAAAAAATCGGATCAACCAGTCGAATCGCGGTTCGACCGGTGAACCGGTCTGAACCGATCCGACCTGATTCACCCTTTAAAATAGAAAAAAATAAACAAAAAAATATTTAGATATTCAAAATGATAATTATGTGTGAACAAAATTATATTATTATTATTGATTTGGTGTCATTTATCACTTTATTTTAGGTATATTTACAATTTTAAATGAGCATAGATGCCAATTGTAAAGAGTGAAGATCAATGGAATATTACAAAATTTTAATGTCAATTTATTTAACTAAGTTATTGTTATTTTTTTACTTGTATAATTATATAATCATGACTAATAATTATACATGTATATTATTTTATTTTAATCATTATATCTTATTCCTTATTATCTTGGGATATAAAATCGGGTCGGTCCATGTATCAATATTATGATGACGTCACGGTTCAAACCGGTTTGATTGAACGGTCTAACCGGTTCGAACCAAACTAGCTTAATTATTGGCCGATTCAGGCACCGGTTCGATTCCGATAACATTGCTAATAACATCTGTATTAATTAGTGAGTAATGATTTATGCATCGAATTTGGTGTATAAAGTCACGTCATTATGTAACATCTTCCTTAATTGACTCAAAAATCAGGTGAAATGATCATTTTTGCATAGAAAACGACACCCGCATCATACTCATACGGTTCATTTTTTTGTATTAAATGCAGAGCGTATTCGACAGAAAATATAAGACTGAAATATTTTCTAGGATTGAAATATTTTGCATATGAACGAAATATTTTGTTACAAGAATGAAACATTTGTTATATGAACGAAATATTTTATTTGACTATAAAAATAAAGTAAAAAAATATTTTATAGGGATAATATTTTATTGTATGAACGGAATATTTTGTTACAAGAATGAAGCATTTGTCAAATGTATGAAATATTTTGTTTGGTTACAAAGATAAATCAATAAAATATTTTAGGAAAATAATATTTTACTATATGAATGAAATATTTTGTTATAAGAATTTAACAAAATATTTCGATCTTATATCAAATATTTCATTCATATATAAAATATTTTAATCTTACAAAATATTTCAGTTCTATGATTTCTCGTCGAATGCATTCCGATATTAAAACGCGGAAAAGTGAACCGTAGGGATTTGACGTGGACATCATTTTTTGTGCGAATATGATCATTTCACTTAATTTTTAGACCAATGAGAGTGAATGTTATATAATGACATGACTTTGTGTATCGAATTCGATGTACAAATATTACTCTTAATTAGTAGGAAAAAAATTAAGTTCAATTTTGTGCAGAATGACTTGGAGAGGTGTACGACTCACTCACAAGCTAATCTATTCGAATATGAACATTAAATTGTTGGGGAGGTTTCCAAAATTTTCTCACATCCACTCTCACCTAAACACACGTACAAACAAACAGTGTTTTAAAATCTGGATGGGACATGTCAAGCCGATCGCTTGACCTAGCTAGGTCTTACTTGGCCCCAAAACTTCTCATTTAGGCCTGACAGAACCCAAGATCGAGAAAAAACCTAGTTAACTTATAAGGGTCTTAGGGTGCGTTTGGTAACGCGGTGGGGTGGAATCCCTCACAACTCCATCGGTGTTTCCAAATGAGACAATATGATCTAGACTTTTGTGTGAGTTGAGATTTTCAACAGAAGAGAGAGATAGACATAATCGCCCGATATAACTAAAATCTACGGAAGCTCTCCCGGGATAGCTTCTCAATGTGGTTAGCGGATTCTCAACACGCAAATCCCCATTTTGACCTTGCTCATGTGATGCCGAGCTTCCCCCAATCGGATGCCCTCCCTACTGGCCAATGAGCTCGCCACCGCAAACTCTCTCGCAGGTGGTCGTCGCCGGCAACCTCGTCACCCACCTCCACTACCGAACGTTGCCAGTCATCGATCATCGCGCACTTATCGCCGTCGTCGGTAGGCGATGTTCCCAAAATCTTAGGGCCACCGGCATGTGCGTCGCGTATTGCGGAGAAGATGAACAGTGCGTTACTGTTCACCCAGACATAAAATCGCGATAATTCCTATAGTACTTACTGTAACATTCCTAAAACACTGTTTAGTTAAATAGAGTATTTAAATGAGAGGTAAAAAAATAATTAAACTCTTCACACTCAAAATAATCTCATTTCACCCGGAGTGGTCTCGTCTCACCCAAATGAGATTTTAAAAAATTTAAAAAAATCTTTGACATGTTGTACATTGTACGAAAATGTGGATTTTAAAATTTTTTACAGCAGAGAATGCGTTACCAAATGCGCCCTTATATAATTAACCTACTCAACTCGATCGGTAAAGCCCTAGTGACCTCATATGTCTAGATTTATTTTATCTTTTTCACTATTTCTATCGTTATTTTAGACTTTTATTGAGCATGTTAAGATGAGAAGTCATCTTTAAAATTCTATCTATTATCATTGAATAGTATTAGCGTTGATTTTTAAAATTTGAAAAGATCGATAGAAATCTGAATTTTAGAATGTTTCTTTTCTGCATGTAATTAGAAAGAAAATCTAAAAGACCAATTCCAACCATCCTATGGGGCCATAATAACCTGCGGGCCATTGAACCATATATTAGCGCGTGTATTGCAAGTTGTTGATTCTAATCAATGGGTCACGTATGATTCTGTGCACAAGACAAATGAATCTATCAAAAAATCTTTCGGCAAAAACGTGAAGTAGTTTTTCCTCTTGTTTTAGATTGTAAGTGGCTGAATCACGCATGAAAATCACGTGCACTTTGTTAGAAACATTTATAAATAAGAGGGGGAAGAACTTGGTACCAATTCTCTCGCCCGTCAATCGTCGATGACGTGGTGAAGGTGGGGACTTGCGCTAATTAAGTGGCTGAATCACGCATAAAAATCATGTGTACTTTGTTACAAACATTTATAAATGGTTGGTTGAATCAGATTTGGTCGTGAGAGATTCCAGTCACGTGCACAACGTGGACGGCCCACTGCTTGCGTGTTGCTTGCACTTTTTTTTTTAAATAAAAAACCATACCTGGAAGTGAATAGTAAAGTGCAGCCAGCTCGGTCAACACCTTCTATCTCACACCTAGGGGGAATATAATTGATCAATGAAAAAAATTAATTACATCAATCGAAGGTTAGGCAAATCTGGCCTATCAAGTCTAGCAGCACCTTTAATAATATTGAGGAGATCATGCTGCGAATTAAAGAAAGAATTACAATGAGAATAGCACGCCAAATTGACTAAAGAGTTAGCTTCTGTGTTTGCCTCTCTAAAAATATGAGATATATTCATAGGGTGAGAGTTTCTACTCCAGATTTCTCTAGCAAATGGAAGAATCTCCCAAGGACAAGCAGTCTTCTTTTGGATCACTTGCACCATGACAAGAGAGTCACACTCCACCACAGCCGGTTGTGAAGAAATAGTATAAAGGTATTTGATTCCATCCACCAAAGCCCAGGCTTCAGCAACAAGACTGCTACAATGGACATAAGAATGGGAGAATGCCAGAAGAATATTCCGCTTATAATCTCTGATGACACTACCACCACCAGAGGATCCGGTAGATTTAGATGCTCCATCAGTATTTAGTTTAACCTGAGGCCGAGGGGGAAAAGTCCACCTAATAGCTTTAACCCATGGAGGACTTCGGATAGCAACCTTAATGTCAAATCTTGCCAATATGTTGCGGTTGCATAGATGACTTTCCTTAGGGTTAGCAGAATTCAAACTTTGTTTGACCTGGGAAAGAACATTGTGAAAAAAACAATGAGGAGCAATGATTTTACATTCATGCAATGCCGAATTCCTAGCCAGCCATAATTCCCACAGACCATAAGCAAGGATAGCAATCTGAAATAATTCAAATAAAGATTTAGGATTATTCTCAGTCACAATATTGTGAATTAATGAACTTGCTGAATCTCCCCAAAAATGACAACCAGATCTGTTAAAAGTAGTCCATAGAGTAGCAGCCCAATCACTTTTAACAAAAAGATGGTTGATGTCCTCCTCTTGCGGTTTACTGCAGCAAACACATTTGGAAGGAATAGGAATGCCAAGAGATTTAACTCTAGAATCAGTCGGGATGCACTTGTTCCAAATTTTCCATATGTGGACAAAAATCTTTGGAGGAATCCATTTAGACCATATCCGAGCACCTGGGATAGAACCGTGCTGTTGTAGATTTCTGTAGGAGTATTTATAAATTGATGAGATTTGACACTCACCCGAAGAAGAAAGGCTCCACACTGGCTTGTCTATATCCTGACTGAAGGAAGTAGACCAAATAGCAGAGCTAATCAGATTAGAAAATTGACTTTCAATAATAGCAATGTCTCCATGGGACGGATTGAGTAAAACTTCTCTTACAGTAGCCTTCCTATTAGGAATATTGGTGCTCGGACTGTAAGAGATTAGAGGCTGGCTGCCAATCCAAGTATCCAGCCAAAAATTTATAGAACAACCATCTCCAATAACCATTCTTTTATGCTTCAAAATGGCAGATTTTGCCTGGGACCAACTCCTTCTGGCATGGCCTTTCATCTCTTTGAAGTCGACCTCGGAGATGTGTCTTCCTCTAAAATATTTAGGTCTAAAGTATTCAGCCCATCTAGACTCAGAATGCATGGCTTTCCATAACATTTTGATTCTGAAAGCAGCTTCCATTTGCCTGAGAGATAGAATGCCAAGACCTCCACAGTTAATAGGTTTACAAATAACTTTCCAGGATTTCCAATGCCTTTTGTTCCCTTGCTTTGATGAGCCCCAAAAAAATTTGCAAAAGACCTGTCAAGCAATTGATGCACTCCAGCATGCAAAGGAGATGAGGCTGGAGAATACAAAGGGATGGAAGAAAGAATGTGCTTCAGCAGAGTAACTCTGGCTCCTTGAGAAAGATAACTGGCATGCCAACCATCAATCCGCTTCTGGATAGAGGAGATAATACCTGCAAAATGCACTTTCTTTGATCTGCCACAAACCAAGGGGAATCCCAAGTATTTATGAGGGAAGGAGTGGTGGGTGAATCCAGTAATATCTTGAATCCTTTTGATAGTAGTGGGCTTAGTTTTAGGGTAAACAAAAAAACCACTCTTTTAGATATTTATAGATTGACCAGAAGCTCTTTCAGAGATACTCAGAATACCCACAGGTTTCTAATAGAACCAGCATTGGCCTTGCAGAAAACCAGGGTGTCATCAGCAAAAAGTAAATGAGAGATGGTAGGGCATCTCCGAGGACCAGCAAACCAGTCCACTTTACCTTCGGACTGAGCTTTGTGCATAGATCTACTTAGAGCTTCCTCTGCAATAATAAAGAGGGTTGGTGCTAATGGATCACCTTGGCGAACTCCCCTGGAGGACTTGAAAAAACATGCTGCATCACCATTCAGGAGGACAGAAAACCAACAATTTCCAATCATGGAATGAATAACTGCAATAAAGTGCAAACTGAATCCAAACTTAGCTAAGACTGCATAAAGGAAATCCCACTCTAATCGGTCATAGGCTTTAGCCATGTCTAGTTTGAAAGTCACATTCCCTCCTCTGGTTTTCCTACCCAGTTCATGAATCATTTCCTGAGCCAGGGTGATATTTTCCACAATGAGTCTACCTTTCACAAATGCTGATTGTTCCAGGGAGACGATGTTTGGCAGAATTGGTGCTAGTCTGTTACTGATTATCTTTGAAATGACATTGTAGATAAAATTACACAAGCTAATAGGCCGGTACTCAGAGATATCAGAATCATTGTTCACTTTAGGTATAAGGGCTATAAGAGTGGCAGAAAGGAACATGGGCAGCATAGTCCGAGAATTGAAAATTTCCTGAATTGCATTAACAATTATAGCTGCAGTAATATTCCATGTTTTCTGAAAAAAGGCCCCTGAGAAACCATCCGGTCCTGGGGCACGGTCAAGAGACATTTTGAAAACATCTTGGACTTCAGTAGCTGTCGGGATGGCACACAGTTTTTCATTATCAGAATTAGTAACCAGTTGAGGAATGTTATTCAATAACATATCTTCAATGTGGTGATATTGAGAAGTGAATGCTTTCTGGAAGTGGGCTGCAGCAATGCTCTTCATTTCCTCATGATCTGATGTAAGTAAACTAGCAGAATTCTTGAGGTGAGGAATTACATTCCTTTTCCTGTTGGCAATGGTCTTCAAGTAAAAAAACTTAGTATTCCGGTCTCCTTCTGCAAGCCAAGTAACTCTTGATTTTTGTCTCCAGAATGACTCATGTTGGAGCAGTCTGTTAGCCAAGTCTGATTTAGCAGTCTCTAGCATATCAAAGTTAATCTGATTAGGTTGAGTGTCATATAGAAATTCTGCCTTTAGAACAGTATCTTCCGCTGCCATCAAATTGGAATGGACATTTCCAAAAACCTGCTTGTTCCATAATTGGAGCATTTTCCTCATGTGCTTAAGTTTCAAATAGAGTGTAGAGATAGCAGAAGAAGCCAGAGGACTGGTGCGCCAATTAATCTCCACATCCCTTAGAAAACTATCATGGGTAGATCACATTTGAAGGTAACAGAACCTACTTCTGTATTTAGGCACAAAGGAAGGTTTAATAAGATGGGTGCATGGTCCGAGGCCTCCCTTGATAAATGCTCCACAGTAATATGAAGAGCTAATTGCCAGGGTCCATTGATAAGGGCTCTGTCCAATCTAGCCCAAATAGCCTTATCACCATTTTGGTTGTTGTGCCAAGTGTATTTAGAACCTTGGTATCCAGAGTCTGAAAGAGCACAGTCATTCACACAAGTTTTAAAATTAGACATTGAGATGAGAGATGGTGGATTTCCTCCAAGTTTTTCTTCAAAGTCTAATATGCAGTTAAAATCCCCAACCACCAGCCAGGGACCAGAAATTTGAGAATGAATATTGTTTAAAGAGGACCACAGAGCTCTCCTTTCAAAAATGGAGCATTTGGCATAAATAATAGAAACATGGAAAGTTGGAATAAGACCACCAATCTGCTGTATAATAACTTGTTGTTCTTCCTGACAAATAATAGAGAAATCCAGCGGATGTTTTCACATAACTCAGATGTGAGCATTATTATCGTCATTGGCAATCGCCTTATCCATTCCCAATCTTCTACAAATCTTGTCCATGGAACTCACCTGAATCTTTGGTTCTAGTAATGCAATACATTTAATATTGTGGTTTTTGATAAGAAACTTAACACAAGCCAGGGAAAGATCATTCCCAATACCTTTAACATTCCAAATAATAAAAGACATAACAATTAGGAAATGTTAGGGAGAGTACCCGCGAAGTCAGACCTTGTCATCGATCTAATAATGATTCCTGATTACCCTTTCAGCATAATACTGACATTAGTAAATATCAACAGATGAAGCAATTTCCTATCTTCGAAGATGTATGTCGTCCACTAGTGTTTTTCCTTGAACTTGAAATTTGTCAACTTGAGTTTTTCCTTTACCTTTAGTGTCTCTGCGATTATCCACAATTTGCAGTTCAGGAACAGGAGCAATAGATCCAATTGATCCAGCTGTTTGGAATGAAGGGGGCTCCCTATGAGGATATTGAACACCAATGTCAGGATCCAGATCACTGGTATTTAGTACCACACTCACAGGGTCAAGCTCACTAGAGACTCCCAATAAAATAGCATCCTTAATACATTGGGAGGCTGAAGAAGACAACACCATCCTCGTTTCTGATGGTAAAGTCAGATTCTCCGTCGCAGTGTTGTCCCGCAATACAATGCAGGTCTCCATTAGATTAGCATCCAATCTAGGAGAAGAAGCCTCCTGAGCAGATCCATCACCAGACGGCGCTGAAGAACCTTCCTGAGTGTTTCCTGTAATAACATCAGACACTTTAGCTGCAACCGGAAGCCATCATTGTTTTTGAGCAGGGCGAGAGGCGGCTACAATTGGATTTTGCTGTCGTCCCAGAATTTTGCATTCAGAAACAGAGTGACCAATCCAGGTACAAGAAGAACAAAAAGTCGGCAACTCCGGATAACAGACATCCTGCCATGCACCACCACCCGGAAATCCAATCCAAATCCGCGGAGGGTGAGGTTTGGAAATGTCCAGTTCAACGCAAACCCGAGCCGCAGTAGTGTTCGATAGATTGAGGGTGGAAGGATCAATCGTCATAACTTGGCCAATATTACCGGCAATAGAACGAAGCATGGGCTCCAAGAAAAAATTTACAGGCAATCCTGGGAGCGCAATCCAAATGGGAAGAATCGGGGAATCTACATTCAGAGAAAAATTCATAGTCCACTTAAAGAACATGAAGAGTCTGCCTTGCACATACATGGATTCTCGAAGAAGCAACTGCAAGTAATCTTCATAATTGCGAAACCTCAGAAGAAGATGACGGTGGTCAAGAGCACTAATCAAGAAATCCTCCTTAAAAGTGCATCTATTAGATAAGTGGCTTCTGATTTCAGGAAAAGGAGGTCTCCCACGAGGGGTCCGAGCAACAATCGCAAAGGAGAATGAAACAAGGCTATTGGTAATCTCCTCCTTCGAGAAAAACACCGTCGGCTCCCCGCTATCCGTGGAGGCAGGAGCATGCACCGATCCAGACACAACCGGAGGAGTCATGGACGACGCCAAAACCTCAACAAACGTTCGTTCCATACGAGTCTGCTTGGACGAAGAAGGCTGGGCAGGGATAGCAGAAGGAGAGGCCGATGTCTGGGGGGGCACAGAAGGCCCCCCAAGGTCTACCATGACCAACAAAGATCTCACCGGCAGAAGTCAACCTAGGGTAGATGCCGGCGACATTCTTGATGGTTGCTGCCCCTCCGTCCAAGGTCTTAGACCAGTCTTCCTACTCTTTTGTTTTCTGGGCTAAACCAGGCACTCTTGTTGCTTGCACTTGCCGACTTATATTAGGGTTCTACTCCCTTGGATCACGTCACGTCGCGTCACTAGTAAGTGGGATGTGTACTTGCGTCTTAATTCTCTGAGAATGTTCCCCGGGTGTGGGACGGTTAAGGGTAGGAAAGGGATTCAGGAGTAACATTTCTAATGGCGTATAATTAATGTATAGCCAATCATCTTACAAGTCCATTAATCATTAGTCCATATAAATGAGACTTGGGAGACAAATACTAGATGAAGTTCTAGGGAAAGGTTTGCTGAACACCCTATAGCCAATCATCTTATAAGTCCATTAATCATTAGTCCATATGATAGGATGAGACTCGGGAGACAAGTACTATATGAAGTTTTAGGCCCCATTTGATAATCGAATAGGTCAACGTGGGTTTTACGCATTTCCCGATGGGCGTCTGATTTTATCGATAACAGTTAAAACTGTCTTTGATAAAATTGAGATTTGACCCCTGTTAGTGCAAGCATAGGTAAAAAACTTGGGTTTTCCGGGGGTTACACATTCAAGCCGGAGGGGTCGAATACGCTGTTCGCCCCGGTGAAGGTGGACATCGTGTTCGCCCCCTATCCTGCTCTTTTATCAAAGGAGCCCTTAGAGAATGGTTTGTTGCGCACCATTTTGGAGAAAGGTTTACTGCACACCCACAGTGTGCAGCAAATTCCGAGTGCGTAATATTTTTAAATTTTATTTTTAACTATTTTAGAGTGATCTTAAAGGTATCTTAACATAAAGTGTAAGTCACATTACCATCTAATTATTTAAAAAAGTTAACATTGAAATGGGTCAATTTTTAAAAGAATAGATTTAAACACTATTTATTCAATCTGATTTCTTTTTTTATTTATTTATGAGTAATCTGTCGGTGACGTGACTTACACTTCAAATTAAGATATCTTAAAGATCGTTCTAAGAATTTTTTTTAAAATAAAAATTTAAAGACATTGCACAACACGCCTGAGTGTGCAACGAGTCATTCTCCAAATTCTAAGATGACTAAACCCAAATTGCATACGGTGATATACAGTTAGATCCTTAAACATAGCAAATACGGAACGGATAGTGAGATATCTAAATTCGTATCTGATTAATAATCAAATCAACTAATATCTGATTAAATTATTTATCAAATATTTTATTTAAATAGTTATCTGATCAAACGAATATGAATTCAAATTTGGTTCAAATTTTAAACGAATAATTACAAAATGTATTTGGAGGTGAGTTATGTGGGTCGTGCAAGAGCGTTGTGGGTTGTTTTATCCAAAAAAAAAGAGTGGATGTTGTTTTTGTTTTGGGAGAGCTTATCAAAAGATTATAAGATGTTTAGGAACATTTTTTTAAAATCTACTTCTACTTTAAAAATTATGTTATGTCAACTTTTAGTTTAATTTTTGTAATTGTTGAAAATAGATAACTATCTGTTCGGTAAAATTATTATGATTTCTAAATTTTGTGTGTGCCTATTTGGTAGAATAATCTAGAAATTCTAAACACCCTCAATGAACCATAACCAAAAGGCCACCGCCTTCTAGCCACTCTCGCCCCCCCCCCCCCCCCCACACACACACACACACGAGGGCCTTCCATCTCTCATGGATCTCCCTTTTCTCGCCAACAAACGTGGAGCTAACGATGGAGAACCTCTCTCTCTCTCTCTCTCTCTCTCTCTCTCTAGCCACATCTGAGACTTGGGAGATGATTGGTACAACCACCCTCTGGTGCCACACCACTCCCTCCTTTGTCCTCGAGTCCGGGAAGGTCGGCACGCGTCGAGCACGGCCACTGCAGGGATGTACGCCTTTGGTGGTAGTTTGCAGCGGCGACAAGGGCGGGAGTGGCAATAGCACCCAGAAGAGGAGCGGGAGAGGTTGGCAGGGAAGGGGGCTGCTTGCGGTGCCAGAAGTGGGGAGGGAGAGGCCGGTAGGGAAGCGGGGACATAGGGGGAATGGGGGCTACCTGCGACGTCGGAAGGGGGGAGGGATAGGGGGACGGGGAAGGGGGGACGTAGGGGGAAGGGGGGTCGCCTGCGGCACACCGAAAGAGGGGAGGGAGAGGGCGATGGGGAAGGGGGGCTGCCTGCGGCGTCGTCAGAAGAGGGGAGGGAGAGGCCGGTGGGGAAGCGGGGATGCAAGGGGAAGGGAGGAGGGAGAGGGAATGGGGGACGCAGGGGGAATGGGGGCCGCCTGCGTCCATGTCACGCGTTCTCAAATTAAAAAATGGTGGAGAGTTATTTTTATTTAGAAGTAGATTTCAATAATACAAGATTCTTTCCCAAAAATTAGGGAAGCAACCACCAAACGTGGTTAAGTGGGTTACATATTCTTATTTTTTTAATTTGAGAGGAAAAAGAGGGGAAAAAGTGCAACCAAACACCCTATTAGACTTTTATCTTAAAAAATAGGCGAGGACTTATCAAATAGGTATAAGTGGGGTTCTAATTTCTAAATATTATTTTTAGAGAAAAAAGAGGTATGAAAGAGCAACCAAATAACATATTAGGATTTGAGATATTTATATATAAAATATGTGGATGTTTAAATATTCATTTAAAGTTTCATATTCAATCAGACAATATCCAATACAAATATCTCAATATTCGAATTCGTATTTAATTAATAATCAGATTATCTGATATTTGATTAAATTATTTGTTAGATATTTTATTTAAATAATAATTTTATAAAATAAATATAAATTTAAAATTGATTTAAATTTTAAATAAATAATTATCAGTACCATGTAACAAGTATAATTTCAATTTTGTGATGTAAGTCATAAGGGTGGGTGCTTTGCGGCTGGGCTCGCCTAGGTTTAGGCCGAGACCGGTAATTGTCAAACGGCAACCCACCCAGTTCAGAGTCCAAATGGAGTGAAACGTTCCTCTTCAAGGCCCAAAAGAAAGTCAGACCTGGCCCAGGTCAGCTTCTATTATCTAACAGAGAGCCTTCTTCAGATGGTAAAGGCTTATTTCATTAAAAAAACATTGTTGCAAGCCATTTTAGCTTCTACTTGATTTCAACAAGAAACATGTGAATTTCAAGTAATAATAACTAGTTTCATATCGTTGTCAAAATCAAACGTTCTCTATCAATCTCTTTTCCACTCTTATCTAGAAACGTACACTTTGATACTGTCGATTAAAGGCTTGTTTGTTTCCGTGTAAAACACCTTAAAACTTTGCAATTATTTTATTTTATAATATTTTAATTATTTTTTAACTATACCATTGTGTAACTAAAATGACATTCGTTGATGTGGGATTAAGATTTTATTATTTTGATTTACGATGCATATCCACTGGAAAACAAAGTTAGAGAAAAAAAAGAGTTGAAATGACAAAAACCTAATTAACAAGCACACCTTGCTTGATCAGGAAAATACATTGAGGGTTTTGTTTCTTTCGTTGCAAAACTCTGTACAAATACAAACACCGTAAAACTCACTCAGATTGTGCTAGCGATTCAGAATGGTAACTAATAGAAGACAAACACAAATCAATTATATATATAAATTTATAGATGTTTTATGAGAAATGACAAGGATGTGTAAAGAAGACCACAAAGTAAATGGAGTTTTTTATACGTCCAAGATAAAATGACATTTTATATATTATTAATATTCTTTGCTACAATATATATATATATATATATATATATATATATATATATATATATATGGTAAATGGTAAGTTTGGGGTTTAAATGGGTTAGTTAAATGTTTGATGAATTTAAAATGAGTATTTAATAGTTAAATAGTCTCAAAATCTACCCATAATCTTATCCCCATATAAGATTTTTGAGATTTTGAGATATCATATTTGACATGTCTCTCTCACTCTCCTAATAAGAATGTATGTGACAATCCCCTATTCATCCCAACAAACATCCCCCAAGGTCAAAAGAAAATCTCACATGAATTAGACCCATCAACTCAACAGTTCGTGCAGCACGGCCACGTCGGTTCTTCGATGGTACTTACCGTGCCACGGCTGACTCGACTTTTTTAAAGATGAATATTAGTGCCTTTGGATGAATAGTAAAAGAATGAAATTTTTACATATATACCCTCATAAAGTTTTGTTTTGTTAAATATATTCCTCATTTGAACATGTTATCATGAATATCTTTCGTTTAGATAGAAATATTATGATTATACTCTTTAGTTTACTGTCGTCGACGGGAGGAGAATATTCCATAAAATGTGTCATCTACGGTCGTTAGATATAAGATATATTTGACAAAATTAAACTTTATAGGGATATATATATATATATATATATATATATATATATATATATATATATATATATATATATATATCTTCTTCTTTAACTCGTACTTAACTCAAGTTAAATATACGGGAGTTACGCCGAAGATATAATTGTGACATCATCCATAGTTCGAGGATATTCATGATAATATGTTTAGATGATAGATATATTTGACAAAATCAAATTTTATGATTGTATATATATATAAATCTCTAAACAATAGTGCTCTCTTAGAAGAGAGCAATGAGCAGTGGTCGCTTCGAATGAATAGTAAAAAGAAAGAGCTGAACATTGTCGTTCTAATAAAATATCGTGAAAGAGAGGAGTGAACCTCCCCTCTCCTCTGCCGGCCTGCCTCTCTGCCGCAGCCTCCCCCATCTCCCTCTCTCTCCTCCTCTCTCTGTTGCCGTACGAAGAAGTCGGAGTCACCAATGAGAGGGAGGAAGCATTGCTACAGTCCACACATATTAATTACATCGCGCATCGTCGTATATATTATGCATGCATGCCGACATCCGTTATATATATATATTCTTTCATCTGAGAGGTCGTGGCCGCAATCTAGTCAGCTCCAACAATATCCGAATTAGTTCCACTGTTCTCCCACCCCGATCGACCCGAGAGGTAACGAACGGAGTTGGGGAGGACGTGGGTCAACCGGAATCGAGTCGACCCCCAACATCCAAGAGATTTGAAGAGTCGCCGCCAACTCGCCGCCGTTAACCAAATCCCAAGTCCAAGCACCTAAAAAAGTGGTGGAGGTCGAGCGCTTATAAATTTGGCAGGCCACCTGGTGATAAAGTTGAGGTGATTCATGCCCGCTCGCTACATTTGAGTGCGTATCATCGGTCCTCCGTCCCGGCAGCTGCCGCTGCTGCGGATAAGAGGAGGACAGGGACAGGGCGGGAGAGAAGCATGTCACATCGTCGATCATATTATTATTTATAAGGGATAATTAACTTCATTGGGTTCCAAACGAAGACTTAATTAATTAATTAATTAATTTCTAATCTGTTGACTAGAAATTATCAGGGAAAATTATCCGTATACCTCAAAATATTTTAAAATAAATAATTCTTATATCTATATCTTTACCTAATTTACTAATTATATACCCTTAAGATCTTTAAGGATATACACATATCTCCCTCTAAACTCTGCACCGTACCATCGAGAATGATATATGTATACCCCTGAAATGTAACCTTGATGATTTTAGAGGTGTACCGATAAATTAGATAAAAATAAAAATATAAGATTATTTATAAAAATTTTGAAGCTACAGGGATAATTAACCCATGACTTCATTACAAGATTGTGAAAACTTAAAATTTAGGTCCGGTCCGTGAGCTCCCAAAGTTAATTTTTTCTATGACAAAACCAAGAGTACCCGCCCCTTGCCCTTCTTCGTCCGATCAGATCAATCTCTCCCCGTGCTCTTCCTCCATTAATTAATAGAATTCATGGAGACATAAAATAGAAATCATAAGATCACGTATCGAAAATTGCAAAGATGATAGTATACTTATAAGTAAGGTACGAGTTTTTTACTTTGAGGATTCTTTTAGTAATAAAAAATATAAAATCTTAGTCGCACTCGAACATAGAGGAGACAATATCTCAAATGAGACATCCAAATCCGTATGTTTATATTGACGCCGTATGTGGAAACCCCTGACCCAATAATCATAAAAGTTCATCTTTGATGAGAGGCTAGTGTGGAGACGTAAAATTGAGATCATAAGATATCGTATCGAAAACTGTAAAGATGGAGGTGTATTTATAAGTAAGATTCAAACCTTCTCTTTTGAAGATTTTTTTTACCAGTAAAAAAAAGATAAAATCTTAGTTGATTCCCCTCTCTTTTGGAACAAAAAGGAAATTGTAAAAAGAAAATTGTAAAAACCAAAAAAAAATCTGGGTAGAAGTTAACGAGGAGGTCCAAATTAATTAATGTGGACCGGTCCTCAATTTTTCATATTAATTAATAGTGTGATCAAACGTCATCTTAATGTGACCAACTAATTAATTAAACTGGCCTTCTAATCAATCGGGATAACAACGGGACAAGCGAAACTATTAAACACATCAGACATTCAACGTGCAGTAGCTTGTCTTTTGGCGCATTATGGGCTTTAAGACGTTTCCGGTGGTTTCCCACCTGAAAAGAAGAAGATAGAAAGCAGAAAGAAGGAAAACGGCCTGTCACGCGTTTAGGCTGTCTTTTTATTATTATTATTATTTTTCTGTCCCTCTTTTGTCCGTTGAAACGGAGGCTTCTTTTCTTCTTCTTCTACTTTCTTTTGCTCTGTTTCCCACCTAAGTCGCACTTTAAGCTCACTTTTAAAGGAGGATTTGATTTAATTGGAGGGAGGAAAGATCACGGCTGGTCCCCAGCTTAATTTGTCGACTCGCTAATAATGCGACCATGCACTGACATCCCACCAGAAAAACAAAACTATAACAAATAGTAGAATGATTGAATTGGCTCGACCACATGGAGAGATCCATGTGGTTGAGCCCTCAGCTATCAGATATTGAATCATTTCTCCAATAAATAACATTAGAGACATGATCTATTCTAATCTATCGGAAGCTTTAGGAAGTTTTAGTTTTCAACCCCCTTGAATCATTATGTTTACATATTAACTCCTCTAATCCAAATGTTTGTTTATTAACTATCCCCACACACATTTATTCGATAAGCACCCTATTCGAGGTCTTTTTCGTAAACAACTGTGGGGCTTATTTGTAATGATATGGGTTGTTTTACTAAAAATATGACATGTTAAAAAGTTATAGATAAATATCTAGGGTGGAAGGTTTATTCTATAAATATGAAATGTTACAGTGGTTAAACAAAAATCCCTAATTTTTAACTGCCTCCCCTTGGAAAAAGGGTTTGAAATTTAGCTGCCAATGGGTTGGCCCGGACCGGGCTTAATTAGTATAATCCGATTCAAGCTCGGCTCATTAGGATTTAAGTTCAAACCCAACCCAAGCTATAATTTGTTGGGTTGGATTGAGTTGAACCAGACTGTCTCACTAAATTTTAAGTCCTCACCTCCGCTTAGCCTGGCCCGATAAGTTATATGAAAAAAATATCAATGAAAAATAATGCACGTAAAAGTATAAAATTTGAAATCGAATATTATCTGTGAAAAGATTGATTAACATTTTCGTACAATAAAGAATTATAATATATTTAATTTGAAGTTCCAGAACTATAGAACACACTCAAGAGGGAGGTGAATTGAGTGCTGACAAATTTTTGTAGTTCAATACAAACCACACAACCAATAGTCATAAAGAAGAAATGAACGTAGGAGAGATATAGCTAATCACATAAAGAGACAGTATACTTTTTATAGAGATTCGATACAACCAGAAGTTACCTTACGTCCTCTCCCCAACAACCATTGGGTATCCACCACTAGAAACCATAGCAAATCACACACACGCCGAATATCACGGTGTTGACTCACTTTCCACACACGCACACGTGCCTTAGCACACACAGTCTTGGAGTAGGGCGCACCGACACACACATTCTTCTCTCACATACACTACAAAAGCACACTTTTGAATCAAGTAAAGAGAGCAAAATTGATAGTAGATCGTTGATGGAGAGCTTCCTAAGTCAACCTTCACGTTTTAACACAACATAAAGTCTCAAAGAAATGAAGAACGGGGTGAAACATAGCACAAAATAGAGGGGCTACAATTGCCACGATTTTTCAATCCTTACGCACGTTTAATATTCTCAAAAAGATGCTTAAATAGTATTAAGAGATTTTAGGGTTCTATTAAAAGTGTTTAGAAAGTCTCCAACCCAAGGAACAATCAAGGTTGACTAAGAAAATCAAGTGAAAGATTGCCTGAATTCGCAAGATTTTGGCGCCTTTTTAACGTGAGTTTTGTCTATTCATGTGTTCTCTTTGTTTAAACCTGTCAATTTAGAGATACTATAACTTTTAGTTTACATATCTAAAATTTATGATCTTAGACTCGCTGCGAAGAGTTAAATAAACACAACATCTTATCTTAAGCACTCATTTCCAAACTCAATTCAAAATATAATCGAATTTTCAATGAAAGATCAGGATTTGACTATTTTAACACTTGGACAGATTTCCTATATTCATCTGTTCTGTATACATAAAAATTTGGTTAGCCTAATGTGAATGAAATTTACTACTATCAAAATGTGGAGATATCACAACATGTTTCTCCATGGATAGTTAACTATATCATACTCCTTTTTTTTATTCAATGTCGTATCCTTCAAATTTCAAATATTTGACGGGTCATTCGAGATCGACCCAAAATTTTAAATCCGGCTCGATTCTTTAACCCATCAAAGATTAATGAACCGAATAATAGATGACGACTTAACCCAACGTAAATCAAAATTTGGAAAACCATCAAACCTGCCCGAGTCACTGAAAGCCACCTTTCTCAACCTCCGTACTTTCTATTTGACAGCTTCTAACATTTGTAAGCAAGCCGGCCACACACGGTGGGGGAGAGGCGATTTGGGTATTGCGCCGCTTGGCGTTGCTGCTGGCCGGACATGGCGACTGTCACAGGCACCACTCTGTAGCGGCAAAAACATGCAATGAGAAAAAGGAGACTTTAGGAACGGTTTGTGTGGTAATACATATAGATGAAGATGGCTTATGTTGTTATTACTGGTGGTAAGATGAAGATGGTGCCACTTGCTTCAAAATGATACGAGTCAATCTTTGATTGATTTTCAATCTCTACTACTAAGTCTGTTCCATTATTCGGAAGTTACTTACGTGCGGCTTAAAAATCATGCATTAGACAAACAAGTATTAGGCCCTGTGTGATAACCGGGCGGGACACGTTGTTCGACTCTCCGAGGTCGAACAAGTCCGAATAAGTTATTGTGTTTGAGAGGAGGGGGGGGGGTTCGTCGCTCCCTCCACCCGACAGCCATCCGATAATTCGAAAATCAAAGAGGCCCTTAATGAATATAAATGAAACGTTTACGTGCCTGTTCGGCGCCCGTGGATGACTTGTGGGTCCCGTGTGACACCCTATTGAAAAATGACATGAGATTTTGTCCTAGTAAAAATTAAAAAAAATCTCCATTGGAGTAAAGTATTTAGCCTTTGATTATAAGCAAAAATTATTCTTTGTACTATCTGACATGGGATCTTTGGTATTTCTTTTTTTAAGCCTTCAAATATATGATACGAGTTTTGATAATAGATTTGAATGGGCTTTTGTTTATAAACAAGTTTACATTAATACTAGAGAAAACTTAAGGATGCAGATTGAAGATTAGAGACTCAATCGCATTATTTTGAAATAGGCAGCGCCACGATGATAGAGAAACTATCCACCCTCCTCACATTTTTGGTGGTCATTGTTGGTCACAAGAGAGTATGCATCTTTTGTAAATATTACAATGTAGATCACGGCGAACGTGCAACAAACGACAAAGTCGCCGATCATGTTATTATCAAAATTCGGGTAGAGAGCAACCAAAAAGAGGCGGAGCTGAGCGTGGAGACCGTCTTAGGTTTTGTCAGGGGGTTTTTTAATCCTACCTAGATCTGTCAGGAGAATCGGAGTTCCTCCGATTTTCTCTTGAACCCTCTTGATCCCCCTCTTGAACCCTCTTGATCCCCCCTGTCTCCCTTCTTCCCTTGCGCCGATCTCCTGCACTCCCCTTGCCCCCGCCCCATCCCTCCCTGCTCCGGCGACCCTCCCCCCCCTCTTTGCCCCCCGTACCCCCCTCCCCTCCCCAGGCGACCTCCGCCCCCCTCCCTCCATTCCCTCGGCCATCCCCCCCCCCTCCGGCGCCTCCCCCCTCCTCCATCCGCCCTATCTCTCGGTTCTTCATCTCCGCCCACCCCTCCTGCGCTGCTCCCTACCCCCCTCCTGCGTCACACCCCACCCCCTTCCCCGGCCGACCCTTTGTCCTCCCCTCCGCCCCCCTTCTGTCCCACCATCCCTCTCCGCCCCCCTCCGTCCTCCCTCCGTTCACCTCCCCCGGCGCCCCCCCTCCTCCTCTGACTCCCTGCACCACCCCACCACCGCGTTGTCCCCCCCCAAACCCTTGTTGAAACTCCTATCTCTGCGGGCCCTTCGGCGCTGTGCGGTCCCCTTGACGAAGAAGAGACCAGCATGTTGCATTTGCAAGTGACGAGCATTCTCCCCTCGTCACTTTCAGAGCTCGAAGATTCTACGCTATTCGATTAAGCGGTCCGATAGTCTTGCGCTCCTCGAAGATGAAATCAGTCACCTTCAGTATCGACAGCTGCCCATCGTCATCTTCGGGAGTTCTTTGCCCTCTTGGGAGCATTTGCTGATTTCTTACTTTTTATCTCATGTTGCTCGAAAGGTTGTTGGCGTTCAGGGCGGCCAGAGATGGATGTTCCTGTTCGATTTGATATTTTTGTTCTCCATATATTATGTTTTAGTAGTACGAAATGAATGATCTATCCTGCCTTCAGAAAAATGTTATTATCAAAATTCGAGCACGGTTCGGAAGCTGAGCAAATCTACACATGTATGGAAGTGCAAGAAACGATGGAATAAACAAAGTTAGAAAACTTATCGGTCAGGGCAGCCATGGGACTATTCTTATTTAAAGGTCATGTTTGTTTGCGGAACAAACTAAGGTATCTCACTAAAAATTATTTTATTTGTTTTAGTTATTCATACAAGATATTTCAATTGAGTTAAAAGATATATAAACTTTTATCCTGAGATAAATTATTTTACAAAAAAAAAAGAATAAAGAAGGTTCATTTTTTTTCATAATGTTTAAGAAAATATCTTTAATTATCTTATCTCCTAATCAAAATATTTTGATATATTTTATAAAATATCTTACCTGCAATTTAACTTATTCACTTAACTTATTTCACGATCAAATAGGGACTCGGTGAAGATTTCGACCCCACCGTACTAAAGATCTAAAACTCAAAGCTTGAAATCCAAAGCTCGAGCCTTGCTTGGTCCGATGTGACGTCCAGGTGCATGTGGATGCATGATCCATATATCGTTCTTTAATTCTATGCTATTAGGCCGTGTTTGTTAATCGGGCATGGTTACCGTGCTCGACCCCGGAGGGTCGAGCACGGTAACTATGCACGGTTAACCTTTTTTGTGTGAGGGGAAGGGCAAGAGGAGACGGGATCCACCGGTTAACCGATTTTGATTAATCGGCTGATCACCCGCTTGTCAAACACGGCCCCAGTGATTGAAAAATCTTAAAGAATATAAGCCATAAATCTCATGGTCAATGATAATATGGAATTTTACTCTCAAATTTTTTTTTTCAAATCCCTCTAAAAATTTGAAAACTTTGAATTTTCATCCATCCATGCTCAAAACGAAGACAAGCTAAGATAGAACTAATCTTATTTCTTAAAAATTAGCTCGCCACCTTTCCAAACTAGAGGAACAGTTCTTCTTTCCTTGTAAAAAGGAAACACGCTCATCCTCTTCTGTCTAACGGGGTTTGCCTTTTTTTCTCACAGTAAGAGGGCGATGATAGCCACCGCAACGCATGATATCTCGTACCCGAAGGGTCACTCGTGACATGAGTTGTCATTGGGCCAACGCCGTCTGACATAGAGATGGCTGCTACTTTTTCCAAACGGGTACGACATATCATGCGTTCCGGTGACTATCATCGCCCTCTTACTGTGAGAAAATGTTAACTACTCTTCGATACGGGTGACTATCATCGCCCTCTTATCAATGAATCGGCGGTCCGTATAATTGACACTTAGTCTCGTTTAGGGTTATCAATGTGTCGGATTCGGATCGAATTGACTTGATATTAGAGCTAAAGCATAGCCTGAGCCCGAGTTCGATACTATTAAAAAATTATAAAGTCCGACTAACGTCCGATCCGACTCGATAACTTAAATAAAAAATAAAAATTAATATATTTAATAATATAAAATTTATAAGCTCACTAATTTAACTAAAATTTTAATATTAATTACATAATTTATATGAAAATATAATTTTAATTTTTTTATGTAAGTAAAATAGTACAATTTGAACTAAATAATTTTTAAAATTTAAAAGAAGGAAAAAAAGAGCAGGCCGAGTCGGTCCGCAAGCTGAACTTAAGGTCGAGCTCGGCCCGTGGGCCTAGTCGGGCCGAACTTTTAGGCTCGATTAAGAGCCCACGAGTCAGAAAAGGCCTTGCCCCGCGGGCCTATCGAGTCGACTTGACCCATTGACAACCCTAGTCTCACCCATTAAATTCTTTAAATATTTATTAAATACTTATGTACATTTCAATCTATTTGTCATCTTTGTCCATATATTTGTCATTCTTAAATAATTATTTTTATCTTTAAATAATATTAGAAGTCTCATTCGTCATCTCAAGAATGCATGACAACTGAGAGGAGTAGGATATTTGTCATCTTTACATAGTTATTAATTTGTCACCCTTAGATAGTTATTTTTCACCCTTAGATAATTATTTGTCATATTTACATAGTATTGGAAGTCTCATTCATCGTCTCATGAATGTACAAAAATTGACGGGAGTTGATTATTTGTCGTTCTTACATAGTTATTTGTCAGTCATAGATAATTATTTTTCACCTTTAAATAATTATTTGTCTCTCTTAAATAATATTAAAAGTCTCATTCGTAATTTTGAGAATGTGCGAAAATTAATAATAATTGATTATTTATCATCTTTATATAATTATTTATCATTATTAAATATTTATTTTTTATTATTAAATATTTATTTATCATCTCTAAATAATATTAAAAGTCTCATACATCGTGTCACTGAAGTAACGGCGGGGCCACCCACGACGGCAGGGTCTCAAATTGTGACGGTGAGCTGCCGAAGTGACTCGACTTGAGTCAGATCGTGTCGCATACGAGTTAAGGACATGATGTACCAGACCAAAGAGATCTCTATCCAATACGAAAGAACGGGTGGGCGTCTTCTCCAACCGGAATCTTCCCAATGTGGATGCATATCCACGTGACCATGTTCACGTCAAACAGATGTAGTTACGAATATGAATGAAGAGGGGTGAAGGGGAAAGGGGAATAGAGGAGATTTAGAAAAAGGAAGGAGAGTCTTTTGAGAGCAGTGTTATTAAAATTGGATCGGATGGATCGATCGAATTGATTCGACCGTAAATTAGTTTAAGAATCGATTTGATTAAGTCTGATTTCATCTAATGTTAAAGAATCGGATGAATCAGACAAATTACGATTCGATCGGTGAATTGATCCGAACTGATTCGACTCAATTCATCATTTAAAAAAAATATAAAAATATTTAAATATTCAAAGTAATATGTATGTATAAATAAAAATATCTTATTATTATTAATTTATTATTATTTATCATTTTATTTTAGATATATTTAAAGTTTAAATATTTAAAGGAATATAAATATCAATTGTGAAGAGTGAATACCAATGAAATATTACAAAATTTTAAGATCAGTTTATTTAACCATGTTATTATAATTTTTTTACTTGTATAATTAGTAGTTACATAATCAGGACTAATAATTATACATATATGTTTATTTATTTTGATGATTATATCTTATATCTTATTGTCTTAGATTATAGAATCGGGTCGGATCATACATCAATAATATAACGACATTACGATTTAAATCAATTCGATTGAATGGTCAAATCAGTACGAACCGAATCAACTCATTGTCCGATTCAGACACCGATCCGATTCTGATAACACTGTTTGAGAACCTTGATCAAAAGTCAACGTCTAACATTTTTAACAAAGGTAATTAACCCCTTATCGGTAATAAAATCAAAATTGATGTTAAGACAGCTGCTTAATACTGCAAATAAACAGCCCTCGGTTAAATGGTTAATAATTAACTAAAAACTCCATGGTACGTACTTATTTGGAAATAAGCTTCGTCTCTTCACAAGGACAAGATTGTGATGACAGGGCTGGGAGTGGGAGACGACAAAACCACCATTTACCATCACCGTTAGCCAATTTGCAAATTTGAGGCCAAGAATGTGGCTTGAAACCACTCCATTGCAAAAGGCATGCAACATCTCAATAATTTAAGTTGAAGGCGACGGACGTATGCATAGCATCACTTGGAATATTGCACATCTCTCTTACAAAGTTAGGCAGACCTTCTCTTATTATTGTGTCTTGGACTTGTTCCTGAACAGTATTCTGGTGACCCCGTTATCTCCATACAAGAGAATTGCTCGTTTCCCATGAGAGGGCAAACGTTGCGACAGGGCATGGATCAATCCTCCTCCGAGAAAGAAAGAAAGAAAGAAAGAACCAAATATTTACTCTTAAAAGGCTATTGCCAATGCTTGAAATTAACTAGTTTAATGTATAGTTGTGCACTTGGCATCCCTTCGTGTCCTTTCAAAAATGTGGAACTTTGAATTTTGACAACTTCTCTGACACCGTAAAGATTTGTCGGGCTCGTTTCAAAATCCCCAATTGCATTTGGTGGTGCATCTGTATGTGAAATGGCCCGACAATCTCAGTTATGATTATGTCCCTACTTACCATTATGGAGCTTTTGAACAGACACCATCGTTGGCTATGTCGGGGGGAGGGGTGCAAACGTTTGGGCATCGTCGCCCGTGCCCAAAAATTGCAGGATAGATGCCCTGGCCCGCCGCCGGAGAAGGCCAACGATGAACGCAGGCATCTGCTGTCAGCAAGCCATGCTTCGGCCTCTGCTCGACTTCCCCGTGAACCTGGGCGTACTTGCCCTCACTACTCCGGTGGCACCCCGCTGGCAAGTGGAGTTCTAGCTAGGGGAGAAAGACAGGAGACGACTCCGGTGGGCTCTGGCTGCTACAGCGGGCTCTTGGTGTGGAAGGAGGGGCAAAAGAATAATTTCCTTTTCCAAAATCAAAGGGGAGGCCGCGGAAGCAGCTCTGGCTGAGCTTCCAGAGATAAAAATTTAAATTTAAAATCAATAATTTTGAAGCTGATATTTTATTTTATTTTACATCTCGCCAAATTATCTCTAAGAGAATTTAATTTCTCCAACATAGAGGTAACCATGGGGAAGGATTAGGACCAATATTTCTTCGAGAAATCTTGGTAAAAATTAAGTCTGCATCTCGGAATTTAAAGAGCTAGTTTCTATCCCCATGGCTCGTTTTGATAGTGAGTTATTCCGGAGTTAACTCAAAGTTAATTTTAACTCCGATTTCATTATGTAACGCCAGATTATCTAATTAAGTTACGAATGGAGTAAATTCATACGAGTAACATTTTGTGTATCGAATTCGACGTATAACGTCATGTTAAAACACTATAATCTTTCTTCTCATTGACATAAAAAATTATGAAATAATTATTTATGTGTAAAAAAAACGTCTCGCGTCAAAACTGTACTCCCAATTTTTTGGTTTATTAAATACAGAGAGCATTCAACGAGAAAATACAGGATTAAAATATTTTGTAAAATTGAAATATTTTACATACGAATGAAACATTTAATATAGGATTGAAATATTTTGTTGAGTTTTATTATTATAATAAAATATTTTTATTAATGTAGTATTTTATTCCTATAATATATTGTTTGTTCTTGTAATAAATATTCCGTTCCTAGAAACAAATGTTTCATTTATATATCAGAATATTTTATTTTTATGTAATATTTTATTAATTTATTTCTATAGTGAAATAAAATATTTAATTTTTAGAATAAAATATTTCATTCATATAGTAAAATATTTTACTCTTACAAAATATTTTAACTTTGTATTTTTTCATTGAATGCACTCCGTATTTAATATGTGATAGAATAGATTTTATTGTTCAGACGTGGGACACCTTTTTTTATGCATAAACGATCATTTCACTTTTTTTAGATTAATAAAAATAAATTTTATATTTTGATGTGTTTTTTGTGTATCTAATTCAATGTACAAAGTGTTACTCAATTCATATTAACTCTGAATCATCTATCTCATCTCAACAGGCGAATTAAGTTAAATCTTTTTATTGTCAAAATAAAAGTGACTAAAATGAGAGGTATATAAGTATATTGGCTCTCGGTTAAATTAAAAGTCGGGTTGACTACCTCCCTTCCAAAGAGGGGCTTTCAAGAGAATTTCCAGTTTCCCCACCGTAGGGCCAGCCTTCGGGCTTCGCCAGGTCAGATGGGCATTTGATGTTGCGATCCCGGGTTTCTAATTTAGCTGGCTCGATCAGACCAGTGGTCCATTGTGGGCTCCCATCTTTTTGATAAAATTAGGAGGCTTCACGTCAGCCACATTTTTTTCTGACAGTAACATGAGTCCTTGTCACCACCTGCCTAATAATCAATAACAGGAGCGGGACGTGGGGATGGTGCAGCCGCTCGCATTATATGTGCTCTCATGATCGAATAATTGAACCGGCGGCCTTCACGTGTATTACTTTGAGACCCGTGTAACCCGTGCTGCCGGAAGCTGGGCAACCGCCGGTGATTTCTTGGTACGGTAGCGGTACGGGCTGTATCGTATCAACATGTAATTGATACGACGGATGAGTGATATATAATTAATATATTTTTATATGTTTTATTTTATATTAAAAAAATTTAAAAATGAATAAATTAAATATCTTATATTTAAATGTGAGGGCATCGGCTCGAAACGCACCATGAATTTTTTCTTTCTTCTTAAGATTCTTAATAAAAAAATCTAAAAATCTCAAAAGATATTCTCCGAATTCTAACATATAAGACACCTTATAAAGAAGGCACAAATCACCTAACCGAGTTAATAGTTCTTTTGTATTATTTTAGATATATTATATATATAAAGGGTTTTTTTTCACTTTGGTCAGTACAAACATGGTTTGCCGTCTCGACTTGACCCGCACGACCCGACCCGACCCAGGCAGGCGCCGGGTCGCACGGGCTGTGGGTCGTGGCCGGGACGCACTGGACCGCACGGTGCCGTGCGTCCCGCCGCGTACCGGAGCGGGTCGAGGCGGGCCCGGTGTGGTTCGTGCGGGACGGCGCGTACGTGCCGGGTCGCCCATATAGCGGGTCGAGGTGCGGGCGGGTCTGGCATCCGCAGCGGCTTGAAGGCGGTGGCCGGCAGGTGTGGGCGGTGCAGAGCGGCGGCGGACGGCACCGGGCGGCGGCGACGACCGCGATCAGAGGTATGTGCCCTAATTTTTTGTTTTAGGGTGAGGAGGGGGGGGTGAGGGGGGGGGGGCGTCTGCACTAGCACCGCCGCCGGTAGGGGGGCGGGGAGGGAGGGGGGGCTTGTGCACCGTGAGAGGGGGAGGGGGGGGGCGTCTGCCACTGCGGGGGTGGGGGGCGGTGAGGGGGGGGGGGGCTCTGTACTGGCACCGCCGCTGGATCTGGCCGCGGGGAGGGAGGTGGGGGAGGGTGAGAGGGGGAGGGGGGCGTCTGCGGGCGTCGCGGCCACCATGAGAGGGGGGGGCGTCGCACTGGCACCGTGAGAGGGGGAGGGGGGGCGTCTGCGGGCGTCGCGGCCACCGTGAGAGGGGGAGGGGGGGCATCGCACTGGCACCGGAGGGGGGGCGTCTGCGGGTGTCGCGCCGACTGTGAGTGGGGGAGGGGGGCGTCGCATTGGCACCGTGAGAGGGGGAGGGGGGGCGGAGGGGGGGCTTTTGCGGGCGTCGCGGCCACCGTGAGAGGGGGAGGGGGGGCGGAGGGGGGTGAGGAGGGGGGGGCGTCGCACTGGCACCGCCGCCGGTGGGGGGGCGGGGAGGGTGAGGAGGGGGGGGGGCGTCTGCACCGTGAGAGCCACCTCCGGTGGTGGGCGGTGAGGGTGAGGGGGGGTGTTTATTTTTTTGGTTTTTAATTAAAAAATATAGGATTATTTAATATTATTATTAATATATTATTTAATTCATGTTATATAAGTAATATAATTTTTGTTTAATTGATGTTGTATAAATATCATTTTGATGATGTATTATTTAATTTATTTTGTAGAATTAATATAAATAATATTTAATTCATGTTGTAGATATAAATTTATTTTTTGATGTGTTATTCAATTCATGTTTAAATATTAGATTTGATTTAGATGTATTAAAATTTAAATTTAGTCTTGCATGTTGGAGAATTAATGATATTAATATCATTATTAGTTGTAGATGTAAAATATTTTTAAATGCATAATGTATATTTGTTAATTTAATTGCATAATGTAAAAATGTAATGTATATGGATATATTTTTAATGTAAATATAAATTTAGTGTTGAATATTTTCTAAATAATTTAAAAGTTAATTTATATGTATAATGTAAATTATTTAGAGATGTTTAAAATTTATATGTGTCATGTAATTTAATTAGAGATGTAATTTTAAATATCTAATTAGTGATAAATAATTTTAAAGTTAATGTATATGTATTAATTATAAATATTAACCTTATATGTATGTTATAGGAATAATGATATTATTTGGAACTAAATTATATTAAGATGTATTAAATATTGAATTTAGTCTTGCATGGTACGCAAATCATGAAATTATGTTCATTGTTAGTTGTAGATGGGAAATAATATATTTTCATAATTTATATTTCTTAATTTTAGGAGATAGCACTCTATGGCTCCTAAGGAACGAACAAATGATATTGGGTGGTCACACGGAGTTTTGTTGGATGGCAACCGTAGGTGTTGGCGTTGTAACTATTGTAAAATAGAACACCGGGGAGGAGGGGTGTCTCGGTTGAAGAAGCATTTGGCAGGAGGAGCCGGGGCAGGATACTCTGAGGTTGCTGGGTGTACCCATGTGCCTAGAGATGTGAAACTTGTAATGGCTAGGCACCTGCGGGAGAAGAGAGCTGAGGTGTAAGAAAAGGAAAAAAAGAAGAAAAGTGATCAAGCGGCAGTGAGCGGAATAGCAAGCGGCAGCAACGAGGCAGAATGTGCATGGACACCCAGTGACGAAGATGAACAAGCACGTACTGAGCATGCTAATGTGTATGTCACTATGAACGATCCATACGAAGCCGAGTTTCGTGAGGTAGTACGTCAGAGCAGGGAAGAGTCAAGACATCCCGAGGAGACGAGAGTCCGTAGTCGCGAGGCGGCGAGGACCGGAGTATCAGGGAGTGGTGGTTCATCTACGACTCGACAACCACGAGGCATAAGGAGTTTATTGACTGGTGACTCGGGGACACAAAGAAAAAGGACACAATCGATCAACATTGAAGATGTGAAGCCCGGTGCACTATCCCGAGAGCATGGCAAGCAAACGAGGATGGACGATGCGTATGGCCAGAAGGGACCTAAATGGAAACTTGGTCAGGCTGTTACAAAATGGTGCCACCACGCGGGTCTACCTTTCAATGCAGCCAATAGCCCTTACTACAAGACAATGTTTCAGGAAGCACAGGTCCTTGGGCTACACGTGCAGCCACCTACAGCGAGAGAATTGGCTGGCGTATACCTTGATGAACAAGTTGCTGAGATTAAGAGTTACATTGACTCATTCAAGCAGAAATGGACAAAGTACGGAGTCACACTGATGTGTGATGGATGGTCATGTACCACAAAATCTAGCCTGATCAACTTCCTTATTTATTGTGACAGACAGGTATTCTTTCACAAATCAGTGGATGCGTCTGGTCAAATTCATAGTCATCAATATATTTTGTCATTGATGGAGCAGGTGGTGACTGAGATTGGGGAGGAGTATATTGTGCAAGTGGTGACTGACAATGGGTCGAACTATAAGAAGGCTGAGGAGGAGCTAATGAAGGAAAAATGGCACATTTTCTGGACCCCCTGTGCAGCACATTATGTAGATCTGATGCTGAAGGAGATTGGGCAGCTTCGTATGGTAAAATCTGTGGTCGAGGTGGCACACAAAATCACGAAATATATCTACAACCATACATTTGTATTGACATGGATGAGGGAGCATTGTGGCGGCGAATATTTGAGGCCTGGCATCACACGATTTGCCACCAACTACATCGCATTGCAGAGCCTATTCAAGCACAAGGATGGATTGAAGCAAATGCTTAGAGGTGAGACCTGGCTGAGTTCCTCTTTTGCTGCTTCACGTGAAGGGGCGGAGGTCGAGGGGATTGTCAACACCTCGAATTTTTGGGATAGAATGAAGGTATTAGTGTCATTGATAGGGCCACTCTATGAGGTTCTACGATGCGTGGATGGGGATAGAGTACCAACCATGGGGTTGGTGTACAGTAAAATAGAAGCAGCCAAGTGGAAGATCCTTACAACGTCCAAAAAATATGGACCTACCATTCTAGAGATTGTGGAGGACAGATGGGACAGACAAATGAGCTGCGATCTTCACATGGCAGGTAAACACTTACATTCTCGTCCAATCAATGAGCTGTGATTTTTAGTTGATACTAATATGTAATTCATTATCTTACGATTGCAGCGTACTATCTACATCCGGCCTTCCAATATGCTCGGGCCCTTGCTTATGACGATACGTTGATAGAATCGGTCAACATTGTGGTAGACAGATTGTCTTTCACCCCAACAGATGCTGCTGATGCGTTGAATGAGGTATACTTAGATATTTTAACATTGACAAGATTAAATGAAATATACACTTCATATTTTTTGATAATGCAGATGAAAATATTTAGAGAGGGAATTGGTTCATTTGCGACACTTAATGCCATGGCCAATCGTGATAGACTCGACCCAGGTAATGTGTCTTCACAATGTACCTTCTATATCTCGAGAAGTAATTTTTACATCTAATTATTATATTGTACGTGATCTGTCTTAAACACAGCTGAGTGGTGGCTAAATTACGGCACAAGTGCACCCGTATTAAGGAAGATCGCAATGAGAGTTCTATCGCAAACATCCTCGTCGAGTGGGTGTGAGCGGAATTGGTCGACGTTCTCCTTCTTGCATACTAAGCTGAGGTATAGGCTAACACACCGCAGGCTAGACAAAATGGTGTATGTTCATTACAACATGAGGCTAAAGGTCCGGCATGTACAAATGGATACAAGGAGAGGAGAGGGAGATTACGACCCAACGGATGCTGTGTACTTGCGAGACGATGATGACCCTATGGTAGCATGGGTTGCAAGAGCCACAACCGAGCGTGGTGAGGCAGAATTGGACGAGGAGGCTGAAGAACCTGGCGAGACACCACGGCCTAATACTTTTCCGCATCAGCTCTACAAGAGGCAGTCGGGGAGGGAGATGACACCCATGTGCATTTGGGTGGTGACGAGTCAGCAACGGGACGTGATGATGAAATTAATTTAGATGAAGACCTCGTCATTGGGGGTGGAGACACATCGTATGCGTGCGATGATACAGCATGGGAGCGATTGATCCAACCCCCATTAATTGAGCGTCAAGAGCCACCTCAGGTGAATTAATACATGAAAATCGAATCGCAAATTTCATTAGATAGCGTAGTCATATATTGATGTATGATAGTAATATATTACAGGTCGGTCCGACAAATGACAACATTGCGGGAGAACAGTGGTCCCGAGTTGTTGCACCGCGGCATTCAATATCTGCGGAACCAAGAAGGTTATCCACTTCAAGAGAGGCTAGGGGGAGTTCCTCATTTAGAGAGGTGAAATTATACTGACAATGTACATTTGTTAATATGTAATTCATTGGTAATTGAATTTATTCTTGGTTCAATTGTGTAGTCTTCGGTAGCATCGAAACAACCATCTCAGTCTACTGCGCCCCGACGCTCAACATCTAAGGCTAAGACACACAATCAGTCGTCTCAGGTATACGTACAGACTTACACAATAGAAAGTAAGTTGAAAATTTATCTAAGCAGGCGTCTGCTTCTCAAACATCTAGAGGGACACAACATGCAACAGGTAAGCCGCCCCCTGCTCCACAGAAGAAAAAATCATCATGGACCACATTATTCACCAGCAAGAAGGACAAGGGACCACCATTAAATCCGATAGATATTGCAGACATGGAGACATTAGATCCCAATGCAGATGACGACACTCCCGAGCCCTCTGTTGAGCCCCGCATTAGTGGGAGTCATGACTCCGATGCTGATAGTACATCGACAGAGTCTTCATCCCATGGAGGTGGTGGTTCTCAAGGTGACCAACGGAGTCCTCGTGAGAGTACTAGTGCTGGTGGTAGAGAGTACAGCAGTGGTCATAGTAGAGGTCGTGGGGGCCGTCAACATGGCGCATGGACATAGGAGCAGCACTTCACACATGCCACGCAAGATGAATACCACGGTGCTCCACCCGCAGGGACGAGACGGGCAGCTGATCATTGGGATCCCTACTATGGAAGTTCGGTTGCAAACAGTACCAGCTATCAAGGCATGTTGTCTGATTTTGAGAGCATGAGCACACATGACTCCCAAGGATCTGGAAGCTCGTATGGACGGTCATGGCCGCAGCAGCCGATGTATCATGACGACTCAGATAACAGTAGTTCATTTTTCCCATCGTATCCATATCCTTATGCCGCAGCTGCGTCAGTAGAGGTCGTGTACGCACAAGATTCGCAGCAGTATGAATACTACGTACGCATGTACTGGGAGAACTATTCAGGTTCAATGCACTATGAAGACTATCTGTCATATCTGCGTACCACGTTTAATGTCAAATTGTTTGGAGATGGGCACTGGCCCAGTTTGGGTCCATACTCTTAATTAGTATGTATCATTTGGTTATATTTATAACTAACTAATAATTAATTGTAGATTTCTTCATATATGGAGCTCTGTACTTATCATTGAAATCACTAATGTAAATTTTTACATCATTTACAGGTCATCATGGACGGACGGCGTCACCCTGCGTGGGAGCATGGATACTCTGTTGAGGGTGATGGACATGTGCACTGTAGATACTACGAACATCGCGTCACCGGCATACACAGGTTTGCGGAGCACCTTGCTGGAGTGGGACGCGATGTTCCTGCATGCGACCGTGTTCCGGGAGATGTCTGACATTCCTTTCGGACACAGTTACAGGATAGATACGGTTCTCGTAGCACACCCAGGACATCTTCTTCTACGTCCCGGGTACCTCCACCACGAGCACAGGGCGGAGCAGGATCTTCCTCCACGTCCAGAGTTCGAGCAGCACCAGCATCAACACCAGCAGCAGTCGCACATGATAGAATTGAAGCTATAGATGTAGTGAGGATTTTTTTTACAGATTTTCATGTACCCTCCACCGCAGCACACGACCCATCATTTGTGCAGATGGTTACATATTTTCAGTCCCACCCACATGTACCTCCACCCACTAGTATAGAGTTAGATTATACGGATGATCAGTCTCATGTATCTGATGATGAGTTTTGGGATTCGGGCTTCACTGATGATGAGGATTAGTGAGTTTTGGGATTCGAGTTACACAGATGAGGAGGATGAGTGAGTTTTGAGATTCGGGCTTCACAGATGGACGAGGATTAATGAATTTTTGTATTTTATACTTCATGAATGAATGTCATTATTATGTCACTGTTTACTTTCATCTATTTAGTAATTGAAATAATTTTTTATGTATTATATATAATAGGATGTTTAATTAAGCGGTGTAATATGTAATTTTTATATAATTAATTATGTGTAATTTAGTATGGATCTATTATCATAAATAAACTCTACATTCTAATATTTTTAAATATATATAACATTTAATCTTTCAAAATAAATTTATTAAAAATTTTAAAAAAATCAAAAAAGTACGCGTCGAGAGCCCAATGAGACGGACCGGGTCGCTGTGCGACCCGCCCGACCCGACCCGTCCCGCGCCGAGACCGGGTCGGACGGGTCGGCAAACCCTGAGTACAAACGACCCGTCGAATCTTAAATTGAATTATGTAAATTCTTAAGATTTTTAATTTTACATATGCCCCTGTAGTCTATCTTATCGCTACTATGTCTCTGCCTCTTATGAGTTGTCAAAATTTGTCAGGGATTTTGGATCTACGGAGATGCTGAGCGCGCATATGTATGCACACATCATGACATAATTATGTCACGTTCTGTATTTAATGTGTAAAAGATAGATCGTATTATTTTGACGTGCGATAATTTTTTCTATGCAAAAATAATCATTTCACGTTTCTTTTTGTGGTATTATAACCAGAAGTAACATTTCAAAAAAAAAAAACCAGAAGTAGCAAGTGTATATAATTGCAACTATTTACAAATGTTCAGTGATAATTTTGGCAATTCATAAAAATCAAATATGATATATACATTAGAGGGGTGTACCTATAAATACCCCATTCTTATTCAAATGGCAGCATGGGAGAGCCAGTAGATACCCAACTGTCAATTTCTCTTCCAGAAAGGATTCAGTTAATAAGTCCAACTGCGTGGAGGATCCATGCGATCGAGCCCTCAACCGTTGGACGAGTGAAACCTCTCATCCAAGAAAGAAGTTGCATAACGGCGTTGGGGAGGAAGGACGAAACACAATTTTACCCTTCTCTCTCTCTATCCCCATGTCGTTGATGGTCGTACAGACCCTCAACGGTGTCTGCCATTGGGATGACCCCGCCGTCGACGCTTCCGTCTTCCGTCTGCTTTCTGCCGCCATGTTACCATCTCGCTCCCCCCCCCCCCCCCATCCCAAACGCACCGGCGTATCTGCATGCGGTCTATCCTGCTGGTGATGCTCTGTCGCACGGTACAGGGCAGGAGCTGTGTGTCATCCCTGGAAACATGGGATTTACGTAGGCGAAATAGTTATCCTTATTAATGTGCATAAGTACAGCACGTTGGCAGTTGACCGAGTCAATATCTTTACACAATAATGTATGAGAGTGACCTCCATTTCCTACTTTCTGCCGTCCAAAAAAAAGGACCTACCTTTCCCACAACGAATCTCAGAGGCCACGTGAATTGGGCACTAGCTTTGTCCAGCCGCTAATAATGCGAACAGTGACTGACATCTCACAAAAAGATCCGAGACTGCTGTATTAATTTGTTTTATTCGCGAGATTTTAATTTCTTGTGTTTGAACAGGTGTGAAATGGTGAAATCTAGATGCAAGCCGGTGTACGTCGGACGGGACTAGCTCCCCGTTGCTGCTTTTAATTACTGGCCGGGAATGGCGACGGTGGCATCCCAACCGCGGCCAAAAGATGCAATGTAAGAAATGGGGAGCAGAAAATTGTCCGACGAAATCCTGCAACTATCGCGAACAATGTTTCCCTGTTCTTATGTTCCCCCTCCTCCTCCTCCTCCGATCCCCACGTCCTCTTGTACTACTGAACGTGAAGAACTCGAAATTCTAGTGCAGCAGTACTGTCATCAGGGCACTTTAGTACGTAGTACTTAACTAAACTCCACATCAATATACGGATGATGTGCCCCATGCATCCCCTTTACACGGGAATTAAACGATCTTAATTAGCTTTTGTTAGTGAGGAGTACCTTATACAAAGTGAGATCTTGTCACTACCCATGAATCGATGCGTATGCTAATTAATGAGCATGAAACTAATAACGAGGTGCGTATTAATTAAGTTTGCCCCAGTACAACTAATAACGAGCACTCGGACGGATGGGATGTGACTGATGCCGGATGGGGATATGTAGTAGGGGGGCGGGGTCGCCTTTGCTTAGGGGTTTGGCACGATGGGGAACCCCTTTTCTTTTTTTTTCCCACAGCTGATGGTGGAGGACGTGCATGCCGCATCTCCAACGTCGGCTCACACGGCGTCGATGCCTCCCGGCCGCCTTCCGTCGACGGCGAAGAATTGATCGATCTTCCGAACGGGACGAGGCCGCGGGTTCCCCAATTTAATTCTCTGCCCGCCTGCCATAATTATAACGACAGCGGAAGAAGGACGAGAATACGATAGAGCACAACAGTAACTATGTTGCGCATGTTTACTTAACAAGCAACACGATCCCATGGACCCCCCCCCCCCTTTTCCTCCCAGCAGACTGATGGCAATTTGTGGGGGTGGTGCTTGGGGAGGGGGGGTCGTCTTGCTCTCCTGTTTGGCACATTGGAGAACGCCCTTTACATATGTTGCCAGGATACGTGGCTCATCTCCAACGGCGGCTCACACGGCGTTGATGCCCCCCCGCCACCTTCCGAGTTCCGACGGCGACTGATCGATCTTCGGAACGGACAAGGCCGGGAGATCCCGATAAATTCCATGGCGCCCCTGTCCCAAGTAACGACAGCCGATCGATACAGATTGATGGGAGCATGCACCTGGCATGTGCGGGTACGTACGTATGAAGTAACGCGCGGTCCCTTGTATTCTCTCGCTGTGTGTAAAAAAGAGAGGACCAAACCGGCCGGCTGCGTTAGCCCCCGTACCCGTGTAACCTATAAGTTACATCCAAAAAGACTTAAAAATATATGACTTATTTAATACCTCTCGATGGTCTTAATTATATTTTATAAAATGAAACTTCTAATCTTATGAAAATAAACATGATTAATTGAGATGAGCCGGGCACATTAGCGCTTGAACTCGACCCATTTACAAACCGAGTTTAAAAGGTTATTCATGCATTCCTGGTTTATTTAATATAAAGTAGGTACTCATATTATCCAAAGAACAACGAACCTAGCCAAACCCAGAGTTAACTCATGGAGTAATCAGTTCGCTGGCACCCCTATTGCTTAGTTTGAGATGTCAATGAATTCCCCCGACATGAAATAATTTTTACTAAAAAATTTTAAGAATCCATTAGTTTTGGTGCATGATAGATTTTGAAAGGTGAGAGAGTTAAACACAAAATGAGCACGGAAAAAAATCGGCGAGACAGATATGAGACAGATTTTACACAAGCAACGTAGATTATCTAGTTGAAATGTCACCGAAGGACTCGAATGTCTAAACAAGACGCAACTTGAAAGGGTAAAAGTAAATCACATATCCTATTCATTTCACACGTACTGCACATTCAATGAGTTTTCACATTTCAAAAATCTGACAAATCCGCCCTATGTCCCATGCATCGCTATAATTCAGATTATGGTAATTTTTTATTTCCCTCCATTTACATGCCAAACGAAGCCTAAGATTCCATTGATCCCCTTTCTCCCAAGATCTTGTCACACACATATGCCTCTCTCTCTCTCTCTCTCTCTCTCTCTCTCTCTCTCTCTCATGCATATAAGTAGCCCTCCTAATCCCAGGACTGCACCAAACAGCAGCTAATTCCGAGTGGTGGCACGGATATCATGGAAGAGGAGTACTCTCTCTCTCTCTCTCTCTCTCATGCATATAAGTAGCCCTCCTAATCCCAGGACTGCACCAAACAGCAGCTAATTCCGAGTGGTGGCACGGAGATCATGGAAGAGGAGTACGAGTACTACAGCCACTACTGGGAGACCCGATGGTTCTTCGAGTCTCAAGAGCTGAGCAGGTAGATCACCGATTAAACACCTCATCCTCTTCACGAGTCACGAGTCCTAGTTCTCTCCAACACCACTCGGCCACGACGGCGCTGGTAGTTTGCGCCCAGCCTCTCAAGCATTTTTTATTGTAGGAATGTCCATAAAAACTCCAACACTGATACCCCTCTGAACTTTTGGACGCGGAAGGCACGCAAAACACCCTTTGTTTTGGGCGCTGCCAACACAGATTCAAATGGGACAGCGCACTGTAACAGAGTATATATGTATGTATGTTTGTGTATGTACATTTGTGGGAGAGATTCTTTGTGTCGTGTGGTCATCACAGGAGGTCTTCTCCTGGTTTGTGTCCGTCTCCCTTAATCCCCGTTTACTTGCACCTACACGTACGGAGCTCGTTGGCTCGTCGAAACGCTCTTCGATGATCGATCCATCAGGAGCTGGCGTCTTAATTTGTTCGCACAGGCAGCTCCAGTCCAATTAAGGCGCCCTTGGATGCAGCTTAATTAATCGGATTACAACATGTCTGAATTATTGAATCTCATGATCTATACATATGACAGTTGGTTCATCGATGATGCCGCATCCGGTTTTAACTACGACGAGTCCAGCTGCTCTCCTGACGGAGGAGCTGCGGCATCGCCACCGACGCCCAACAAGATCAGCAAGAGCAATATTGCCCACGAGAGGGATCGGAGGAGGAAGCTCAACGAGAAGCTCTACGCCCTCAGAAGTCTCGTTCCCAGCATCTCCAAGGTATATATACGTCGAAGAAGAAGCTAATTAATGGCTGACAGATTCAGTCTTAGATTAATTTCTCGTGTCTGAATCAACTTGAGCTCTGCATGATGCATGCATGTTCCGCACTGGTGACTCATGATGGGGCCGGCCGGGTTGGTGTTGGGTTTCATATATAGATGGACAAGCTATCCGTCGTTAGGGATGCCATCGACTACATCCAGCAGCTCCAAGAGGAGGAGCGGAGGATCCTGCAAGAGATATCAGAAATGGAGTGCTCGAAGAAAGAAGAAATTAGGAAGCCTGCAGTACATACAGAAGGACGCGACGCGACAACCTCGTCACTGATGATCAGCGGGAAAAACGAGCAAGTTACCAGACAGATCGAGCCATCATCCAGCACTACTCCAATCAATCTGAGAGAAGTACTGAGCTAGCCTTAACTAGTAATTAGTTGAACTCATTGTGGCATTGATCGGTGTGTTCTTGCGCATTTTTCTCAGCGGCATGCATGGGTTAATCTTGAAGAACTTAAGTAATAGAGAGTTAAATTGAACTGATCAGGATCTGCATCAGATCAGCATATATGCATGTGCATGGAACGTCGTCGTCAGATTTTTGCGTTCGACCTTTCTTTAAGTTAATAGAGAAAACTATATGTAAATATATATGTGTGCCTAATTGGTTAATTAATTAATTGGCAGCTGAAGGTGCGTGAGGCGGGGGACGGGACTTCGGTCGTGAGCATCACCTGCGCCAGGGAGAAGAACACCTTGGCCAAGCTGTGCCAGTGCTTGCAGCCCCTCCGTCTTAACATCCTGAGCGCCAACATCACCACCTTCCCGGACAACCTCCACCACACCATACTTGTTGAGGTGCTCTCTCTCTCTCTCTCTCTCTCTCTCCCTCTAGCGTACGTTTGCACAATTTGGTGTCGTTAATGTAGCTCCTTCCAAATTCCAACACATCACGAACGGTAGTGTTGGGAGCAATGACTTTGGCCGGAGTCGAAACTTTTTGTACGTGTGATCAGGGAGAGGAAGAGGAAAAGAAACAGACTTGGATCGGAGTGTGACTCACTCACGTGTTAAAAGTGCCGTTCGCACCTGCACTCTAAAAATTTAATAGAGCGGATCAACGCTATCACGCCCACGCTCTCACCTAAACCTACCGCAAGTAAATTCTTTCCATCCCTCAAGAAAATAAATCCAAGAATAAGGTGTCTTTTGTTTGTGGGACAGCTGGGGTCAGGGAAGGACGCGTGCCGATCCCACCGTCAGCCGTCATTGACGTTGGCCTTTTGTTATGATTGGGGGTTATTTTTCTAATCATAAAACGATTTTTTTACAAACATACCCCAATTAAGAACGAGATTATGTAAAAATGTGCCTAGTGTTTACATTTTCATGTGTACCTTCATTATTTAAATTTGATGTCAGCCATGTCGATGCAGTAAACTTTCATCTAAAATCTACTGAGTATTCCATGTCGTTCCATTCTTTGTTTTCTAGATAAATTTCCCTCTCCTGATAGAGCCCCCCCCCCCAACAGCCGGGAGGTCACAGGTCCTGTCTCTCTCTGCGTGTGTGTGAGATGGGCTCTTCTTATTCTTCTTCTTCTTCTCTCTCTCGATCTCTCATGGGATGAGTTCATTCGAAACTAATCCTCTCTCTCTCTCTCTCTCTCTCTCTCTCTCTCTCTCTCTCTCACACACAGAGAGAGAGAGAGAGAGAGTTTCCCCGGCTTTCTCAGCGAGATGGGTTCGTGGAACCTGCTTATCTGAGAAGCCGATGAGCCCCGCTGATGGAGGAGGGTGCCGGGTCGCGATGACGGCTGTGGCAGCGGGACCATGATCTCTCTCTTTCTCTCTCTAGTTGGGTGGCGGAAGGGGCCCGACTTTGCCGGTGAGAATGCGGTGGGGGACGCCGGCTCGGGATGTGGGAGTGGGACGCACGGAGTCTCTCTCTCTCTCTCTCTCCCTCTCTCTCCCCTGTTGACTATGATCAAATTAGACTTTCTTAAGTGTACCAAGGAAAGGTGATGGCATTGCCTAGCTGGCATCAAATTTGCACATGGAGATTATATATGCAAATATAAATTCAGGATAAGTTTTCATAAGTTTTACTTGCAACTATGGTATATATCTAAAAAAAATATTAAAATACTTTGAAGTTTGAACTTTGAAGGTACCCAACTATTTTGTTTTACAGTATTTTCCAATTGGTTTTACAATAGAACAGTACAAATGGGATTGCTCTGGCCCATGTGAGATTAAGATTTTCTACTTTTAATTTACATTCCATGTTTACCCGAAAATTAAAATCAGAAAAAAATGAGTAGAATTATAAATAATCCAACAAAACATCTTATTTGATTATACGATCATCTAAATAAAATGTTCTTAATTTTAAAAACAAAAATTGCACTGATTTTTTAAGACCGGTACACTATTTAAACTAAAAAATGACATCATTAATTTTAAGGCTAAACAAACGACACCCAAGTGGTTGGAATGGCTCATAAAAACACATGTTAATTGCGTGGTCGAATTAGATTTTGTCGTGAAAGATTCCAATCACATGAACAACGTGCCGCAGTTGCCGGGCCGCTGCGACTCTTGGCTTTGATTTGCCGTGCGACGTGGACACATGCTTGCCTTCGTGTGATTGCTCCTCAGGTGTAGGAGCGTCAGGCAGACAAGGCATCCAAGGTCGGAATATAAAAAGGTTAATTATGGGTCATACTGGGCCTTCGCCGGCCAGTCTTAAGCCCAGACTGTAATTAGACCCTCTTTGAAACTCGAGTGGGATATCGCATTCGACCCCAGACGGTCTAATACGGTATCCGACCCCGATTAAGGGACATGTGGGTGAGAGGAGGGTGCGGGTCCCACCCGATTCTCTCTCATCAGGTTTGATATATGCCTTCCCCCCCCCCCCAATTCTGATAGCAAAGTCGCCCTAAAGATTTAGGGTGCGTACTCGAGTGATTGAATTTTGAAGATTTCAATTATTGAAATCTCTTATAAAATTTTAAATGCGATCAAATGTGTCATTACATCTTAGGATTTCGAGTCTAATGAGATTTTTCAAAATAGCTAGAGAAATACATCTCGGATGGGGGAGGCCAAAAATTCACAGATTCAGGGTCCGACTATAATCAATGGTTTGACCCGAGGTAGATCTGACCTACCTTTGATCAAGTCTCTATATCTAAAACATAGCCTCCCTGAGATAATAAGGTCTTGTTTGGCAGACTTTAATTGGAAAATAATAGTTTTTTGACTTCCACAGGTCTTAGTCAGCTATCTTAGGAAGAGGATGGTAGCTAGCCTTTGAAATATAGCTATTTATGTAGTTCTAAGGCTACATTAAGACAGCATTTGGCTTAGTTTCTATTTGGAGGCACTTTTAGATTTCCCAAAGTTTTTGGGCCAGTTATTTTGAGAAGAGGGTGATAGGCTTCGAAAGTCAGTTATGTAGTTTTGAGATCATCCTTGACTTCCAACCGAAAGTATACTAAATTACAACTCCCTATATGGAGAAAGAAAAAGGATTGTTTGAGAAAGGTTTGACTTTAATAGCTACAGTCATAACCACTATCAAATCTTATCTTTTTCGTTGAAAAAGGGGAAGTCAAAAATGACTTTCAACCAAAGGCTATGCCAAACATACCCTTAATTATATTAGCTTCCAACCAAAAGCTCTAATTTGTAGTTTCTTAGATGGGGGTAAAAGTAGGGTTCGTTGTCAGAGAAAGTTTGATTTTTGTGTCCACCCAAAATTAAGTTGTTATACATAGTTGCCTATATATATATATATATATATATATATATATATATATTTATGTAGGAGTTAAAAGTGACGTTCAACCAAAAGTTTTACCAAATTACACACCTTACACCTATGCCTCTTTGATAATCAGATTGGTGTGAAATAGGATGAGCTATTCACCTTACTCTAGCAGAAATGAATTTGGCAACACAAATAGGAATTGCTTATCTTTAGATTGAATAGGATTTAATTCTTATCTATTTTATTTTTAAATATCTTCTTTAATTTATGGTTCTTTTTTTAGATAGAATAAGAAAATAATTTTCAGAGTAAGGCAATGTTTGGAATTAATAATGGGCTGGCCACTTTTGGGCTTTAGCCAATTAAACAGCTAGCGATCATCTTCTTCTTGAAAATTTTGAGTTGCCCACTCATGATTTACACTGTCAGTACGTGTACCTTGGATGGGGGTATCAAGGTGAACATATTTTTGAAATAAAAAATAAAAAATGCACTGCACATTAGATGTGTGGTGAGACCGAGTGTGTAATGCCCACATCCCGGGCCCGGTCCTGTCACAAATTGGGACGACCTAACAACACGGGCCTTCTTGTACGGCGCAGGCACCAACGAAGGCGAGTTACGCTCCGTTGAAGACGACGTCTGACCTGAGTCCGCCCAGAAAGACCCAAAAATTTGTCATGGACTTAAATTTCAGCATGGTGGACCTCCGAGTTAGGTTAGCCTAATAACATTCCTGATGATAAGTGCTAACTTATAAACTTTATCAACTTTTTATATTTCAGTTGAATTTCAAATGTAATTGTCATTAAAAATTATAAAAATCAATTATATGTTGGATAGAAGGAAAAGTAATAATTCGATCTTTGGGTTATAATTAATTCAACGGCCAATGTCCTGTGTACTTATTATTCTTTGTTCAATATATTTATCAAGAAGTATTTTAAATTAACTCTTATATGATAATAATATAACAAAACAGGCCTACAAATAAATTTGATATTTGATAGACTGCATATAGTATTAACATAATCAGACGAGATGACGATACTGAATTAAGTAGATCGCCGTTGAATGTGACCAGCCGACATGTTTATAATCGGAATGTTGAACCGTCCGCACTGAGCTGAGTTGTAAATTAAGATTTTTGCATATATATCTCTCTCTACAATTTATTATCATCAAATAAACTCTTTATTTAGATATATTATCGTGAATATCTTCTAAGTAAATATAAATATTACAGTTATGTATACGTGATTTAATGTCATCGACGTGAGATAAATATTCCGTATAATATGTCATAATACGTTAAATATCTAAAATACACTTAAGAGTTTTTAAATATATATCCCCTATAAAATTTATTATTATCAAATATATCCCTCGTTTAAACATATTATCATAAATACTTTCTAAATATACTGAATGGTTGTGGTTATACTCTCGCTATAACTCCCCTGCGTTTAACTTGAGTTCAACGTGGGTTAAAGAGTAAAATACCTAAGTTACTCTTAATTAACAAAATAAAAAATATGATTACTCCCCCTCTCTCTCTCTCTCTCTCTCACTCTCTCAGTTGGTGAGGGAGGAGTAACAGGGAGAGAGGTCTCTCTCTCTCTCTCTCTCTCTCTCTCTCTCTCTCTCTCTCTCTCTCTCTCTCTCTCTCGGCTGAAACCTTAGTTGGTGAGGGGGGAGTAACAGGGAGAGAGGTCTCTCTCTCTCTCTCTCTCTCTCTCTCTCTCTCTCTCTCTCTCTCTCTCTCTCTCTCTCTCTGCTGAAACCTTAGTTGGTGAGGGGGGAGTAACAGGGAGAGAGGGGCCTCTCTCTCTCTCTCTCTCTCTCTCTCTCTCTCTCTCTCTCTCTCTCTCTCTCTCTCTCTCTCTCTCTCTCTCTCTCTCTCTCTCTCTCTCTCTCTCTCTCTCTCTCTCTCTCTCTCTCTCTCTCTCTCTCTCTCTGCTGAAACCTTAGTTGGTGAGGGGGGAGTAACAGGGAGAGAGGGGCCTCTCTCTCTCTCTCTCTCTCTCTCTCTCTCTCTCTCTCGGGGTTGAAACCTTAGTTGGTGAGGGGGGGGGCCTGGCCGACGGTGGAAGGGTGGGGGGGGGGGCAGAGCAAGAGATGGAAGGGTGGCTCGCTAACGGTGGGAGGAGGGGGGCGACGTATAGAGCAAGAGGTGGAGGGGGGATCGCTGGCGGTGGGAGGGGGGCCTTGCCGATGTAGCAAGGAGAGGGGGGAGGGCAGGTTGGAAGGTGAGAGGGGGAAGGAGAGGGAGGGTTCTCTCTCTCTCTCTCTCTCTCTCACACACACACACACATATAGGGTATTTTGGATGTTTCACATACCCTAACGGTGTTAGATAGCATATTCCATGAAATATTCGTCTCCTGTTGACAACAGCAAACTACAGAGACATAAATGTAATATTTATGCCTATTTGAAGGATATTCATGATAATATGTTTAAATGTGGGATATATATATGACAATAAGAAACTTTAGAGGTGTATATACGTAAAAGAATTTCTTTTTTATTTTGTTGAAAAGGGGTAGGTTAGATATTTTACTCTTTAACTCATATTTAACTCAGGTTAAACACACGAGAATTGAAGCGAGGGCATAGCCGCACTCATTCGGAGTATTTGAAGGGTATTCATGGTAATATGTTCAAATAAGAGATATATTTGACAATAAGAAATTTTATAGGAGTATGTATGCAAAAACAACCAATAGATTACCTCAAGTCAAGGTTTGTAAGGCCGTTCGTATCGATCGTATCGATTTTTTACCGATACGGTACAGTATGATAGCGTACCGTAGTATACGATTAGGTGCCAATAAGATTATATTACTTCATAAATATTATTATAGTAAAAAATACTAAACATTTATTTGTTACTCAATTGGTTAAGACATTTCTTAATTGAGGTGGAGGTCAGTGGTTGAAACCTCATGTGTTTCATTAATTATTTTTACATCAATTTAGAAGAATAATAAAGGAAAAAATACAAAAATAAAATGTTCATGGGGTTCGAACCCAAACCAATGAAATCACTCACCCAACTTATCTGATGAAATCTTTTATCTTTAAAATAAAATACTAAATATATAAAGTATACGAGTTGTGTAGCACGGACCGATCGTACCGTTCTGTGACTGGTACGGTCGGGTATAGACGATTCGTCCCATTTCGAACTGGTTTGTAAAACCCTGCTCCAAGTATGATTTGCGCGAGAAAAGAGTTTTTAATCCCAAACTTTTATGTTGGAACAAATCTACTTAGTATAACACTCCAAGAACAAAATAGAACAATAACCCTTGAATGTTTTCTAAAACTATTTTAAAAGGGTTTTTCGAAAAAAAATTCAACGAGATTATGGGAAGTTTTTGTCGGCAGGCAAAGTGTAGGGTGCTTTTTTAAAGCGACTAAATTTGAAGAAGCAAAATCATTAAAAGGGTTATTTTTCAATTAGCAGATAGGGACATCTAGCTCAAAGTATCTAAGAAAGATACTCCTCTTCTCGAGTTTCATGTCCGTATTTGGCAAAAGTCACTTCTTTCTCCTACCATAGTACCAATTATTTCACAAATGAATTGTCCTCGTCCAAGTCGACATAATTTTACTTTTATACCTTTAATTATGAAATACATAAAAGTGACACTTAATTACTTCAATTTGAAAAAGGAGATTAATATCAAAAATATCTAGGAATGTTATTTACCTAGAATTAAAATTTAAAAATATAATTGTTAAGAAGATGCTAATATATTATTTAAACTTTTTAAAAAAATATTTACTATAACTATAATCAACAATTCAACAATGACACGTTATTAGAGACGACTTTCTTATACCACACAATATATAATTTTTTTATTACACGGTCTAGTGGTCCGAGACTGGGGGTATAGGGAGAGGAGAACAGAGGAATTAGAGCTTGAAATTGGCACTCCGTAATTTTTCATTATTAGATATCATGATCTAGTACTATTTCTTCTTTATTTTCAGTAAGATTATGTTCATTAAAAATGAACCATGAGTATGAAACTTTTGTCTCTTTCAAAAAGTAATATTTTATTTTTTGGAAATAATATTATTTTATATTTTTCAAAAGTAGATCAGATCACCTTTAGATTTTTTTTTGTGAAGTGATATTTGTTGATATTTGTGTCTCTCTCGAGATTCAAGAAAATTATGGCTCCCTTTTAGATATTTTCTAACTAAGGTCACAAAAGTCATCTTTCTTTACCATGTTAGCAAAAGTGTCCTAATTATTTTACAAAAAAAATTCTCTATTCCAAATCTATAACATATTACCAAAAATATCCTTAAGTAATTTACAAAAAAATGTCTCTTTATTGTCAAAAGATAAAAGTTTCCATGGACATTTCTACAAATTACATTCAGTGTAACATTCAAAATTTAATTAACACTTCCACTGTAATATTCAAAAAAACCTTTGAAAATAATAAAGGATAAAATTTTCACGTTGCAACTAATTCGACAATGTTCAAACGTCATTTTCACTCAAGTACCTCCTTAAAGTTTCTTTCACATTAAGTCATGGAAACAATGGTGCACTTCATTAAATGGTCCACCTTATAATTAATTGAGGAGTGTGATATGTAGGAAGCATCATGGGGAAGCACGGGCGTCACATTTTTGCTTTAGTAGATTTAATTTGCCCTTAATAATGCAAGATGATGTCTGCATTAATATTATCGATGTATGTTGAGGTTATCGCTAGCTCCTAATTAATTAAAGTGGGTGAATATTGCATCATTGCATGTATGTTCTTGTGCAGGCTGACGTTGAGGAACGTGCACAGTTGAAGGAGAAGATAGAATCTGCCATCAAAAATATCTACCGAGGACCATGCCATGTGATCGACAATGTGGTCTAGGCCTACGTATATACTGAGGCGCCATGCCATGGATCAAAGGATGTCACACCAGTGGCTTTCTATGTAAATACTTATTCAAACTCTCTTCTCATTCCTAATGTACGTTACGTAGAGTCTTCCCAATTCCTCTTTGACATAGGGTTCCATGCATGGCGGTAGCGCCTTCCCCTTCTTGACGAGCTTTTTGTTTTATTTGTAGTGGGAAACGAGGGCATGTACGGAAGATGGGGAGAAAATTGGGGGTTGCCAGCGAAGTTTTGACTATTAAAATCATGATGTTTCAAATCGTTCCGAGACGGTCAGAACCGATCATATCGGACCGTCCCAGGTAGATTGCGAGACGAACGGAGTGTGAGAGGTTACCGGGACGATATATATAATATATTATATTTCATAATCAAATCTAATTGGTGGGTCAATTGGTTTAAGTCGTTGGACCCCAATCGGGGCGTCTTGTGTTTGAATATCTGAAGATGCATCAAAATTTTAAATTTTTTTCACTTTCCTTTAAATTATTTAATGCAAAAAACGTTAAAACTCCGCTTGTATTTTAATAACAAGAATCAAACTCTCACCCTCTCATTTACACATAAGACCACTTACCCAATTGAGTTATAATTGTTTACATAATATTTTACATATATTATATATATATATATATAGCTTACTAGATAGAGCGGGACGGAGCAGTATAATATCGTACCGTACCGTCCCAGTAGAAAATCAGGACGGTCGGGATGACCGAGCCGACAAACCCTGATTAAAACCACCCAAAAATAGTTATAATTGTCACCCACCTATATTTTTTTACAATGACAGCAAAACCCGGGAAGTGACGGCCTCCAATCAAGAATTTTACCGAACATACTCTAAAAGTCATTCTAGTAAGAGTATTATTTTTGATATGGTATTACTTTTGCCATTCATACTTTTCAAATACTAAATATCAATACTAGTGTTGATATAGAGGGTACCGAAGTATCATAGACTGCCTTTTAATTGAGCACCAAAGAAAACCCTAGTGGAAGGCACGCCGCCCCGAGCGTTGCTACCATGGCCAGAGAGGGGGCGGGGCGGGGGACTTCCCCCCCTTCCCCTTCTACGGTCGCTGGCTTTTCCTGCCAGTGAACCCTCCGCCCTTGCCTCTCTTACGAACCACCTCCCTTCCCCATTTGTGGTGATTGCGAATGAATACCTTCCAGGCACCCCCGGCCATTATGACGACGACAGATCCTCTGGCGGAGCCTCTGGCAGGGACGCCGGCTCCCTATGCTACGGTGGAGTCTCAAGACTAGTTGGTGATGGCACATGCCCCACAATCTTTAGCACAAGGCTTTGCTTTCCTTGTTAGTACGTCGGCCAATCAAGATCCTTGATCGACTACCGACATTCACAGACGTAGAAGAGCTAACTGCTTTCTTTTCTTCTGAAGAAATCAAACAATTCCTGGTGCACTTTGATTATGCAATTATGGCACAAACCCCATATGGTCGTCCGGCTTTCCCATAGATTTGTGCCCATATCTCCAGTAGATTCAAGTTCAATAAAGATTTCTTTATCAGCGTTTTAGATTCTTGTGGACGCACTTTTCGTTAAGATCTTTTGTCTGTTTTTCGAGTCGATTTATTCGGTGAGTTTGTTTGGTTATTAAGTGCGTGGACGTGCCAGTCACGAAGTGACGATTTGTTCGGACTCCGAAGAGTCACGGGTGCGCGCGATCTGACTAATCAGACGATTGTGTGGTTCGTGTCGGGACCAAAACCCGCCGCGCCATAAAGGTCACGGCGTCATTTACATCCCATCGGAGAGGGGAACACCCTTGATTGATCGCCGGGAATCAGGGCCTCATCGCCAGAGAATTAATTGCATGAAAGGTTTATTATGAAGTATTGAAATCCCCGTACACGGGTGAGAAGAAAACATTCGAGATCATGTCGGTCATGTGCTGACCATTCAATGTTTGGACGAATGTCCGGCTCGAGAAAAGCGCAATCGTCATGGGAAGACCGGAACATATGTATGCCGGGGTATGGTAAATTTATTGTTCAGAGGAATGGAAAACGTTCAGTTAAATCTCGGTTAGAGCGGTCGGAAACGGATAAGTTTATCTGCCCGATGCCAGATCAAGCTGCGACCATACTGCGGTGGGCTCCCCCTCCCCCCGCGGTCGCAACAAGACTTGCATGAGCATCATTAATATTTCCGGTGCCAAGGGACAACGGGAGAATGTGCCTTAAATCAGCTGGAAAGCCCTATGTCCAGGGAAGTATACATTCGAAACGTGTCGGTCGTTCGGTGGACCGTTCAATATTCGGACGGGTGTCCGGCTTGAGAATATCGTGATCGTCGCGGACAGACCCGAAACGTATGTATGCCGGGGTACGGCAAATTTATTATTCCGAGAAACTGAAAACATTCGATTAAATCCCGATTAGTGTAGTAGGAGACCAGTGAATTTATTGGCCCGGTGCGAGATCGAGTCAGGACCATTCCGGGGGCGCCTCCCGTGGTCCAAACGAGGCTTGCGTGGACATCGTTAATATGTCCGGTGCAGAAGAGCAACGGGAAAGAGTCCCGGGACTAGATTCTAGAACGAAGACGTGTACAGAAACAGCCGGCTATAGGCCGAGGATGTGAGTCATACAACGACCATGATTAGGACGAACATGTGGTCTAAGCGTGACCCACGAAGGTCTTATTGATATTCCCATGCAAAGGGTCCGGGGATGACGAGAGTCGCCTCGTCGCATTCAGATTTTGTCGGTTATTCATGGACCACTTTATGTCCGGACAGAGGTCCGTATTAAAGATACGACGCAAACGGAAATAAATCCGTACAATTGTATGCCGAGTTTACGGCAATTTCAATGAAAGAGCGGAAACGAATCTGAATGGAAACGAGTCCGGTTCGACGAACTATCGGCCCAGAGCAATGTCGGGTTACGGCCGTGTCGGGATGGTTCCCAAGGTCCGAACTAGACTTGGGGGGGGGGGGGGGGATAATATTCCCTTTATACCGGGTCTTGAGGAGAGACAAGGCTGCGGGGCAGATCTCGCCATTTTATTATTATTTAAATTTTAATAATTATTATTTTATTATTATTATTTCTTTGTTGTTATTATTACTATTCTTTATATATATATATATATATATGTTGGGGTGGGCTTGTCTATTATTATTTATTTATTCCATCATTATTTGTTTATTTGTTATCTTCTATTGAGTTTGTTATTATTATTTATTTATTTTATTATCATTTATCTATTTATTATTTTTGTTGAGTCGGTTGTTATTATTTATTTATTTATTTATTTATTTTATTATCATTTATTTATTCATTATTTTTTGTTAAGTTCGTTGTTATTATTACTTATGTCTTTATTATTATCATTTCTCTATTTATCTCCCTTTTTTAAGTTTGTTATTATTATTATATACTATTTTATTATTATCATTATTATTTGTTCCCCTTTTTGTTATTATTTCTTTTGTCACCCGCAAATCATGAATTCTTCCTTAATTTATATATTTTATCTCCCTTTTTATTATCTTTTTTTTATCTCTCACTTTTCTTTTATTGCATTTTTTTTATGATTATCGGGTGGGCTTTTTCCCTTTGTATTATCATTATTATACTTTCCTTCCTTTTTTTTTATGGGGTAGAGGGAAGGTAGAAGCGTACTGCTGGAGAATGGAGAGTGTGCCGCTAAAGGGTTGATGAGTGTACTGCTGAGAGTGAAGAGTGTGCTGCTGGAGAGGCTAAGGAGTGTACCGCTGAGAGTGAAGAGTGTGCTACTGGAGGGGCTAAGGAGTCTACCGATGAGGGTGAAGAGTGTGCTGCTGGGGGGCTAAGGAGTGTACTGCTGAGAGTGAAGAGTGTGCTGCTGGAGGGGCTAAGGAGTGTACCACTGAGGGTGAAGAGTGTGCCGCTGGAGGGGCTGAGGAGTGTACCGCTGAGGGTGAAGAGAGTGCTACAGGAGGGGCTAAGGAGTGTGGTGCGGACACCCGAGCAGTTGAGCGGCGCGATACGCCGAGCCACCGGTACCGCACACGGAGCACGACTCGAGCCACCTCAGCGTCCATCTGGCTCGGAGACAGCCTGGAGACTCCGTCTTGAGCCTCCCCATTTATCATATTTAGTTAAACTTTAGTTGTGTGTAATTTGTGTTTATTTCATTGTATTCGATTTGCTATTTTGTTTGTAAGATGGGCTTATGTGCAATTTGGACCCCGTGGGCCCCACGGGCCCCCCCAGGCGCCATCCCATTGAGCCACCTCAGCCTAGGGTCCCATGTGGGGTCAGTCAACCTTCCACATGGAGGCTTCTAGAAGGGTGGGCCAAGTGGAGGACATTGGAATACAAATGTCAACAAAATCCACCCATTCCCACCTACCATGTCCCCTTGACCCACCCTAGTCAATGGGTTTATTTTTTTTATTGTAATTTTTGTGTGTGTGTCACACTCAATCCAGGCCACCCATTCCCATCCCCTAGATCCAACGGTGGACAATGGATTTGAGATGTAACACATAAATACTTGTATTTTCCCATTTTGATGAATTAATGCCATTTGAATCAAAGTAATTCTTGGAGCTCCAGCTTGGTGCGCCCCCTTCTCCTCTCCCTCTCCCCCTTGGATGCTGTGAAGGCTTCCATTCTGAGGTGTGACTCCTCGTGTATCGGTTCCGACGATCGCCGCCGCCGCCACGAGCCGCTATCGCACCGCCAACGCCATCAACGGAGTTCTGCCTACGCAGTACCACAACAGCTTGTCCGAAATTCACAGGTCTTCCCCGAGCTCATTTGGCTACCAAATTTGGAGTTGTTCCTGGGATGTTCCTCTCCACCCACAAAAATCAGGTCAGCATTCAGATCACGTTTGCTAATTTTTGATTTTCGTCCACCCTTCCATTTCTGTTCTGCCAGAGTTATGTCCAGGTTCATCTCCGTCCTGAGTTTCATGTCTTAGGTCCACTTTTTGATTTTTGTTAGTTCGTCCAATTTTACTTGAGATTCCATCCATCCACCCCTTCATCCATAATTTTTCTCCATTTTTGATTCGCCCATCTCATATTTTCTAAAAATCATTCTCAGACCCATCTACAGTTCAGTCCACCTATTCCCAGATCCGACCACCAGTCACCCCAAAAATCATAACAAATCGCCGCCACCTCCAAATCAAATTCTAAAAATAGTCCCAGTTCCATGGTTTGATTCCCTACAACTCCTAAGAAGAGCTCAAGAGCTGAATCGGAGGTTTACTAGGCGGTCAACGGTGGTTCTCAGACAAGTGCCCGGTAGATCTGAGATTTCGGTTACTGTACAACAGGGACTTGTAAATTAATAAAGTTCTGATCCGACTAGATCCAGAAGATCTCTATAGGTGTAGATTGAAGCATTTGAAGAGAGCTTTCCAACGATAGCTCATGCGTCCCGATCCGACGTCGGGATTGACCGCGGCAGTCATTTTCACCGGAGCGCGCGCCGAAAGATAGCAACCAAAATCCGTGGGTTATTAGTTCAAGAGCTGGGAATCGGGGCCGATCGACCCCCGATCGGTGTTCCCGGCCGACCGCCGTCCGTGGAGGCGCGCCACCAGGGGTCCCTATCACAGTGGGTCCCACCCCCGCAGATCCGGAGGACAGCGCCGCCCGTGGGCCCCACGGGCCCGTAGAAGCCGCCGCTCGGAAAGCACGAAAACGCGGAGTTCGGCACCGCCGGGCGACATCAAGATGCTGCCCGTCAACCCGAGTTGCATGATTCCCGGACCCCACATGTGACCTTTTACCTCCCTGCGTGAAGTGGGTCGACTTAATGTATTGATGTAATCATTGTTAATCGGGAGTCCGTGATTCGGCCGGGGTTATCTTCGCCACGCCGGGTGCGTGGAGGTAATGGTCCGAACCTCTTGGTGTTACATTGCTTAGCTAGTATATGGTCTTTTGCCGCTATCGAGAGTGTAGGTACTAGCCCGTGTGTCCATGTCACCGCTGTGAGAGTGAGAGTGACCCGTCCCGCGACTCGATCCGAGTCCGGAAGTTGAGTCGGACTACCCTTAACCTCCGCCGGTTCCTTAACCGCGCACGGTCCGCGCTTTCCCTCGCTTGGGACGACGAGTGAGCTTCCACTTCTGTTAGCGACATTTCACCACTAGGAGCTCGTAGTGTCGGGCTTAGTGTCTCCTTGGTATGTGTTGCTGGTCGCGTCTTCATCTAGAGTCCGAGGGTGGCACCTTATAGTGTCGTCTCCTGTGTCCGTCCCGCATCAGTTTGGTATCAGGGCATCGTTCAAGTCTAGGGTAGTCTTTGCATAAGTCTTTGCATGGTCTAAGTCGAGTCTAGGATCATCTTTATTTCCAAAATAAATAAAAAGAGTGTTTTCAAATTGCATTTCACCCAATAGCCCGGTATATTAAAAGCGTTGCCCGAACATTAGGTTATGCCTATTGGGAAGGTAGCGTACTTGCGCGAGTGATCTTCGGATCGCTTATCTCCGCCATGTGTCGGATATTAGTTTAGGTCTAGGTGCATTAGTCGGTGTTTGCATTTGTTAGTGCATTCCAACCTTGCATTGTCTAGTGTTTGTCTCCACGTGTCAGCATGTCTAGCATGTAGTTCCGCCAAATTCACATGGAATCCCCATCACCCAGACAATATGGCCGTTGGTCTACCCATGGGCTTGGCAACCATCCTCTCCCCTTCCGTAGGCCCGAAGCCTCTGATTTTTATGGCTCTAATGATCCGGGCGACTACCTCAATTGGGAGGCCACCATGGACAAATATTTTTGAATGTTACACCATGTCCGATGCCATGCAAGTTAGTTTTGCCCGAGAGAGGCTTGTCCACAAAGCCGCCTGGAAATGGGAGAGCATTGAGCGCATGAGAGAGGTTAGGAGGCAAAGGCCCATCGAGTCGTGGCATGAGATGAAGGACGAACTTAAGAAGGTCTACCTACCCGGCTCGGTCACCTCCAACCGACCCCACCCAATCACATCCACCCAAGTGGGTGATAATCGGAGGCAACGCGCCGCGCATGTAGAAGAGCCTAGGTCCACGACTAAGCCGAGTTCATATGGGAGAGTCCACCACATTACTCCTACTTTAAATCCCACCATTGTCGAACTTGTTGTGTATGTAATTTTGATGATTACAAAATACCTTTGTTGCTTAGCCTTGTGCGTGAATGCTCTTCACTTGAACTGGTTGTGGAAATGATCATAAACTATCTCTATTGGGATATCATCATGTGGATGCATTGTAATTCTAAAAGGATTATCATCATGTGGATGAATTGTAATTCTACAAGGCTTATCATCATGTGGATGCATATGTACTTTGAGGTTAGCACAAACAATTGCATATACATTATCTCTACACTTGGTGAGATTGTTTTGAAAAACACACTTGGATAAATGTCTTTTTGAGCATCATGTCATATTGAGTCTCTCATATTAAGCATCATGTCATATTGAGCCTCATATCATGAATGTGTACTTTGGTAATGCTAAATGAATGATTGAGATGCAAATATCATTGCTTTCCCCCAAGGTAATGATCTGTGGTTTGAAAGCTTGGATGATGATCAAATTGAATGTGACTCAATATTGTTCTATGTGGCTTGACTCCTTACTCTTTGAATTCCACACATACCATCAGTCAATGGAGAATGAGATTTTGAATTGCATGACTATGTGTATGAATGATACAACCAATCAACAAGAAATGTGAATTCAGGTAAAACAATGAGGTAAGTGTTGTTATATGGATTTAAATGGTTATCTCGTTCATCATTCACTCTTGGAATAGGTTCAACAAAGTAATTTATTGTGAACATGGTCATAGTGTTAATGCTTGATGTAAATATCTTAATTGTCAACTAACACCTTGCTTTATCATGTTTTTCAGGATGAAAAATCATGGTTGATCTTCATGGGATTATGGTAACATTTAATCAATTGTTTCCCTTTGGTTTGATGGAGGTTTTAGTTATTTTTCAAACTCAAACTATCTTACAGTCTTCACCACTTTCAATCCAACCGTTGGATCTCCCCATAAAAAGTATATGTTGTAGCTCTGTGAGTCCTCTTTTCAATGCCTCCGGTCTTGCTTCAATCGGAGTTCGGAGCTAGGAGAATTAATTCCTGTCGCCGGAGCACTCAAAGCTGTTTTTTTTTGAAACCTGCTGAAAGGGGTCGACCCGTGGGTCGACCCGGGGGTCGACCCCTGTAACCCAGAACCTTAAAACAGGTTCTGTTTGGGTTCTGGAAGCATGAGGGTCGACCCCTGGGGTCGACCCATTGAATGGGTCGACCCTGGGGTCGACCCATGTAACCCAGAACCGATTTTTTGGTTCTGTTTGGCTTCGGTGTGCCCGAGGGTCGACCCTGGGGTCGACCCCTTCCGGTTGGACGCCCAGCCACCATGTTTGACCGTCGTTTTCTTGCCCCAAAAGTCCTACCAATCAATTCCTAATGCCCTATATGTCTCCCTAATTCGTGGATCTGGTCTCCAAGCTGTTCCTTGACCATTCTAAACACTTATTGTAATATCCCAGACCTTTTGGATCCTTCTTCGTGGGTCCCGGATCTGGTTTTCAGAGCGTCCGGCTCTGTTGTGTCTGAAATTTCGTTTCGGACATCTTTCGTGTTCGGATCGGCGCGATCCGGAGTCGTTTCGGAGGCCCGGAGACGTTCCGCGGCTTTTCCGCGTGTGTTTTTCGATTCCCGGTGTGTGTTTCGGCTTTTCCTTCGGAAGCTCGCTGCGGGCGAACCGGGCGGTTCCCCCAGGCACGAGTGGTACCGTTGCGATCGGTGCGTTCCGAGGATTCCAGAAATGTATTTTTCTATTTTTTGGTATTTTTCCAAAAATTTAGATTTTCTATAAAGCCTAATCCTTTTTCTTTTCTTTTCCCCTTTTCTCTTTCTTCTTCCTCTTCCTCTCTCTCGCGCCCGTGAGCCTTCCTCTCTCTCCCTCTCTCCCATTCGGACGCGGCGAACCCCTCTCTGGCTACGGACGGCGGCGGGGCGACGGCGCGGACGCGTGGGCGACGGTGAGGCGATCTTGTGGGCGTGCGGCGAGCGTGGGAAGCGTGGGGAGTTCGCGAAGCTTCGAGCATTCTTCGTGATTCGTGATCGATCCGGCGGAGCATTCGCTCCATTGAGGTAGGGTGACGTACCTTAGCATCATGCTGATCTTTTCCGCGATTTATAGGCCGCGGGGAGGCCGAGAGGGGATCGTTTGAGCGTTTTTGGGTTTTTCCATGATTTGGGGAGAGCTCGCCCGATCTATGGATTTGATGCATGATTTCGTGTTTTGATGGCCTAGAATCATGCTAGGGGTCCCCAGGGGTCTTCCCCTTTGTTTTCCCCCTCTCCTATGGAGGTATGGGGGCGTGGTTAGAATTTTTGGGCGTTCTTACCATTTTCGGCCGCGGACTGAGAACGCGCTATACTCCAGTAGCGCGTTCTTGGAGGTCGCGCTGCCCCGACCGAGCGCGTTCATCGGAGAATATGAACAGGAGGCGGTTCCTGTCGCGCTATGGGGTCATAGCGCGATCATCCTTGTCGCGCTAGGAAGACCTAGCGCGATGGTTCTTGTCGCGCTAGGGTTCCCTAGCTTGATGGTCCCTGTCGCGCTAGGGAGACCTAGCGCGATCTTCCCTGTTGCGCTAGGGTTCCCTAGCGCGTTCTTCCGTGTCGCGCTAGGTATCCCTAGCGCGATTTGGCTGTTGTTGGGTGTTCCCCTTGGGCCGTGCGTGCGTCCCGGGCACCCCGTGGAGTTCCGTGACCGTGTCTTTGGTGTCAGGAGGTTCCGTTTGCCTTGGTCATCAGTTTGGCCGTGGGCGGTGAGTCCGTTTTTCTCCGACTGTGGCCACCGTGCGACGGGGCTGGTGCGTGGGGTGATTCCCACACGTTGTCGGTTTCGGACGTCGTTTTTCGTTGACTTAAGAGTCTACTCCTTCAGTGACCCTCCACTAGTCGTAGCCCACCAGTACGAGGTGCTGATCTCACCTGGGAGTGGTGTACGGGCACCCACCTTTCGAGACGGTTTGTGGACCGGTTACCGTAGGCTCCTCGTCTTAGCCAGAGTCCGGCTGCAGGAGAAAACCGGTCAGAGGGCCAGACCTAGGACGTGTGGTCTGTGTGTGCACACGTGGTTGGGGGCGGTCGGACCCACGTCGACGGGCGTGACCCCAGCTAGTCACTTGTTTGTGGTTACTTGCACGGTGTTTGCGCCTCGGGTAAGACCTACCACGTCAGGCGGTTCACCTGCGGTGCGGTATAAGACGTCAGGGGACGCTACCGGCTGTGCTTCTAGTGGGTGGTACTCCTGTCGAGTACGGAGTGTCAGACTGTCAGTCGTGTGTTTCCGACCTTCGGGTTTTGCGATTCGACCGTTGGTTTCGGTCTTCTCGTACCGTGGCACGTGTGTCGGTTTGCGTGCCGTAGGGTCTAGTTCTGTAGAGTACAGGGCTTTCCTTTCCGAGGTACTTTCCTACCGCTAGAGTAGTGATTTCTCGTTTTACGAGGTAGGGTTCGAGTGATCCCTACTGAGTCTTGTTCCGAGACTCATTCCCTGCGTGTTTTCACCGTGTTTCAGGTGAGGCGCCACCTTCGGGGAGCGCGTCAGGAGCGCAGCGTGGTGCGGGTGCCCAGAGATAGTGCCAGAGGTCAGAGCCGGGGTATGCCCCGTGTAGCTGTACTTTTCCTTCTTGTCACTGTACTAGTCGTGGACTGTTCTTGCTGTTGTTGTTAGTTTATTGTGGACCATGAAAAATGTTAATTTGTTTCCTGCTTAATATTATAACTGTTTAATTTCTGCAATTATCTGTGATGCTTATGTAGTTTCCATACCATCCTTTTAACCCTTCCGAGTCTTCGGGCTCGTGGGTGGCGGTACGAGTCTCGGGTTATCGGGCCTTCCCGGTAATCGGATTCTCGGGTCGTTACAGCGGGTATCAGAGCGCGATTGTGGAATTACATGAGAATCATAGGTAATTGTAGTGGTCCACTAGTCCACAACGATGATGTACACGTGACGCTGGCATTGGGCACCGCGTGTTTTATTCTGACATTGCCGTTTCCGTGTTTTCTATCTTGTGCTTCAGGAGCGAGGATGGCGCCGAGGAGGAGTTCTCGCTCTCAGCAGGGGCAGTCGGCTGGAGGTCAGGAGATCCAGCAGGGGGTCCAGAGGGACCAGGAGGAGCATAGCAGAGTTCCGGGGGCTACCGAGGCCGCGGATGCTGCGAGAGCTCCGGAGGCCGAGGATTTCTTCCGTGGCATGTACCATCTCATGTCTCAGCAGTTTGGCGGAGAGGCTGCTGAGGGCTCGTCAGTCAGGGGTGGGCCGGGACGAGCGGTGAGGGACTTCATGCAGTTCCATCCACCTTACTTTAGCGGCCAGGCAGACCCTGATGCGGCTCGTGATTGGCTTGATGAGATGGAGCGGGTGTTCAGTTCTGCGAAGAGTACTGCCGAGGACAGAGTGGTGTTGGCCTACAACCAGTTGCAGGGTACGGCTCGGAGGTGGTGGTCTTCCGAGTGGAAGACGTCCTTTCAGCTTCGTCCACTTGAGCAGGTCGAGTGGGGTGACTTTGTCAGTGCTTTCGAGCGTACGTACTGTCGAGACGTCGTTGCTACGCAGCGGATGCGGGAGTTTCTGGAGCTGGTGCAGGGTGACATGTCCGTGTTGCAGTACAGGGCCCGATTTGTCGAGCTGGGTCGGTACGCACCTCATATCATGGAGCATGAGAGGGTGAGGACGACACAGTTTGTGCAGGGCTTGAGGCTGGAGCTGAGGCACCATTTGATCGCGAATGGGGCCACTGATCTAGAGACAGCGTCTCATGTTGCGATTTCCTTGGAGATGGATATGCAGAGGACTCGAGGACCGATCAGCCAGGGGCAGTCCTTGTCAGGTCGCAGTCAGCAGTCGGCTACCCAGCAGCAGGGTTCCTTCCAGCATGCGTCGGGTGGCTCAGGAGTACCGGCATCGGCAGCTTCAGTGACGGGATCTGTGTCCTTTGGCTAGAAGGTCAAGAAGTTCTTGAAGAAGAATTTCCGTAAGAAGCACAAGGATCAAGGGCAGGCTTCATCGGGCAGTGTACAGCAGCCGTTTCCTTTGCAGCGTCAGGGATCGGTGGGTGGATCGCGAGGACCTTGTCCACGGTGTGGTGGGACCCACCCAGGCAGGCAGTGCACGGTGCCGATCATCTGTTTTCGGTGTGACCAGCCAGGGCATATGGCGCGTGACTGTCCTCAGAGGCCGCCGCAGCAGCAGGTTCCCCAGCAGCAGCAGCAACAATAGGGACAGTATCCGCCGCTACCCAGGTCAGCTAGTGTGGGAGGCAGGCAGAGAGCTCGTGGCCAGATCACGCACTTGACCAGGGCAGAGGCAGTGGCGTCGCAGCTCGTGGAAGGTACCGTTCAGATTTTGGGTTGTGCGGCTCGGGTTTTATTTGATTCTGGCGCGTCTCATTCGTTTATTTCGGAGGATTTCGCGTCAAGCGTCGAGGAGCCGGTGACCCAGTTGTCCTGTGATTTGGCAGTGGAGTTGCCTTCGGGTGATTTTGTGGTCACTCCGTATTGCTTCGACCAGGTTCCGGTGTGGATCGATGGGCGGAGTATGCCAGGCAGGTTGTATGCATTGCAGCTTCGGGATTACGACGTGATTCTAGGCATGGATTGGCTCGAGACTCATGGAGTGGTGGTGGATTGTGGAATGAAGAGGGTCTACTTCCAGCATCCGAGCAAGAGGACCTTCTATTTCCAAGGTATCCGTTCCACCTCTTCTCGATTCCTTATCTCTGCTATTCGAGCCCGTCGATTGCTTGATTCAGGTTGTCAGGGTTTTCTCGCGTCTGTGGTTGTGTCTGCCCAGATGGAGCCGGATGTCGAGGACATTGCGGTGGTGTGCGAGTTTCTCGATGTTTTTCCTGAGGAGTTGCCTGGATTACCTCCCCAGCAGGAGATCGATTTCGTGATCGAGGTTGTACCTGGTACGGGACCTTTGGCGAAGGCTCCCTACCGTATGGCTCCCTCTGAGCTGAGGGAGTTGAGGGCGCAGTTGCAGGAACTGTTGGCCAAGGGGTACATTCGTCCGAGCTTTTCCCCTTGGGGTGCGCCCGTGTTGTTCGTGAAGAACAAGGACGGTAGTCTGCGGCTATGCATTGACTATCGGCAGCTGAATGAAGTGACCATTAAGAACAAGTATCCGTTGCTGCGGATTGATGATTTGTTCGACCAGCTTCAGTCTGCGCAAGTGTTCTCGCGGATTGATTTGCGGTCCGGTTACTATCAGCTGAGAATTCGCGAGTCCGATGTGGAGAAGACTGCATTCAGTACGAGGTACGGGCATTATGAGTTTCTGGTGATGCCGTTCGGGCTCACCAATGCCCCAGTAGCCTTCATGGACTTGATGCAGAGGGTGTTTCATCCGTATTTGGACCAGTTCGTGGTCATCTTTGTGGATGACATCCTTGTTTATTCGCGGTCTGCTGAGGAGCATGCGTACCATTTGGGTGTGGTGCTGCAGACGTTGCAAGATCACCAGTTGTATGCGAAGCTCAGCAAGTGCGAGTTTTGACTCAGCGAGGTGCACTTTCTGGGGCACGTGATTTCTGGTGATGGCATTTCTGTGGATCCCGCCAAGGTCGAGGCTATGATGCAGTGGCCGAGGCCGAGGTCGGTGACGGAGATCCGGAGTTTCTTGGGGCTTGCGGGGTATTATCACCGGTTTATCCAGGATTTTTCCCGCATTGCGACCCCGATGACGAGGCTCACGCGGAAGGATGTGCCTTTCGTTTGGTTCGAGGAGTGTGAGCAGAGCTTCAGGGAACTGAAGAGATTGCTCACCTCGGCTCCAGTGTTGGTTTTACCTTCTGGATCGGGAGGTTTTGTGGTGTGTACAGATGCTTCCGGCGTCGGATTGGGTGTTGTTCTGATGCAGCATGGTAGAGTGGTGGCTTATGCATCTCGGCAGCTAAAGCCCCATGAGGAGAACTACCCTACCCATGACCTTGAGCTGGCGGCGGTGATCTTCGCGCTGAAGATCTGGAGGCATTATCTGTACGGCGAGAAGTTCAAGGTGTTCACTGACCATCAGAGTTTGAGGTATGTGTTCTCGCAGAGAGATCTGAACCTCAGACAAAGGCGTTGGATGGAGTTCATGAAGGACTATGACTTCACCCTGTCTTATCAGCCGGGCAGGATGAATGTCGTCGCCGATGCCATGAGTCGGAAGGTGGCGGTCAGTACCTTGATGCTGAGGAAGTGGAGGCTCTGGGATCAGGTGCCCGAAGTTTCCTTCAGGCTCAAGATTCCCCAGGAGCGAGGGTTGGCAGTGCTTGCGAGTCTGACTGTCACTCCTGCTATCCGTCGTCAGGTGACAGAGGCTCAGCATGCGGACCCTGAGTTGCCCCGGATTCTGGCGATGGCTGACGTGGAGCTCGGCGAGGACGGTACTGCGAGGTTTCGTGGCAGGTTGTACATCCCAGCCGAGGAGCAGATTCGTCGTGCGGTGTTACGCGAGGCTCATGGGAGCAGGTACACTGTGCACCCGGGTGCGACGAAGATGTATCGGAACTTGCGGAGGCAGTTTTGGTGGCCTGGCATGAAGAGAGATGTCGCGGAGTTTGTGGCCAGGTGCCTGATCTGTCAGCAGGTGAAGGCGGAGCATCAGCGACCAGGAGGTACTCTCCAGCCCTTGGATGTTCCTGCTTGGAAGTGGGACCATGTGACCACGGATTTTGTGGTGGGGTTGCCAAGGACCCCGAGTGGGCAGGACAGTATTTGGTTGCTGGTGGATCGGCTGACGAAGGTGACGCGGTTGCTACCGGTCAAGGTCAGCTGGAGCGTGTCCAGGTTGGCTCGTTTGTATGTGGAGCGGATCGTGCCGTTGCATGGGGTTCCCATTTCGATCGTATCGGATCGGGATCCGCGCTTCACTTCTGGATTCTGGAGGAGTTTCCAGTGAGCTCTTGGCACGGAGTTGGCATTTAGCTCGGCGTATCATCCTCAGTCAGATGGTCAGTCTGAGAGGACCATTCGGACTTTGGAGGACATGCTGAGATCCTGCTGCCTGGAGTGGCAGGGGAGTTGGATTCATCACCTACCGTTGGTGGAGTTTGCCTATAACAACAGCTATCATTCGAGCATCGGCATGGCTCCTTATGAGGCATTGTATGGACGTCCTTGTCGGACTCCACTTGATTGGTTTGAGGTGGGTGAGCGTGTTTTGACGGGACCGGAATTGGTGCAGCAATGTGTGGATGTTGTGCACCTAGTTCGTCAGAACATGTTGGCGGCCCAGAGTCGGCAGAAGAGCTATGCTGACCGTAGGAGGCAGCCCCTCGAGTTCGTCGTGGGCGATCATGTGTTCTTGAGAGTTTCTCCGATGAAGGGGGTGATGCGTTTTGGACGCCGTGGGAAGCTGAGTCCCCGCTATATTGGTCCTTTCGCGATTGTGGAACGCATCGGTGAGGTTACTTACCGGTTGCAGTTACCTCCTGAGTTGGCGTCGGTGCATGACATGTTCCACGTCTCGATGTTGCGGAAGTATATGCCTGATGACTCTCATGTGCTCGAGTTTTCTGTTTGGCCTGAGGTGACTCCAGATCTTTCTCTCCCAGAGTTTCCGATCCGCGTGGAGGATAGGCGAGAGCAGCGCCTGCGAAACAAGGTCATTCCCTTGGTAAAGGTCGTGTGGCAACGACACTCTGGTGGTGAGGCTTCGTGGGAACGTGAGGACGAGATGCGTCAGCAGTTCCCGTATCTGTTTGAGTGAGTCTTCCTCTTCTTTCCCCTTAGGTTGTTCTCAATTTCGAGGATGAAATTCCTTAAGGGGGGAGGGCTGTAATATCCCGGACCTTTCGGATCCTTCTTCGTGGGTCTCGGATCTGGTTTTCGGAGCGTCCGGCTCTGTTGTGTCCGAAATTTCGTTTCGGACATCTTTCGTGTTCGGATCGGCGCGATCCGGAGTCGTTTCGGAGGCCCGGAGGCGTTCCGTGGCTTTTCCGCGTGTGTTTTCCGATTCCCGGTGTGTGTTTCGGCTTTTCCTTCGGAAGCTCGCTGCGGGCGAACCGGGCGGTTCCCCCAGGCACGAGTGGTACCGTTGCGATCGATGTGTTCCGAGGATTCCAGAAATATATTTTTCTATTTTTCGATATTTTTTCGAAAATTTGGATTTTCTATAAAGCCTAATCCTTTTTCTTTTCTTTTCCCCTTTTCTCTTTCTTCTTCCTCTTCCTCTCTCTCGCGACCGTGAGCCTTCATCTCTCTCCCTCTCTCCCATTCGGACGCGGCGAACCCCTCTCCGGCTACGGACGGAGGCGGGGCGACGGCGCGGACGCGTGGGCGACGGTGAGGCGATCTTGTGGGCGTGCGGCGAGCGTGGGAAGCGTGGGGAGTTCGCGAAGCTTCGAGCATTCTTCGTGATTCGTGATCAATCCGGCGGAGCATTCGCTCCATTGAGGTAGGGTGACGTTCCTTAGCCTCATGCTGATCTTTTTCGCGATTTATAGGCCGCAGGGAGGCCGAGAGGGGATCGTTTGAGCGTTTTTAGGTTTTCCATGATTTGGGGAGAGCTCGCCCGATCTATGGATTTGATGCATGATTTCGTGTTTTGATGGCCTAGAATCATGCTAGGGGTCCCCAGGGGTCTTCCCCTTTATTTTCCCCCTCTCCTATGGAGGTATGGGGGCGTGGTTAGAATTTTTGGGCATTCTTACCATTTTCGGCCACGGACTGAGAACGCGCTATACTCTAGTAGCGCGTTCTTGGAGGTCGCGCTGCCCCGACCGAGCGCGTTCATCGGAGAAGATGAACCGGAGGCGGTTCCTGTCGCGCTATGGGGTCATAGCGCGATCATCCTTGTCGCGCTAGGAAGACCTAGCGCGATGGTTCTTGCCGCGCTAGGGTTCCCTAGCGCGATGGTCCTTGTCGCGCTAGGGAGACCTAGCGCGATCTTCCCTGTTTCGCTAGGGTTCCCTAGCGCGTTCTTCCGTGTCGCGCTAGGTATCCCTAGCGCGATTTGGCTGCTGTTGGGTGTTCCCCTTGGGCCGTGCGTGCGTCCCGGGCACCCCGTGGAGTTCCATGACCGTGTCTTTGGTGTCCGGAGGTTCCGTTTGCCTTGGTCATGAGTTTGGCCGTGGAGGGTGAGTCCGTTTTTCTCCGACTGTGGCCACCGTGCGACGGGGCTGGTGCGTGGGGTGATTCCCACACGTTGTCGGTTTCGGACGTCATTTTCCGTTGACTTGAGAGTCTACTCCTTCAGTGACCCTCCACTAGTCGTAGCCCACTGTGGACACCGAAAATTGCACATCCAAGTGTCATGTTCGGCCTAGCATCAACAACGGCGCCGAGTGAAGAAACCCTGGAGAAATCAAGCACAAAAGGCCCCACAGTCCGTGGGCCCCAAAGGAAATCAAACGGGCCATGACTCGTGTCCGCGACGGGCTCAGAACGGGCCCCAAATACACACCCCCCCGGGGTGCTCAGCGGCACAGCCCAAGGCTTCTCAGCGGCACGCCCCCTGGTGGGTTCACCGGCACACCCCCTTGGGTGTTCAGCGGCACAGCCCAAGGCTGCTCAGCGGCACGCCCCCAGGTGGGTTCACCGGCACACCCCTTTGGGTGTTCAGAGGCACACTCCCTGGGGCTCAGCGGCACGCCCCCGGGTGGGTTCACCGGCACGCCCCTTTGGGGTCTTTAGCGGCACGGCCCTTTGGGTGTTCAGCGGCACGGCCCTTTGGGTGTTCAGCGGCACGGCCCTTTGGGGCTTCAGCGGCACGGCCCTTTGGGGTCTTCAGCGGCACGCCCTCCAGGCCGTTCAACGGCACGCCCGTTTGGACACCCAGCGGTACGCCCTTTTGGCTCCCCCACGGCACGCCTTTTCAACCCTCTAGCGGCACAGCGTGAAGCTTTTCAACGGCAAGACGACGTGCAGCCCATGCCCTACGCTTCCATGGCGCGCAGTGAGCCGTCTGAGGTGGCAACCGTCCATTGGGCCACGTGAGCTACCCCCTGACGACCCAGGACAGGGCAGGTCAAAGGCCATCATCACAAGGCTACTTCCCGCCTTCAACGGCCGGGCTGGAGGGCTTCGGCTCTGGGAGATATAAAAAACCCTCCGCTTCAACGGAGAGAAGAAGAGAAAAAAATACACACACAAAAGGGAGGGAGAAAAGAAGAGGGAGACAGACGCATACAGGCAGAAGAAAAGAGAAGAAGAGAGAAGAAGAAGAAGAGGCTCCCTCCCTGCCGGGAGCTTCCTTTGACGACCACCACCACCACCAGAAGGGAGCAAGAGTAAGGGAGAGAGGGTTCGATGTAACGGGGAAAGAGTTAGGGGCGGCTGGCCTCCCTCCTGCCCTCCGTTCCTCCTCTTCCTTTTATGTCTTCTTTTCTTTTGTGGGGCCTTTTTCTCCTTTCTTGGCCATGGCATCATCTTTGGCATTCTTTTTTGCTATGATATGTATATAAGGCAGTGTCCTCTCGATTCCCATGAATGAAAGTTGTTCCTCGTGGGTTCTCTTTGATTTCGTTGGCTTGCGCTAGCTCTCACGGTTTCTTTATGGGGTTGTTCGTTTTCCCTTCGCCTCCCCAGTTCTCTGGTGTTTTTGGGGCCCTCATGTCGACTTGATTATTCCCCTATGAGCCTTGGTTTCACAAGCCCTTCAATCCTCTCCATGGCCATCTGCTGTGTCCACTGGCTTAAGGGAGAGGGAGACCCTCACCCTCTCTCAAAACACACAGTGATCAAGTGGCCTGCCCTTGGCCTTGAATCCCCTGTCTTTTCTTCAAACGGCTTCTAAGGCCCCCAGCTTGCACACTCTGTTTGAACTCCCAGCGATGCCTCTTCCTGGCCCTTCGCCGGCACCCATGTTTGGTCCCTCAGCGGCACGCCCATGGGGGTTGTCCAGCGGTACGCCCCCCCCATTTATCCTTGGCCGACACGCTATCTCCTTGCCTTCAGCGGTACGCCCCAAGTGCCCTCAGCGGTACGCCCTCCTCTGCCCTCAGCGGCACGCATACCAGTCTACCCCTTTGGCCGGCACGCTCCCTGGCCGGTACACCTGATCAGCCTTGGCCGGCACACCGCAGGCCTTCAGCGGCACACACCCTCAGCCTCTCAGCAGCCCACTCCTTGGCTTTGCCCCCCGAGCCCTTCCCTTTACGTTTTTCGAGGCTCTTTAAAGGTGTTGCTCCCCCGGGGGCCCATCTCCAGTTGTCGGGTTCCGCCACTCCATGTGGGCGCGTTCCCTTTATCTCCCTTACGCCCCGGGTCAAGGGGAGATGCTGCCGAATTTTTGTGGGAAAATAATAAAACATTAAAAGAGGCAAAAGGAGGCAACAAACGAGTAGGATAACTGACGAAGTCTTCCAACCTATCAAATCACTGACGGCATCACGATGAGAACCGGACCGAGCTAACTAACCACCCGGCAGCCCGAGCATCCGACCCACAAGAGAAGAGACCGAACCGAACAAAGAGAACAAACACGGGAGGAACTTTGTATAAACTACACGAAAGTTAAGAAAAGAAGAAAAGAAAAGCCTTAAAACAAATAGTTGAAAACTGATCGAGCCTCCACCTTCATTGACCTTCAGCGGTACGCCCCATTGACCTTCAGCGGTACGCCCCCTTGGCCTTCAGCGGCACACCCTCATTGACCTTCAGCGGTACGCCCCATTGACCTTCAGCGGTACGCCCCCTTGGCCTTCAACGGCACACCCTCATTGACCTTCAGCGGTACGCCCCATTGACCTCCAGCGGTACGCCCCTTTGGCCTTCAGCGGTACGCCCCTTTGGCCTTCAGCGGTACGCCCTTTTCAGCCCTCAGCGGCACACCCCAAGCCTCCAGCGGTACACCTTGTTTCCTTCGCCGGCACACTACACACATGCATGTATGTACATCACGATAAGGGCATTAATAATAACAAATAAATCAATAAAAATTACGCTAATTAAAGGACTCCGAATGCCCAATATTAATCACGATAAAAGAGGTGGGAGGGTAATAATAAATAAATAATAACAATAAGAATAATCATGAATCAAAGAAGAGAAATCATCCCGATCAAAGGCACGAACAAACGGTAAACATCAAACCAGAAATCCCAGAAGGTATAACTAAGAAAGCTCCAGATAAAAGACGCTAACATCCACACTGCAGCCCTCTCTCTCTCCGGGACCCGGGGCAAAAGAGAATAACGACGCTGCCCTTTCAGGTCAAGCCTGAGTCTCGGGAATTCCCCCGACATGGCCGGGCTTTGATCTAACCTCGGGCCGACATCCTAATCAGACCGGATTTGTTTTCTCGTTCCGGATACCTTCCGAATCTTCATTAAAGATTGCCGCATGCTCGGCAGACATTTGAAGGGATCTACCTCGGTTTTCTCATTGTGACGCTGCCACGAACTTGTGTCCGAATACAAAAGGTCTACGAGTGGCCGACACGGCCGACAGTTTATGGCCTTAATACAACTTTCAGTGTGATCTATCCCTATCTCTCTCGCATTATTAGTGTTACTCCTTTCGGCCACGGGGCCTCTAATTTCGGCAATTAATCAAGGGTATTCCCTCGTATGAGGGATGTAAATGACGTCGTGACCTTTATGGCGCGACGGGATTCGGTCCCGACACGAACCCCATAATCGTCTGACGAAGTCAGATCGAGCGCACCATGGGCTCTTCGGAGCCCGAATAAATCGTCACCTCGGTGACTGGCACGCCCACGCACTTAATAAACCAACAAACGCCATAAAAATTATTGTTAAACGAAAAGTGCGTCCACAACTCTGGCACGCCCGGTGGGACCAATCCACCCTTCATCTCTTTGCCGAAATTAGGGGCCCCGCGGCCCCCTTCTTGTAATACTAATTGTGCTACTTTCTTAAATGCAGAAAGAAGAGAAAGGCATCATGGAGCCGACAATGGCTGTTGTCTGCAGCCCTGAGGTTGTGGAGAATCATGTGCGAGGCGGCTACCTGGCGGTGCCCCTCACTTTCGGGAGCTTCCCTCCCACCGTGGGCTTCCCCAACTTCTTGGGGGTGGCCTTCATTGACATCCTCGACGCATGAGCGCCCGAGGAGCCTCAAACCAACGCTCCCGCTCCGGGAGCCGTCGAAGCTGCCGCCGGCCGAGCTGTGGCCGAAGACAACAATAGCGTCCCCACAACGACGCTCAGCTGCAACGTGCACCACGTGCACCACACCACCGGCCCATCCCACCAGGGGTCGACATCCCACCGGAGAAGGCTCCGGAGGAACAACACTAGCATCGGCTCAGGGCGTCGCGCCTCCAACTCCGGGAAGTCAATGACCGTCGGGGCCCTCCGAGTCCGCCTAGACGGACAGAGGTCCCAACCGGCGCCGGACCGCACCATCCCTACCATCCCAGTCCGCAACTCCTTCCACGGACTGGAGAAGTTGAAAGAGAGGGCAGTGCCCGCGACCCCAGCCGTGACACAAAAAGGGACGCCGGTTCACAGGCCGGCTAAACTGAAGCAAGTCTGGGTACCTAAGGAGGCCCAGCCCACTGCACCTGCCCAGGCAGGGCCCAGCACTTTCCGCCCCAGAAGGGCTCGACGAGATGGCAGGGTCGAGGTGATGACCCCGACTCCCCCACCGGCACCCATCCTCGCGGGGCTGCCCGAGAAGGTCCACCGCTGTCGCCGGGGACGTCGACACGACGTCGTCAGCCCGGCTCTCACGACCTACTCCCCTCCTGCCGCTGTCATCGACGCGCAACCCCAGGCCGCTCTCCCTGACCAGGAGTGGGAAGGGATTGAGCAGGCCATGAGGAACTACCTCCGAGGCCCGGGTAGCACCCCCGCTGGCCGCCAGAGACTACTGGGGGCAATGGCTTCCGCCTTCCAGGAAGAAAGGGGGGAACCTGCACCTAGCATGGAGTCGAGGACCCGCCCGGAGGAGCCGCGCCAGTCCCTTGTACGGGAGGAAGCGCCGCCCCGACGATCGGTCTTCGACAGACTGACATTCCCAGGAGGACCGTCCCGGAGGGCGTCAAGAAGAACTAAGAGTAAGAGATGGCAGACATTCACCTGCAACATGGCAGGAGTCCATGGTCGGTACGGGGCCTTACCCACCGACCCGGAAGAATTGGCTAGAATGGCCGCCAGGCCGGGACCCCTTACCAGAAGAAGGAGAGCGGCAGGCGGCACGACACCCACGGCCGCCGAAGGAACTTTACCCGAAGAGCCCCTTGCGGCCCTCACGGCCAACGTGGTTACTACCGGCGACACGAGTGGCCGACCCTCGACATCATCCGAGGACGCCCCGGCCGAAGAAACAGGGGGCATGCCCAGTCTCCCCACAGCTGACCCAGCAATGCTGCTCATGATGCAACGATTCCAGCAGGAAATTGAGTCACTCAAGAAGCAGCTAAGTGAGCGGGACGCACCGCCCCCGATGTCCTGGCAGACCGAGGTTATACCCGAAGTACCCAGGGACAGGGGGCAGTCTTCAGAGGCCGCTCTTCCAGCGACCCTCGATCCGCTCGGGGGCGCACCCCCGCAGCAAACACACTACGCAGCAGCGGCCCGGCCACAGGCTCCGCCTTCACAAGGGTCTCCCATGGCCCCCCGAGCGACCGTGATAGCCACTCCGAGCGCGTAGCCCGCTCATTTTTACCCGAGCCCAGTCGACCCGGCGACAGTCAGCCGGTTGATGCTCGAACAGATGATAGAGATGAAGCTGGCCGAGAGGGGCGATGGGGAGCAGACGCCTTTCGACGTCTACCGGGTACCCTACCCGGCTCATTATGCTGCCAGGAAGTTGCCGGCTGGCATCACCAAGCCGCCGAAATTTGAAAAGTTCAACGGGCAAGGATCCCCCAGGGAACATATTGCCTACTACGTAAACATCATGGGAGATTTAGCTGCTGATGAGGCCTATCTTCTGAAGTTCTTCAGCTCAACACTTACCGGACTCGCTTTTGAGTGGTACTCCAGCTTGCTACCCGGGTCCGTTGCTGACTGGCCTGACATGCAGAAGAAGTTCAAGGAGAGATTTTACGTCGCTGAAAGGGAAATCACTATGGCTGAACTCTATGCCACAAAGCAAAAGAATGATGAGTCGGCCCTCGACTACATCAAAAGATGGAGGAACCTTAGTATGAGGTGCAAACGCCCCCCGCATCAGGAGGACGCAGTTCAGATCTGCAAGTAAAACTTAAAGAAAGAAATCCTAGAAAGGATGATCGGCACTGAGGTCAAGACATTTGACCGTCTGAACAATGTGGTAGCGGAGATCGAGGCATTCTTGGCCCGATACTCCTCCACCCCAGCCATGTCAAGCCAGAGGGCCAGGCAGGCGGAAAAGAAGCCGGCTCCCCCGGAGGTGCATGCACTAGACTTCCAGGCTTTTGAAAAGCGGAAGGAGAAAGCCAAGGGAGCGGCCAACCCTCCGCCGCCTAGAACCACAGAGCGGCGGGAAGGCCCCTCGCTAAGGGAGAAGATGAGAAACAAGTTATATTCCTTCTCCCGGGACAAGTCCAAGCTCCTGTTTGAATGGGCAACTAGCTACAATAAAATCACACTGCCCGAGCCGAAAAGGACTGGCGACTTGAAGAAGAAGGATGACCCGCGCTTCTGCATGTACCATCGGGTGCTCGGGCATACCATTGAAGACTGCTACGTCTTCAAGGATGTTATTGAGTCCTTAATCAGGGACGGGGAGCTGGACATGGAGAGCATAAAGTAGACCCCCCGCAGCCACACGAGCTGCCCAGCATAACCTCCTCCGTCAATATGATCTCACTATATCAGGAGTTGCCAGAAGAATGGGAGGAAGCCTGTGCCCGTACCACTTATGAGACCTTTATCATGGCCCCAGCTCAAGACCAAGAAGGGTGGCAGACTATACCCAAAAAAACTAGAAAGGCGCGCGCCTCTCGACCTACCCCAGGAATTCACTCGAGGGTAGCAGCGCCCCTGCCTGCACCGCCCCCGGTAAACCCGGTTTGCCACGACACGGCCCCTCGGCTGGTCATGAGGGGGCCCACTCACAACAAGAAGAGCTCGGCCCCGTTGCGGATGTACAAGAAGACTAGCCCGGCGGTTGAAAGACTCCAGGCTATTATTGACGGGCTTGAAGATTATGAGCAGCCCAAAATCCACCCCGTCGAATTAAAACAATATGTCCCCTGGGAGGAGTTCGAGTCACTCGAGCTGGCTCCAGGAACAGAAGCTGATGCAGATAAAGAGCCTCCCCTGTGGGGTGAACCTATTCGGGAGCAGCCGTCCACTGCAGCGGGCAAGAAGAAGAAGAAGAGAAGACCCAGGGGCAAGAAGAAGAAGGAGGTCGTCTTCGCCTGCAACACCCTCTCGGCATTGTTCGACACCGTTCTCTCCCTGGAAGAGAAAGAAGAAGAGCCACCCCATGAACCGGCATAGGTGAGTCAAGCTGAAACATCCACCTCCCAGCACGCCACCAGGTCAGGGAGGAAGTGGGGGCGCCCTCCTCAGGGCAGCCTCAACATCATGCTCAAGGGGGAACAACCATATCAGATTCTCGACCCTGAGGTCCGAGGCACCGATATCCCTCCCCCATCAGGTCTCTACCCCGGGGGTACCAAGAGTCAAGGCGCCCCGTCGTTCGCCGAGTTCCTGTCAGCTCGAGCAGGAAGGCGTGCGCACCCTCAGGGGTCCGCTGCGATCAGTAAAGCAAGCATTCCTCAAGCTCTACCAGCTACAGCTCCTGTCCAGCCAGAAGGAGAATTCAACGGCATCCCAGACCTCGCCGAATTCATGCGAGAAACAGAGGAAGCCCAGCAGGCCCCGCCAGCTCAACAGGCCGCAGCAGAGCCCACAAAGCAGGCATCCCTTGAGCTGGCACTCCAGCCTCAGGATGAGGGCAGACGCAGTAAGCCCGAAGAGATGAAATTGCTCAAGGTGCGGGCGGCCGAGCGAATAGTCAGACACCTCAAGAAAATCCCGACCCGGTTCACGGTGTGGGAGATGTTGTCCTTGAACGAAGAAACGCGGCAAGCCATCATCGCCGCACTCCAGACGCCAGCACAGCTTGAAGCCTGTTTGGCAGAAACACCACCTAAAGTAGCAGTGGCTTTCACAGAAGATGACATGCTCCTACCGACTTGCAGCCATAACAGGCCCCTCTACATGAAAGGGCAGCTGAACGGCCAGCCTATCAACAGGGTCTTGATCGACCCAGGGGCAGCAGTAAATATACTCCCGTACCGGGTATACCAGAAGCACTACTTTGACGTACACCTGGTCGAAGTTAAAAATGTCAAGATTGCCGGCTTTAACCAGAAATGTGAGGTTCCCATGGGGGTCGCAGAGTTCAACTTGACCTTTGACGACTTCACCTCCAAAGTCCAGTTCCACGTCATCAACTCCAACACGTCCTACAAGGCGTTGCTCGGCCGGCCTTGGCTACACCAAAATAGGGTGGTGCCCTCCACCTTGCATCAATGCATCAAGTACCCCTGTGAGGGAAAGGAAGTCAGAATCTTCGCCGACCTCCACCCGTTCGAGGTGTTCGAGTGTCACCTGTCAGATGCTAATCTATACTTAGAAAAGGCGAAGCAAGCTCCCCAAGTCATCCAAGACAAGGGAAAGAAGAAAATGGAATCGGGAGGCTGGTTTCCTCCGCCGCCCCCAGGCTATGTGGCTCCCCCACATGTACCGTTTATTGCACAAGAGGAAGGGGTATTTAGGGCAGCCCCTCTCCCTATCTACCCCACACCGGGGGCACCCTGCCTCGAAGACCTGCTAGAAGATGTCAGGGTCCCGCCAGGGATCGTCAAGCCGATAGCGGTAATTGAATGCCAAGCGGCTGAACAACTGAGAACCTTCGAGGTGCCTAACCCCGAGGGGCCGCCCACTATCTTCTATGTGGCCGGGGAGAAGCCGATCAGGGAAGACGACGATTGCCGATTCCCTGACGAGTTGCATGACCCGCACGTCCCCATTACGGGACTTCCCCACATGACTGACCGGGCAGCCAGAATGGTCAGAAAGCAGAAGATTCCTCCCTACCAGCCCTCCAGCCGGAAGAAAATGTTTGAAAGAATGTGGAACCCACCAAACCTGGAGCGACGGTTGCTGAAAATCACCAAGCACCCCGGTTTGGGCTTTTCACTAGAAGATTACTACGAGACTGATGTCATATCGATCTCAACATGGCCCGGCGATGACCCCGCAGAAGCTGTAAATTCGCGGGAAACCCACCAAGACACATGTCCCGGGGCCCCGGCCGAAGAGGCACAAGACGAAGAAGTATTCCTATGGAAGCCTCCCAGCCGCCGCGGCATGGGGAAGACCCCCTCCTTCTCCGAAGTGTCGACATCGAAAGGGCACACCGGCAAGACACCTTCGCCCCGGCCGGCCGGCGAAGCGAGGAGCAGCAGCACGGGCCATGCTTCGAATTCCCCTCGATACGACCCCGTCATGTACGCCTTGTACCACAGGCAGCAACGGGAGATCGAGATGCTAAAAGCACGACTGGCGAAGTTGACCTCGCTAGTCACCGACCTGATCCAGGGCTCCCTCCCCCTATGGGGTGGCCGGATGCCTCGGCCCCGAGGCACCAGTCCCAGCACCCCCGCTTTGTCAAGGCGGGAAATGAGAGACATGGCAAGCTCGCTGACCGAGCGGCCGACCAGGCAAGGGCTGACACTCCAAGAGAAGCTACAGAAGCCTTATTCCTTTCCGAGAGAGAAGACCCGGGGCATCTTCGACTGGGCTTGCCACTACGGCAAAGTCTCCCTTCCACGGTCCAAGAGGCCGCAAGACACCCGAAGAAGCGGGGACCCACTATTTTGCCCTTACCACCAGATGTTGGGTCACGCCATTGAAGACTGCTATGTCTTCAAAGACATTGCTCAAAGCCTCATCGACAGGGATGAGCTCAGAATGGGGGACTACGTGGTAGCCCCGCCACGCCCCCACATGGCGGACAGCCCCAGGGCAGGAGCCTACACTGTGTCCGTCCAATGCCAGGCGCTTGAAGATGCGGCTACCCCGGCCCCCGCAGAAGCGGTCTATGATGAATACACAGAAGAGTCCGGGATGGACCTGTGCCCCTCCGAGCCAGCGGACCTCGCTTACCCGGCAGCTACGACCCAGGAGGAGTGCGAGGTGAATGCAGCCTCCATGCCCAGTCATGATGAACAAGAAGAGGGAGATGGCATCATCGAGCCTGAGGACGATGAAGACCAGGATTTCGTTGACTTGTCATCGGCCCCGCCAGAAATTGAAAAAGGCAGCCAGGCCACAGTCGACGAGTTGATTGAGATCAACCTTGGCACAGAAGAGGACCCCAGACCGACCTTCCTAAGTGCCCTTATGCCCCTACAGGAGAGAGAGCAATACACAAAGTTGCTGCAAGAATTCCGGGATTGCTTTGCCTGGAATTACAAAGAAATGCCTGGGCTCAGCACCGAAGTGACTCAGCACATCCTGTCCATTGATCCCAAAGTGGAGCCAGTGAAGCAATCACCCCGGCGCATGAGGCCGGAATTAACCAGCCAGATCTGCAAGGAGGTCGACAAACTCATAGATGTCAGCTTCGTGGCAGAAAACCAATATACCACGTGGTTGGCCAACATTGTACCAGTGAAGAAGAAGAATGGACAGATCAGGATTTGCGTGGATTTTCGCGACCTGAATAAAGCCTGCCCAAAAGATGACTTCCCGGTGCCTATCACCGAAGTGATGATCGATGCAACTATTGGCCACGAGGCCTTGTCCTTTATGGATGGGTCGTCCGGCTATAACCAAATCTGGATAGCCGACCACGACCGGATTCACACCGCCTTTAGGTCACCTAAAGGGATATTTCACTACAAGAGGATGCCCTTCGGCCTCAAGAATGCTGGTGCCACATATTAGCGGGCGATGACCAAGATCTTCGACGAGCTGCTATACAGCAAGGTCGAATGCTACATCGACGACCTGGTCGTCAAGACTAAAAAGAGGGATGAGCATCTGAATGACCTCAGGGTCGTCTTCCAAAGGCTCCGTCTGTACGGGCTGAAAATGAACCCCATGAAGTGTGCCTTTGGCGTGTCCAGTGGAAAGTTCCTCGGCTTCATTGTCCGACACAGAGGGATCAAGATCGACCCCTTTAAGATAAAAGCTATCCAGGAGCTGCCCCCTCCGAAGAATCTGGGAGAGCTGAGATCCCTACAGGGGCGTCTAGCTTACATCCGCAGGTTCATTTCCAACCTGTCGGGATGCTGCCAGCCATTCCACAGACTAATGATGAAGAATGCACCTTTCAGCTGGGGTCATGAATGTCAGCACGCGTTTGACCAGTTAAAGGAGTATCTGAAGACCCCGCCTGTCCTGGGGGCACCTGTCAAAGGTAGACCGCTTATTCTCTACATAGCAGCTACTGAATATTCACTGGGGGCAATGCTCGCCCAGAACAACGATGAAGGAAAAGAGCATGCTCTCTACTACCTTAGCCGGAGACTGGTAGGGGCGGAGGCCAAGTACACTCCAATAGAGAAAGTCTGCCTTGCTTTGGTCTTCGCAGTCAAGAAGATGAGGCACTACATGCTATCCCATGAAGTCAGTCTAATATCCAGAGCTGACCCCATCAGGCACATTCTCTCCCAGCCGGTCCCGAAGGGGCGCCTTGGAAAATGGGCCATGCTGCTCATGGAGTTTGATATTACCTACGTGCCGCAGAAGGCCGTTAAGGGACAAGTCGTCGCGGATTTCTTCGCAGCACACCCCGTGCCCGAAGACTCCCCGTTGGCCACAGAGCTGCCCGAGGATGAAACACTGGAGGTATACCATATACAACAAGCCATCTGGCAGCTGTATTTTGACGGAGCCTCAAGAACAGAAGCGACCCCGTCCGGACATACTAAGGTGCGGGTCGGAGCGGGCATCGTCCTCAAGTCTCCAGATGGAGAAGTGCTACACACTTCTTGTTGCATCAGTAAGCCCTGTACAAATAATGAGGCGGAGTATGAAGCTCTGATTATCGGCCTCCAGGTGGCCCTCCACATGGAGATCAAAATGCTCCAGGTATTCGACAACTCGCTGCTAGTCGTCAAGCAGGTCCAGGGACAGTTTGATGTCCGGAAACCCGAGCTGCTCCCTTACCACGCTAAGGCGAAGGGGCTCATGGAGCAATTCTACCTCCTCGAAATAGGCCATGTGGCCCGAGGGGAGAACGCCCAGGCCGACGCCTTGGCAAAATTGGCAAGCTCATTAGCAGTGCCTCCAGATGGATCTCTCAGCATCCAAGTAATAAACCAACGCCAGATGCCCAGCATGGTAGAAGAGGAATTAGAAGAAGAAGACCTAGAGGTCGCTACAGTGGAAGCCGTCAGCCTGCCCGACTGGAGAGACCCCTTGATGCAGTGGTTCAAACACCAGCGGTTGCCTAACCGAAGAGAAGAAAAGATCAAGCTAGTCAGAACCAAGGACTCTTATGAGCTCCGAAGCGGAATATTATTCTGAATTGTGGCAGATGCCAGGCGGAAGCTGCTCCTCCGATGTTTGTCCACCGAAGAAGCTTGGAGGGTCATGAAGGAGGTCCATGCCGGGACGGCGGGTGCACACCAGGCGGGACCAAAAATGAAAATTGAGATCAAGAGACTTGGCTACTATTGGCCTGCGATGTTCGACGACTGCTGCAGATATGCTAAGTCATGTCAGAAATGTCAGGAGCATGCCGCCATACCCAGAAGGCCTCTCGTGTAATTGCACCCAACGGCGCCCAGCTGGCCGTTTGCCCAATGGGGAACAGACGTTGTGGGTCCCTTACCCGCGTCTTCCACAGGATGCAAGTACATTTTGGCGGCAACCGACTACTTCTCCCGTTGGGCAGAGGCTGTAGCCTTGCGGGAGGTCACCGGAGAAATCGTGGTCAGGTTTGCCCGCCGCAACATCATATTCCGGTTTGGCGTGCCCGACCGGATTGTGTCAGACAACGGCAGCCACTTCCGTAACCAGAAGGTTTACCGGCTAGCAGAAAAATACAGAATTGACTGGAGGACATCGACTCCTTACAACCCACAAGCCAATGGGCTGGCCGAAGCTTTCAATAAGACACTCTGCACTCTCCTGGCCAAGACCGTTAGCTCTAATAAAAGGGACTGGGAAGAAAAAATGTATGAAGCGCTTTGGGCGTACCGAACTGTATACAAGACCCCAACGGGCTGCTCGCCCTTCTCTCTCGTATACGGCTCGGAAGTAATCGTCCCCGTCGAACTGGAGATACCGTCCCTCAGGGTCGCCATTCAGCAGGGGCTTGTCCCCGAAGGGCAGACCAACACCGAGCGAAGGCTCGACGAACTCTCCAGTCTGGAAGGAAAGCGGCTTCAAGCGCAACAGAATATCCAGGTCTACCAGGCCCGGGTTGCACGCGCCTTTGACAAGCTCGTCAAGGAACGCGAATTCAAGAAGGGCGACCTTGTTATGGTCAAGAGAAGAGATCTCATGGCAGCCAACCCCAAGGGTAAGCTAAACGAGAATTGGCTCGGACCTTACGTAGTCCAAAAAGTCTACGAAGGTGGGGCCTATGTAATTGTCAACCACCGCGGGGAGGTTCAATTCCCGCCTCTTAATGGAAGGCACTTGAGATTGTACCACGCTCCGGCGCCCCCATTCAGGTAATAATATTACTCTTCGCCCCATTTTGGGGGCGGATTTGCGTGATTAATGTCCGAACGATTTGGCCGCCAGCCGGGTTTCCAGAAAAGAAAAAAAATAATAGAAAGAGAAAAAGAGAAGAAACAAAAGAAAAAAAAGAAGAAGAAGCAAAAAAAAAGAAAAAATATAGAAAGAGAAAAAGAGAAGAAGCAAAAAGAGAAAAAAGGAAGAAGCAAAAAAGAGAGAAAAAATAGAAAGAGAAAGAAGGAAGAAGCAAAAAAAATATAAAAAAAAGAAAAAAAAAGGGGGAAAAAAGAGAGAAAAGAAGAACCAGAAAAGGGGAACGCCCCCCATTCCCAGTCGCCGCCCCGCATCAGCGGGGGTACTAGAAGTGGGCTAAACAAACTCTTCTCTCCGTCCTCCCCGGGCGGTGGGTACCCCTTTGGCTCGGACCTCACGTCCGAGTCATTGACTGAACAAACTCTTCTCTCCGTCCTCCCCGGGCGGTGGGTACCCCTTTGGCTCGGACCTTACGTCCGGGTCATTGACTAAACAGACTCTTCTCTCCGTCCTCCCCGGGCGGTGAGTACCCCTTTGGCTCGGACCTCACGTCCGGGTCATTGACTGAACAAACTCTTCTCTCCGTCCTCCCCGGGCGGTGGGTACCCCTTTGGCTCGGACCTTACGTCCGGGTCATTGACTAAACAGACTCTTCTCTCCGTCCTCCTCGGGTGGTGAGTACGCCTTTGGCTCGGACTTTACGTCCGGGTCATTGACTGAACAAACTCTTCTCTCCGTCCTCCCCGGGCGGTGAGTACCCCTCTGGCTCGGACCTCCCATCTGAGTCACTGACTAAACAGATCCTTCTATCCGCCATCTCTGAACGACGAAAAGGGTCTCTGGCCAAGTACCCCTCGCCCGAGACCAGCACGCGTTACCAATATTGCGGCAAAACCAGGGAGTCGCCCGTTCGGTATGGTGGAGTGGTCCCCTCGTCCTCCCCCTTGGAAGGCGAGCACTCTGCTATACCCTGGCATGGGTCCCTGCCTGGTCCTCCCAAAGCGAAGACCCGCAGAGACTCGTACCCTGCCAATGGGTCTCTACACAAAAAAAAATATACAATATGCAAGGAAGAGAAAGAAGGGTAGGAAAGACAAATGCATATACAAAGAACGCGTGAAATCATAACTGCTTCGCTCTATTCAAAAAAGGATCAAACTACATGTGCTGTGGGGCATACCCTTGTGTTACATTCAAAAAAGGAGAAAGGAATTAAGGGATGCAACGCTTAGTCGATGTCCCTGAAGATGTCCTCGAGATGGAGGATCCCAACGTAAGGGAAGTTCATCATATCGCGCAGTCGGCCCCTCAATTCCTCAAGACGGGCGAGCTCCGCTTCGACGGACACCATTTCGACGTCGGCGACGGCAAGAGCTTCCCTCTCCTCCGCCACCCTCCTTTCCGCCTCGGCAAGGCCAAGTTTAGCCGCAGCGAGGTAGCCCTCCAGCTTCTCGATCCGGTTCTTGAAGGAACGGACGCTGCCTTCGCCCTCCTCCAAGACCTTTTCGTGGCGTTCTCTATTATGGCGTCGGGCCTCCAAGGTCTGCAGGTACTCGTCTGCCTGAGCGTCAAGGGCGGTACGTTCGTCGGGAGCCTGGCTCTCCAGGAACTCGCGGCGCCTGACATACTTCAGCAACAGCAGAACCCGCCGCGACCATTCCTCCAGTGGACAGCTGAGCACTTGCAACGCCCCAGTCAACTGCGTCACTATGGTATGCACCTCCCGATACGACAGAGGAGGGTCGGCGAGGAGCATGGTCCGCAGAGTGATCAGCATTTGACGGACTGGTGCTTCTGATGACATATGGCTGGCTGAGGGCACGACCGGGGGAGTGAATTCCACGGTGCTGTCCACTTCTGCCCATAGGTCAGCGTCCACAGCCGCTGAAGAGGAAGGAAAGGCAAGGGTCAGACCGCCTGGGCGGTGTAGCTCAAACAGAGACCCTTGCCCAGCCACTGCCTGGGGAGTGGACGAGACCATTGCCGAAGCCTCCGGTACTCCCGTTATTTGGAGCTCCTCTGCCTCCGCCTGACTCGCTGCTGCCACTCCAAGGGGCAGGGGTGTGGCTGTCGCTGCTCCGGCTAGAGGAGGGGCTTCAAGTAAGGCTGGGCCCGAAGTAGTCACCCATGAACTTGTCCTTCGCGGCTGGAACCCCTCCAGATGTGCACGGAGCCCCGCGAATATTTGTCTCAGGAACGGGTCCTCCATCTGGGCCGGCAGCTTCGGAAGAGGTGGAAGGGGGACTAATAGATGGGGAACGCTTCCTGCCTGCACGAGCGCGGCAAGGGTCTTCACCTCCGGAATAGATGCCGAAATCGGTCCCCCCGCTCGTGGCTGACTGGTAATCGGCCTCCGCTTGGCGATTGCCTTGCGGGAGCGGCCGGGCATCTTCCCGGTCGTCGGCACCACCTGCCCACGTGAAATACAGTTAGCCGCCCGTCGCTGGGAATAATTTATGCAAGGGCGAGGAGTGGGAAGAACCATGAAACCCTGCTTACCTCAGCCTTCGTAAGGACGCGGTCTGCGGGCGCAATCTCTCCTTCCTCCAGAGGCTCGGCCGCCGCTTCAGAAATATTTGAAGCCCCTGCGGCCGACTCTTGCTCAAGAACCTCGAATAGAAGGGCTAGTTTGCCCGAGCCCACGTCGATCCCTACCTGATGGTCGATCGACGCAATTGGGGCACCCTCCTCCACAGCCTCCGGCAAGTCAAGCCCCTGAAACCCGGAATTGACAAGAAAAGGTCATTAGGTAACCAAGGAAGAGAGGAAGGAGCCGGCCCAAGCAAGCCCACACTTACGGCAGTCTTCCCCACAAAGCTCGGGGAACCAGCAAGTAAGGGGGCCCCGAAGACAGGCTCGGGCGGCCCCGATGCCCCGGACACGCCCTCGTCAGGAGCCGCTTCATCGGACGAATAATTGTAGTCTACATCTTCGCCCGACGATGACCCGACTGCCGCAGGCTCTGTCGACAAAGGGGCCTCCACTTCGAGGCCGATGGCTGGCGTGCCCTCCCCCGGGCTAGACGAGGCCGGTACGCCGGACTTCAGCTTCCTCCTCACATATAGAAGCGTCGTCGGGGGTTGCACGCGGGATCCGAATACTCCAGCGACGGCCTCTGCTGTGCCTGTCACAAAAAAAAGAAAAAAAGAGTGGATTACCTCAAACCCAGTCGGCTCTCCGAAAACAAAGAAGTCGTTTAGGCTGACAAAACAAATACCCTCTTCGGCCCCTACAGCCCTGGATGACCCACGGGCTTCCTCGACGGGCAGAGCCTCCTCGGGAGTTGCAGCCCTGCCCTCGCCCGGGATTGACATAGGCGCCGGCTCCCTTGCGCCGCCCGCGGAGAAGAAACGCATCGTCGCCATACGCGAGTGCGAGGCCAACCCAGGAGGCAAATCGATCACGGACGACGCAGGCGGCCGATGAACCTCACCAGCTCCGTAGCTCGGCCCGGTCCGCATAGCCTCAAATTCCTCAAAAGACAGGACAGGGGCCACCGGAGGGGCTACCGTCGGAGCCAGGAATTCCTCAGCCCGCCTCCGCTTTGCCGCTTGTGGCCCGGCCACCTTGGCAGCAGCCAACGCCTCCTTAACAGGCGACTTTGCTATGGCCACGGCTTCACCCGTGTCAGGCGCGGGCACAGGAGCAGGCTCCCTCGCGTGAGGAACAGGTGTGGGCATGGGCTCTTCCACAGGAGCTGAGACACAAAAAACATTCAAGTGTTAGGGATCTGCTCCAAGATGGAAAATAAAAAGGGGGGACTTAAAAGACATGGCGATAGTCGAAGGTACTGACCGGCAGGTTGGCTGGGCTCGGGTCGGGCAACTTCGAATTCCTCAAAAGAGGGGACCCGTGGCGCCGAAGGAACGGCGGTCGGGGCCTTGGCCGCCTCTGTTTTTCTCCGCTTCGTGTCCCTCTACTTGGCCACCTTTGCGGCGTCCACCGCTTTCTTCACGGGAGATTTTGCCCGGGGCCTCTTCGCTGCCTTGGGCAGAGGAGCCGCAGTCGGGGCTAGTGGCGCGGCTTCAAAATATGCAGGCTTCTGCACAAGCCGAAGGAGATTCCGGTACGTGGCCATTTGCGCGCTATCGGGGTGGTCTGTCAGAAAGGAAAAGAGAAAGAACAGACACGCACTCACGATTAGCATCCAACTATCCGCAAAGGCCGCAATGATAAGAGACGAAGACAAAGGAAGAAAAAAGAGATCAAGTACCATGAGGGCCAGTATACAGTCGCAGGGTAATCGGCCAGTAGCTCAGGGATGGCTCTTTATCCCGACGCGTCGCCTCTCGAACGAGCCAGCACACATCCTCGATCTTCTGGCACCGATCCGTAAGACTGGCCAAATCCGCGTGTTTCTTCATGGAAAGGTGGCAGAAGAGGCTGAAGTGGTCTATGCCCCACCCGTCAGCGTAATAGTACGGGATGTGCAGGCGTTTGCCCAGGACGGAGGCCCTCTGGTCTTCAATCGTCAGTCCATTCACCCGGAGAAGGACATATAGCCATGTGGTGTCCTTATAGTTCTCGGGCTTCCTCTCCTCCCGCCTCATGAAAGTGCGGTATGGGCAAAGTGTATCTCTCTCCGGATGCCAACTCTTGGCGGGAGTTCCCTCTTCCACTATGGGGAATGGATAATTGATGAGGTCCAGACGGTCGCTCCCTACCCGGCACAGATCCCTCAGCGTCTTCTGATAGCTGTCCTTCGCCACTGGAGGCAGCTCCACTTTCGGCGTCGGCCTCCTATCTCGGGCTTCCCGACGAGCTATCATATATGTCGCCACCTCCTTCTCTTACCTGTTCTTGAGCCGAAGAAGATGGTCTGGCTCAATGTCAAGTACTGGCACCGGTTACCGGCTAACGAATCTCCTTTCGGCGCCATCCCAACAATCGGTCTTGTGCAACCGATAGAAAGCCGTCCGGGCATTCCACCACTTTATATAGTCTTCAGTCACTCGGGGCACGCGACCCGAGGCTGGCACCCTGAAGGAGGCAGAGTCCGCCCGGTGGAAGAAGTCCCACCAGCTTCTAGCGTGCTCGGCAACCGCACTTCCCCGGACGTTCCGCGAAGGCAAGCCGAATTGCGCATGATAAGCAGGGATATGCTGGTCATACCCGAAGTTGCGGCCAAATCGGAAGGGGTAATACGGCTCCAGCAGTACGTTGTCTCCCTTCCGGAACACCAACACGCTCGGGCGGATAGCCAGCGCCCAATCCCTCAACTCGGGCTCCAGCAACGGGCGCACCACGTTTTCCTGGCTGATAGGGTGGACATACCTCTCCACCTGGTCATCCTTTCATTCCCTCTTATTATTCACGAGGGGGCTTGAATGTGCGGCCAGCGTCCAGAAATGAATAGTACCGGTTGCATCCCGGGGAACCGTGGTCAACCGGCCCCGAATATCATACATCCGCATGGAGGTAGAAGCCGGCTCTACACTCGCGAACTCCAGCATCCTCGGCACCAGCCCCCAATCCTGAAGGACTCGCGGGGCGAACTCCGGAAACAGCGAACAAACCCACGCGTTGAAGAAATGCAGTGGGCACACGTACCGGGCCTGCCTCGGGAACTGGTGCGTGCTGATGTCTCCCAGGGCCTTATAAATCAAACAGAGCGCCGCCGGGCACAGAGAAAGTTTAACACCCCACGCCATCTGGCACGCCGGATAGATGGCATCTGGCCGGATCACTGTCTCGTCCCCGTACGGCATGGCAAATGAGCACAGCCAGTACGTCAGATAGGCGGCACATTGAGTCTGAGGGTCGACCCCCATCGGATTGGCCCCGCTCCGACGTCCCTTGGAGGGGATCTTCACATCATGCTTGGGCTTCGCACGCTTCTTGCGAGCGACGGCGGTGCCAACGCAGGGAAAATCTTCATACTGCTTTTGTAACGACCCGAGAATCCGATTACCGGGAAGGCCCGATAACCCGAGACTCGCACCGCCGCCCACGAGCCAGGAGGGCTCGGAAGGGCTAAAAGGAGTGTGGAGGCACAAAGAAATAGGAAATAAAGCAGGACAACCAACAACAACAAGCTGAAAGAAAGAACAGCAACAGTTACAACAGAGTCCAGTCCAACCGAAAGTACAGTCTAAAGCAGTAAAACGTACCACGTGCCAAGTGAACACCCGGCCCGGCAAGCTGGCAACAGAGAACCTCCGCTCCGCACCCTCGAACCACGAGGAAGAACCGCCACACCTGAAAAGCAGGGAATGAGTCTCCAAAACAGAGACTCAGCAGGGATCCCGCGGAACCCCAACCGGAAACAACGGCGGTAGCGGAAAGGAGAGCTACAACTACAGCAGGAACAGCAAACCGGTGGCCGGTCAAAAACTCGGCACTACAGCTACTCCTACTGCACCGGAAGGTACACCTCGGTCACGCAGACGAAGCTACCGAACCACACTAGTACCACCTACCGAAGCAAGAACACACGGCAACCACGCCGTAGAGGCCTGTCCCTCGGACACAGCCGACCTGGACACGCTGTCCAAGGTGCGACCCCGACCATCCGATCGCGGGTACCGCACAACAAGACCCAACCTCGGTAAAGCCACTAGCATTAGACCCTTGGCGCGAAAACCAACACACGCGCCACGGCGAAACAACCGAACTCAACGGTCAACACGACCGAAAACCCGAAGGTCGAAATCACGGAAACTGATAGTCTGTCACTCCGTACTCGACAGGAGTACCACCCACTAGAAGCACAGCCGGTAGCGTCCCCTGACGTCTTACACCGCACCGCAAGTGAACTGCCTGACGTGGTAGCTCCTACCCGAGGCACGAACACCGTACAAGTAACCACAAACAAGTGACTAGCTGGGGTCACGCCCGTCGACGTGGGTCCAACCGCCCCCAACCACGTGTGCACACACAGACCGCGCGTCCCTGGTCTGGTCCTCTGACCGGTTTTCCCCTCAGCCGGACTCTGGCTGCAAGACGTGGGGCCCGACGGCAACCGGTCCACAAACCGCCTCTAAGGGTAAGCCCGTACACCACTCCCTGGTGCGACTAGCACACGCGTACTAGTAGGCTACGACTAGTGGAGGGTCACTGAAGGAGTAGACTCTCAAGTCAACGGAAAACAACGTCCGCATCCGACAAAGTACGGGGACCATCCCACGTACTAGCACCGTCGCACGATGACCACAGTCGGAGAAGAAACGGGACTCACAGTCCACAGCCGCGCACACACCCTGCGCGAGAGTCGAGAAAACCCAAGTGACGCTAAGTCACTGGGCTCTGGACAGTCCTCTAGACGCCCTACACCCAACGGTCCTTGAGTCACAAGACTCGGGGTCAAGACCGTTGCACGCAACAGCACAAGGCCGTCAATCTAGTCCAAGCTCTAGGTCTAAAACCACTGTAGCACGAATACCGAGGCAGCTCACGAGCCGCCGAAACCATTCCCTTGGGAAGGGAACTCACAGGACTAAGGCCACACACACGGCCCACGCGGAAAGCACAGAAGCACGATTCCCAAGGCAACTTGCACACCACCAAGCTGTGGCCCAACTCAAGGAAAAGAGGGAAGCCTCCAGCTCCAGACTGGACAACTGGGCTCGCAGCCCAAGGCCTCACACAGGACCCACTCGGGGATCGCTTTTCGGAGAAACCGATGACACACGTCAACGCACGGTGACACGAGTCGAGAACTCTACATCCGGGACTCCAACGTACCACGACACCTGGCCCCGACGACGTGCACAACATCCGTCAGGCCACAGGTCGGCACGTGGTTCGAGAACCACACACCCGGGACTCGAATCAGTCAAAACGGAAACACCGGGTTAGACTGGCACATGTGCGGTTCACCCTGGGCCGCTCAAGGGATGTGCGGCTAGGGCACAGCCGCTCAAAAATACATGCGGTCAGGCAGGAGCCGCACAAGGCTCTAATCGGACTAACCCCAAATGGAGGATGGACGGTTAGGGCTGGACCGCCCAAGGGGATGTGCGGCCAAGGATCGTCCGCACAACCTAACCGACCTACTCCAGTGCCGGTCAAAACGGTTTTGACCAAACCGCACAACCCAACCGACACTAAACTGTTGACCAAGGGTCAACTGGTATATGCGGTCAGCTCCTGGCCGCACAAGCCCACGGAAGGACAGACGGCTGGGTACCAACCGTCCATGGGGGAGACATGCGGTTCTCACCTGGCCGCACATCAAATGTGCGGTCTATCGTGCGACCGCACAACCCCAAAACCAAGAGAAAATGAACGGGCCAAAGGCAACCGCCCTCGCGATGGACGGGCCCGGTTCGACCGCCCAACCATCACGGCGGGTAAACCCAGGGGGTCTCCCGATCGTAGCCTTTCCACGCCCCGTTCGTGCCGAAACGAAGGGGATACAACCACAACCACCCTGGCAATCACGTGGACTCCGACCGGAGTCAAAACGACGCACGAATCGCGAGAAACGAGCGATTCTACCGAAGTTACCCAAAAAGGGTTACCGAGCTTCTCGGAGCTCTACCGGTCCAACGGGACCACCAATCGAGACGAAATCAGGGGGAAAAGAACGCTCTCGCCCCAAGGAATCCGTTGACAGTAACCGATCTGGAAACCGTCGCCGTTTCCCGACCGACCCTACGAAACCCACAAAACCACAGTTTCGCTAGAACGGACCCAAACACAGCTGTTTCCGCGCCGAACGACGTGCAATGGCAGGGGAAACGAGCAGAACGCAGTGGTGTTCCGTCACCCTACCTCCACCGAAGAAACCGTGCGCCGAAGCGACTAATCCACGCCGAAAACGCCGTTGAAGCCTCGCCGTTCCACGAACCCACGGCCGAGCTTCCACGCGCCTCCACCGCCTCGATCCTCATCCATCCTCGCCCGCGCCTCGCCCGCGCCGTCCCCGCCTCGCCCGTACTCCGCCCCGTCGGCCGCCGGAGAGAGAGGGAGAGAGGAGAGAGCGTGAGAAGAGAGAGGGAGAGAAATGAGAAATGAGAGGGGAGAGAGAGAGAAAAGCTATTTATAGGGAAATCCGGAAAATCGGAAAAATCCAGAAAAATAGAAAATCACACCCTCGCGATCCTCGGAACGCACCGATCGCAACGGTACCACTCGCGCCCTGGTGAACGGCCCGGTTCACCCGCAACGAGGTTCCGAAGGGAAAGCCGAAACCCACGCCGGGAATCGGAAAAACACACGCGGAAAAAGCCGCGGAACGCCTCCGGGCCTCCGAAACAACTCCGGATCGCACCGATCCGAACACGAAAGATGTCCGAAACGAAATTTCAGACAAAACAGAGTTGGACAATCCGAGAAACCAGATCCGGAGCCCACGAAAAGGATCCGAAGAATCCGGGGCATTACAGCCCTCCCCCCTTAAAGGAATTTCGTCCTCGAAATTCAGGACCAAGCACGAAGTCCCAGGGGAAGAACACAGAATCACTGACACGCTGTCAGAGCCCCAGCACAGAAAACCTCGATTCTCACGAAAACACCGATCCTGAGGGACACAGCCAGACTTACGATCACAAGCAACACCTCGCTCCTCGCGCCGAGCACACAGGCCAACAGAGCAGGCATATACCAAAGGACACAGTCCGGCATCACCTCAGACAACGCGAGAATCCACCGTGGCGCCGCAGCCACGATCTCGCTCACCGAGGAAACACAACCCTCGACACGAGCAACAGCTACTGATCCACCCCAGGGTCAGCAGACAAAACACACATCAGCTTCACAACCAGCTGACAGGTCGCACACCCTCCTCAAGGGAGCAACCAACACAGAGCCTCCACCAGCTCAAGCAGCCAGCTCAACAGACCGCAACCAGCACATCGGCTCAACACCAAGAAACACCCCACACATGGCAAGCCGAAAGCCGGACACAACACCGTGCCAATTCTCGTCAGAAGACAACTTCGACAAAGTCCAGATCCCATCCGGAAAGGCACATCGCAGAAACGACCATCAAAGGTCTCGCTGGCACACGGCTCTCGCCACGCTCGAGCCCCAACAACCAGCATCTTCTGTCTCTGAAAAGACCATCCACTGGTCGCCAAATACACGTCAACGGGAAACCTCCACCGGCCCAACAGGCACGATCCAATTCACAGCAGGCCATCCGCTGACTCACACATAGACCGATGCCACATCTCGAGCTACACTCCTCTCGGACTCCGCATCCGAGCTCGATCATCGCGCCAACTCGACCCTCTCGGGGAGCACGACGAAACCAAATGACAGAACATGGCGTCTTCAGTCATCACCTCACGGGACTCAGACTTATAGGGAACCACCCCATGCTAATCACCAAACCAGGGATAACCTTGCGACACCAACGTCCTATCAAGGACCACCAACCGACGCTAATCTCACAGAAGGCCTCCGCCCACAAGCGTCACTCTTCCATCTGGTCTCATCACATCCTTCGATCAAACCAAGTGGACACCTGCCAATCCCGATTCCGCCCTTACCACAGAGCCACGGGACACCACCTGAACAGCGCTCGTGGGTCCCTAAGCAATAAACATCTCACCGTCACAATCCGACAAGACCGTAGAACCAACGGAAGCCCACAGCCTGCCAGAGACCACTTCTCCAAAAACGATCTTATCCGAGGACACGACTGGGAACACAAGTCGGGCACCAAGCCGCCGACTCTGACCAACACATCCTCGACCATCGTCAGGCGACATCCTCAACAACCCCATCCAGGTCCAATACCGACGCCTGACACGGCTTCCAACACAGGAACAGGGTACTCATGCGGCGCACTAGCCAGCACATTCCCCAACACTCCATCCTGCCAGTGCCAAGAACCATAATACCTCGAGCAACGGCACGGCAAAATCACGTTTCACACCGAGGAACCCATCCTCCGATGTTGAACGCGAACTCAGGAATCCGCCCGTAGCAACCAATGCTACGATCCTGAACCAATGGGTTACGAGCCCACCACGCTTCCGCTGCGCACTCAGATCCGCGCGCACAGTCGAGAAAGCAAACACCGCCCAACCAGCACTCGTCCTTCCGGAACAGCGCCAGCACACCCTCACACGACAAGGGATGGGCACAACTTCTCACAGACAACCACCTTGCCAAGACAAGGAGCACGTCTCGCACGGACTTCATGGCACACAAGGCCAACCAATCCGGGCACACAATGCAAGACGGCAAACCTTAACCCAACACAATCTCTCCAACCAAAGGAGAAACCAGCGCACTTCGACCAACGGAAGAACTCCACGCTCGACCTGACCTCGAACCTCGCGCACGCTGGAAACAGCACCATCCAGCACCAAGGAAAACCATCGCTTCCATCAGGTCAGCGCCTCCGACACACTCGACGAGTGTCACGTCGGACCACCATCACAGCATCTCTCGATGCACCACCGCTGCAATTCCTCGAACTGCAACACGGCATGCCAAGAGCCGCCACACGAGCCATAACCGACAACCGCCGATGCTCACCCTCGAGTCCCGAAACTCACCGCGGAGCCTTCACATCTCAAGCCAACTCCAGGGCGAACACAACCCATCCACTGACAGAAGCACAGGAGCAAAGACTTAACGGGACATCTCTGCCAAATTCTGCCTCGAAATCAGCAGAACAATTGGGATCGACACGTCATTTCTGACGCAACAGAGCACGACAAAACATCAGGCTCGACGAAACAGCAACCCACCGAGAAGACCCTCCGCTCACCCGAGCACACTTCTCGATCAAAACACCTCAGGAGCTGGACAAACCTCAAGCTGGAGTGACCAAAAACCGACAGCAGCTCCCTCAGAGCACGCTCACGGCCACTTAACCAAGAACAGTCCGCACCAGCCACCTGACCACGCTGCAGGTTCCTCGAACGCAGCACCGCGAACTCACGCCTGCCAGCAACCTCTGCCCAACGCAGCACAACCAGGGCCACCACCGATGAGGGAGAAGGCTCTCGACCTCGATCCTTAGACCCCATGTTGGCACGAAAGCCGCGGGCAGCAACCACCTCACAGCGCCGCACAGCGCACCCAAGCGAGAAACAAGGCGGGAAGCGAACACAAAACCCTAAGCCAGCTGCCGACTGTACTGGACCTTACGGACTCTGATCACTGCAATATCTCGAATTCCTATGTACGTCCACAACCACCGCTCTGATACCAGCTGTAACGACCCGAGAATCCGATTACCGGGAAGGCCCGATAACCCGAGACTCGCACCGCCGCCCACGAGCCAGGAGGGCTCGGAAGGGCTAAAAGGAGTGTGGAGGCACAAAGAAATAGGAAATAAAGCAGGACAACCAACAACAACAAGCTGAAAGAAAGAACAGCAACAGCTACAACAGAGTCCAGTCCAACCGAAAGTACAGTCTAAAGCAGTAAAACGTACCACGTGCCAAGTGAACACCCGGCCCGGCAAGCTGGCAACAGAGAACCTCCGCTCCGCACCCTCGAACCACGAGGAAGAACCGCCACACCTGAAAAGCAGGGAATGAGTCTCCAAAACAGAGACTCAGCAGGGATCCCGCGGAACCCCAACCGGAAACAACGGCGGTAGCGGAAAGGAGAGCTACAACTACAGCAGGAACAGCAAACCGGTGGCCGGTCAAAAACTCGGCACTACAGCTAAACAGCTGTAACGACCCGAGAATCCGATTACCGGGAAGGCCCGATAACCCGAGACTCGCACCGCCGCCCACGAGCCAGGAGGGCTCGGAAGGGCTAAAAGGAGTGTGGAGGCACAAAGAAATAGGAAATAAAGCAGGACAACCAACAACAACAAGCTGAAAGAAAGAACAGCAACAGCTACAACAGAGTCCAGTCCAACCGAAAGTACAGTCTAAAGCAGTAAAACGTACCACGTGCCAAGTGAACACCCGGCCCGGCAAGCTGGCAACAGAGAACCTCCGCTCCGCACCCTCGAACCACGAGGAAGAACCGCCACACCTGAAAAGCAGGGAATGAGTCTCCAAAACAGAGACTCAGCAGGGATCCCGCGGAACCCCAACCGGAAACAACGGCGGTAGCGGAAAGGAGAGCTACAACTACAGCAGGAACAGCAAACCGGTGGCCGGTCAAAAACTCGGCACTACAGCTACTCCTACTGCACCGGAAGGTACACCTCGGTCACGCAGACGAAGCTACCGAACCACACTAGTACCACCTACCGAAGCAAGAACACACGGCAACCACGCCGTAGAGGCCTGTCCCTCGGACACAGCCGACCTGGACACGCTGTCCAAGGTGCGACCCCGACCATCCTGGCAATCACGGGTACCGCACAACAAGACCCAACCTCGGTAAAGCCACTAGCATTAGACCCTTGGCGCGAAAACCAACACACGCGCCACGGCGAAACAACCGAACTCAACGGTCAACACGACCGAAAACCCGAAGGTCGAAATCACGGAAACTGATAGTCTGTCACTCCGTACTCGACAGGAGTACCACCCACTAGAAGCACAGCCGGTAGCGTCCCCTGACGTCTTACACCGCACCGCAAGTGAACTGCCTGACGTGGTAGCTCCTACCCGAGGCACGAACACCGTACAAGTAACCACAAACAAGTGACTAGCTGGGGTCACGCCCGTCGACGTGGGTCCAACCGCCCCCAACCACGTGTGCACACACAGACCGCGCGTCCCTGGTCTGGTCCTCTGACCGGTTTTCCCCTCAGCCGGACTCTGGCTGCAAGACGTGGGGCCCGACGGCAACCGGTCCACAAACCGCCTCTAAGGGTAAGCCCGTACACCACTCCCTGGTGCGACTAGCACACGCGTACTAGTAGGCTACGACTAGTGGAGGGTCACTGAAGGAGTAGACTCTCAAGTCAACGGAAAACAACGTCCGCATCCGACAAAGTACGGGGACCATCCCACGTACTAGCACCGTCGCACGATGACCACAGTCGGAGAAGAAACGGGACTCACAGTCCACAGCCGCGCACACACCCTGCGCGAGAGTCGAGAAAACCCAAGTGACGCTAAGTCACTGGGCTCTGGACAGTCCTCTAGACGCCCTACACCCAACGGTCCTTGAGTCACAAGACTCGGGGTCAAGACCGTTGCACGCAACAGCACAAGGCCGTCAATCTAGTCCAAGCTCTAGGTCTAAAACCACTGTAGCACGAATACCGAGGCAGCTCACGAGCCGCCGAAACCATTCCCTTGGGAAGGGAACTCACAGGACTAAGGCCACACACACGGCACACGCGGAAAGCACAGAAGCACGATTCCCAAGGCAACTTGCACACCACCAAGCTGTGGCCCAACTCAAGGAAAAGAGGGAAGCCTCCAGCTCCAGACTGGACAACTGGGCTCGCAGCCCAAGGCCTCACACAGGACCCACTCGGGGATCGCTTTTCGGAGAAACCGATGACACACATCAACGCACGGTGACACGAGTCGAGAACTCTACATCCGGGACTCCAACGTACCACGACACCTGGCCCCGACGACGTGCACAACATCCGTCAGGCCACAGGTCGGCACGTGGTTCGAGAACCACACACCCGGGACTCGAATCAGTCAAAACGGAAACACCGGGTTAGACTGGCACATGTGCGGTTCACCCTGGGCCGCTCAAGGGATGTGCGGCTAGGGCACAGCCGCTCAAAAATACATGCGGTCAGGCAGGAGCCGCACAAGGCTCTAATCGGACTAACCCCAAATGGAGGATGGACGGTTAGGGCTGGACCGCCCAAGGGGATGTGCGGCCAAGGATCGTCCGCACAACCTAACCGACCTACTCCAGTGCCGGTCAAAACGGTTTTGACCAAACCGCACAACCCAACCGACACTAAACTGTTGACCAAGGGTCAACTGGTATATGCGGTCAGCTCCTGGCCGCACAAGCCCACGGAAGGACAGACGGCTGGGTACCAACCGTCCATGGGGGAGACATGCGGTTCTCACCTGGCCGCACAACAAATGTGCGGTCTATCGTGCGACCGCACAACCCCAAAACCAAGAGAAAATGAACGGGCCAAAGGCAACCGCCCTCGCGATGGACGGGCCCGGTTCGACCGCCCAACCATCACGGCGGGTAAACCCAGGGGGTCTCCCGATCGTAGCCTTTCCACGCCCCGTTCGTGCCGAAACGAAGGGGATACAACCACAACCACCCTGGCAATCACGTGGACTCCGACCGGAGTCAAAACGACGCACGAATCGCGAGAAACGAGCGATTCTACCGAAGTTACCCAAAAAGGGTTACCGAGCTTCTCGGAGCTCTACCGGTCCAACGGGACCACCAATCGAGACGAAATCAGGGGGAAAAGAACGCTCTCGCCCCAAGGAATCCGTTGACAGTAACCGATCTGGAAACCGTCGCCGTTTCCCGACCGACCCTACGAAACCCACAAAACCACGGTTTCTTCGGTGGAGGTAGGGTGACGGAACACCACTGCGTTCTGCTCGTTTCCCCTGCCAGAATCCGATTACCGGGAAGGCCCGATAACCCGAGACTCGCACCGCCGCCCACGAGCCAGGAGGGCTCGGAAGGGCTAAAAGGAGTGTGGAGGCACAAAGAAATAGGAAATAAAGCAGGACAACCAACAACAACAAGCTGAAAGAAAGAACAGCAACAGCTACAACAGAGTCCAGTCCAACCGAAAGTACAGTCTAAAGCAGTAAAACGTACCACGTGCCAAGTGAACACTCGGCCCGGCAAGCTGGCAACAGAGAACCTCCGCTCCGCACCCTCGAACCACGAGGAAGAACCGCCACACCTGAAAAGCAGGGAATGAGTCTCCAAAACAGAGACTCAGCAGGGATCCCGCGGAACCCCAACCGGAAACAACGGCGGTAGCGGAAAGGAGAGCTACAACTACAGCAGGAACAGCAAACCGGTGGCCGGTCAAAAACTCGGCACTACAGCTACTCCTACTGCACCGGAAGGTACACCTCGGTCACGCAGACGAAGCTACCGAACCACACTAGTACCACCTACCGAAGCAAGAACACACGGCAACCACGCCGTAGAGGCCTGTCCCTCGGACACAGCCGACCTGGACACGCTGTCCAAGGTGCGACCCCGACCATCCGATCGCGGGTACCGCACAACAAGACCCAACCTCGGTAAAGCCACTAGCATTAGACCCTTGGCGCGAAAACCAACACACGCGCCACGGCGAAACAACCGAACTCAACGGTCAACACGACCGAAAACCCGAAGGTCGAAATCACGGAAACTGATAGTCTGTCACTCCGTACTCGACAGGAGTACCACCCACTAGAAGCACAGCCGGTAGCGTCCCCTGACGTCTTACACCGCACCGCAAGTGAACTGCCTGACGTGGTAGCTCCTACCCGAGGCACGAACACCGTACAAGTAACCACAAACAAGTGACTAGCTGGGGTCACGCCCGTCGACGTGGGTCCAACCGCCCCCAACCACGTGTGCACACACAGACCGCGCGTCCCTGGTCTGGTCCTCTGACCGGTTTTCCCCTCAGCCGGACTCTGGCTGCAAGACGTGGGGCCCGACGGCAACCGGTCCACAAACCGCCTCTAAGGGTAAGCCCGTACACCACTCCCTGGTGCGACTAGCACACGCGTACTAGTAGGCTACGACTAGTGGAGGGTCACTGAAGGAGTAGACTCTCAAGTCAACGGAAAACAACGTCCGCATCCGACAAAGTACGGGGACCATCCCACGTACTAGCACCGTCGCACGATGACCACAGTCGGAGAAGAAACGGGACTCACAGTCCACAGCCGCGCACACACCCTGCGCGAGAGTCGAGAAAACCCAAGTGACGCTAAGTCACTGGGCTCTGGACAGTCCTCTAGACGCCCTACACCCAACGGTCCTTGAGTCACAAGACTCGGGGTCAAGACCGTTGCACGCAACAGCACAAGGCCGTCAATCTAGTCCAAGCTCTAGGTCTAAAACCACTGTAGCACGAATACCGAGGCAGCTCACGAGCCGCCGAAACCATTCCCTTGGGAAGGGAACTCACAGGACTAAGGCCACACACACGGCCCACGCGGAAAGCACAGAAGCACGATTCCCAAGGCAACTTGCACACCACCAAGCTGCAGCCCAACTCAAGGAAAAGAGGGAAGCCTCCAGCCCCAGACTGGACAACTGGGCTCGCAGCCCAAGGCCTCACACAGGACCCACTCGGGGATCGCTTTTCGGAGAAACCGATGACACACGTCAACGCACGGTGACACGAGTCGAGAACTCTACATCCGGGACTCCAACGTACCACGACACCTGGCCCCGACGACGTGCACAACATCCGTCAGGCCACAGGTCGGCACGTGGTTCGAGAACCACACACCCGGGACTCGAATCAGTCAAAACGGAAACACCGGGTTAGACTGGCACATGTGCGGTTCACCCTGGGCCGCTCAAGGGATGTGCGGCTAGGGCACAGCCGCTCAAAAATACATGCGGTCAGGCAGGAGCCGCACAAGGCTCTAATCGGACTAACCCCAAATGGAGGATGGACGGTTAGGGCTGGACCGCCCAAGGGGATGTGCGGCCAAGGATCGTCCGCACAACCTAACCGACCTACTCCAGTGCCGGTCAAAACGGTTTTGACCAAACCGCACAACCCAACCGACACTAAACTGTTGACCAAGGGTCAACTGGTATATGCGGTCAGCTCCTGGCCGCACAAGCCCACGGAAGGACAGACGGCTGGGTACCAACCGTCCATGGGGGAGACATGCGGTTCTCACCTGGCCGCACAACAAATGTGCGGTCTATCGTGCGACCGCACAACCCCAAAACCAAGAGAAAATGAACGGGCCAAAGGCAACCGCCCTCGCGATGGACGGGCCCGGTTCGACCGCCCAACCATCACGGCGGGTAAACCCAGGGGGTCTCCCGATCGTAGCCTTTCCACGCCCCGTTCGTGCCGAAACGAAGGGGATACAACCACAACCACCCTGGCAATCACGTGGACTCCGACCGGAGTCAAAACGACGCACGAATCGCGAGAAACGAGCGATTCTACCGAAGTTACCCAAAAAGGGTTACCGAGCTTCTCGGAGCTCTACCGGTCCAACGGGACCACCAATCGAGACGAAATCAGGGGGAAAAGAACGCTCTCGCCCCAAGGAATCCGTTGACAGTAACCGATCTGGAAACCGTCGCCGTTTCCCGACCGACCCTACGAAACCCACAAAACCACAGTTTCGCTAGAACGGACCCAAACACAGCTGTTTCCGCGCCGAACGACGTGCAATGGCAGGGGAAACGAGCAGAACGCAGTGGTGTTCCGTCACCCTACCTCCACCGAAGAAACCGTGCGCCGAAGCGACTAATCCACGCCGAAAACGCCGTTGAAGCCTCGCCGTTCCACGAACCCACGGCCGAGCTTCCACGCGCCTCCACCGCCTCGATCCTCATCCATCCTCGCCCGCGCCTCGCCCGCGCCGTCCCCGCCTCGCCCGTACTCCGCCCCGTCGGCCGCCGGAGAGAGAGGGAGAGAGGAGAGAGCGTGAGAAGAGAGAGGGAGAGAAATGAGAAATGAGAGGGGAGAGAGAGAGAAAAGCTATTTATAGGGAAATCCGGAAAATCGGAAAAATCCAGAAAAATAGAAAATCACACCCTCGCGATCCTCGGAACGCACCGATCGCAACGGTACCACTCGCGCCCTGGTGAACGGCCCGGTTCACCCGCAACGAGGTTCCGAAGGGAAAGCCGAAACCCACGCCGGGAATCGGAAAAAAACACACGCGGAAAAAGCCGCGGAACGCCTCCGGGCCTCCGAAACAACTCCGGATCGCACCGATCCGAACACGAAAGATGTCCGAAACGAAATTTCAGACAAAACAGAGTTGGACAATCCGAGAAACCAGATCCGGAGCCCACGAAAAGGATCCGAAGAATCCGGGGCATTACAGCCCTCCCCCCTTAAAGGAATTTCGTCCTCGAAATTCAGGACCAAGCACGAAGTCCCAGGGGAAGAACACAGAATCACTGACACGCTGTCAGAGCCCCAGCACAGAAAACCTCGATTCTCACGAAAACACCGATCCTGAGGGACACAGCCAGACTTACGATCACAAGCAACACCTCGCTCCTCGCGCCGAGCACACAGGCCAACAGAGCAGGCATATACCAAAGGACACAGTCCGGCATCACCTCAGACAACGCGAGAATCCACCGTGGCGCCGCAGCCACGATCTCGCTCACCGAGGAAACACAACCCTCGACACGAGCAACAGCTACTGATCCACCCCAGGGTCAGCAGACAAAACACACATCAGCTTCACAACCAGCTGACAGGTCGCACACCCTCCTCAAGGGAGCAACCAACACAGAGCCTCCACCAGCTCAAGCAGCCAGCTCAACAGACCGCAACCAGCACATCGGCTCAACACCAAGAAACACCCCACACATGGCAAGCCGAAAGCCGGACACAACACCGTGCCAATTCTCGTCAGAAGACAACTTCGACAAAGTCCAGATCCCATCCGGAAAGGCACATCGCAGAAACGACCATCAAAGGTCTCGCTGGCACACGGCTCTCGCCACGCTCGAGCCCCAACAACCAGCATCTTCTGTCTCTGAAAAGACCATCCACTGGTCGCCAAATACACGTCAACGGGAAACCTCCACCGGCCCAACAGGCACGATCCAATTCACAGCAGGCCATCCGCTGACTCACACATAGACCGATGCCACATCTCGAGCTACACTCCTCTCGGACTCCGCATCCGAGCTCGATCATCGCGCCAACTCGACCCTCTCGGGGAGCACGACGAAACCAAATGACAGAACATGGCGTCTTCAGTCATCACCTCACGGGACTCAGACTTATAGGGAACCACCCCATGCTAATCACCAAACCAGGGATAACCTTGCGACACCAACGTCCTATCAAGGACCACCAACCGACGCTAATCTCACAGAAGGCCTCCGCCCACAAGCGTCACTCTTCCATCTGGTCTCATCACATCCTTCGATCAATCAAGTGGACACCTGCCAATCCCGATTCCGCCCTTACCACAGAGCCACGGGACACCACCTGAACAGCGCTCGTGGGTCCCTAAGCAATAAACATCTCACCGTCACAATCCGACAAGACCGTAGAACCAACGGAAGCCCACAGCCTGCCAGAGACCACTTCTCCAAAAACGATCTTATCCGAGGACACGACTGGGAACACAAGTCGGGCACCAAGCCGCCGACTCTGACCAACACATCCTCGACCATCGTCAGGCGACATCCTCAACAACCCCATCCAGGTCCAATACCGACGCCTGACACGGCTTCCAACACAGGAACAGGGTACTCATGCGGCGCACTAGCCAGCACATTCCCCAACACTCCATCCTGCCAGTGCCAAGAACCATAATACCTCGAGCAACGGCACGGCAAAATCACGTTTCACACCGAGGAACCCATCCTCCGATGTTGAACGCGAACTCAGGAATCCGCCCGTAGCAACCAATGCTACGATCCTGAACCAATGGGTTACGAGCCCACCACGCTTCCGCTGCGCACTCAGATCCGCGCGCACAGTCGAGAAAGCAAACACCGCCCAACCAGCACTCGTCCTTTCGGAACAGCGCCAGCACCCTCACACGACAAGGGAACGGGCACAACTTCTCACAGGCAACCACCTTGCCAAGACAAGGAGCACGTCTCGCACGGACTTCATGGCACACAAGGCCAACCAATCCGGGCACACAATGCAAGACGGCAAACCTTAACCCAACACAATCTCTCCAACCAAAGGAGAAACCAGCGCACTTCGACCAACGGAAGAACTCCACGCTCGACCTGACCTCGAACCTCGCGCACGCTGGAAACAGCACCATCCAGCACCAAGGAAAACCATCGCTTCCATCAGGTCAGCGCCTCCGACACACTCGACGAGTGTCACGTCGGACCACCATCACAGCATCTCTCGATGCACCACCGCTGCAATTCCTCGAACTGCAACACGGCATGCCAAGAGCCGCCACACGAGCCATAACCGACAACCGCCGATGCTCACCCTCGAGTCCCGAAACTCACCGCGGAGCCTTCACATCTCAAGCCAACTCCAGGGCGAACACAACCCATCCACTGACAGAAGCACAGGAGCAAAGACTTAACGGGACATCTCTGCCAAATTCTGCCTCGAAATCAGCAGAACAATTGGGATCGACACGTCATTTCTGACGCAACAGAGCACGACAAAACATCAGGCTCGACGAAACAGCAACCCACCGAGAAGATCCTCCGCTCACCCGAGCACACTTCTCGATCAAAACACCTCAGGAGCTGGACAAACCTCAAGCTGGAGTGACCAAAAACCGACAGCAGCTCCCTCAGAGCACGCTCACGGCCACTTAACCAAGAACAGTCCGCACCAGCCACCTGACCACGCTGCAGGTTCCTCGAACGCAGCACCGCGAACTCACGCCTGCCAGCAACCTCTGCCCAACGCAGCACAACCAGGGCCACCACCGATGAGGGAGAAGGCTCTCGACCTCGATCCTTAGACCCCATGTTGGCACGAAAGCCGCGGGCAGCAACCACCTCACAGCGCCGCACAGCGCACCCAAGCGAGAAACAAGGCGGGAAGCGAACACAAAACCCTAAGCCAGCTGCCGACTGTACTGGACCTTATGGACTCTGATCACTGCAATATCTCGAATTCCTATGTACGTCCACAACCACCGCTCTGATACCAGCTGTAACGACCCGAGAATCCGATTACCGGGAAGGCCCGATAACCCGAGACTCGCACCGCCGCCCACGAGCCAGGAGGGCTCGGAAGGGCTAAAAGGAGTGTGGAGGCACAAAGAAATAGGAAATAAAGCAGGACAACCAACAACAACAAGCTGAAAGAAAGAACAGCAACAGCTACAACAGAGTCCAGTCCAACCGAAAGTACAGTCTAAAGCAGTAAAACGTACCACGTGCCAAGTGAACACTCGGCCCGGCAAGCTGGCAACAGAGAACCTCCGCTCCGCACCCTCGAACCACGAGGAAGAACCGCCACACCTGAAAAGCAGGGAATGAGTCTCCAAAACAGAGACTCAGCAGGGATCCCGCGGAACCCCAACCGGAAACAACGGCGGTAGCGGAAAGGAGAGCTACAACTACAGCAGGAACAGCAAACCGGTGGCCGGTCAAAAACTCGGCACTACAGCTACTCCTACTGCACCGGAAGGTACACCTCGGTCACGCAGACGAAGCTACCGAACCACACTAGTACCACCTACCGAAGCAAGAACACACGGCAACCACGCCGTAGAGGCCTGTCCCTCGGACACAGCCGACCTGGACACGCTGTCCAAGGTGCGACCCCGACCATCCGATCGCGGGTACCGCACAACAAGACCCAACCTCGGTAAAGCCACTAGCATTAGACCCTTGGCGCGAAAACCAACACACGCGCCACGGCGAAACAACCGAACTCAACGGTCAACACGACCGAAAACCCGAAGGTCGAAATCACGGAAACTGATAGTCTGTCACTCCGTACTCGACAGGAGTACCACCCACTAGAAGCACAGCCGGTAGCGTCCCCTGACGTCTTACACCGCACCGCAAGTGAACTGCCTGACGTGGTAGCTCCTACCCGAGGCACGAACACCGTACAAGTAACCACAAACAAGTGACTAGCTGGGGTCACGCCCGTCGACGTGGGTCCAACCGCCCCCAACCACGTGTGCACACACAGACCGCGCGTCCCTGGTCTGGTCCTCTGACCGGTTTTCCCCTCAGCCGGACTCTGGCTGCAAGACGTGGGGCCCGACGGCAACCGGTCCACAAACCGCCTCTAAGGGTAAGCCCGTACACCACTCCCTGGTGCGACTAGCACACGCGTACTAGTAGGCTACGACTAGTGGAGGGTCACTGAAGGAGTAGACTCTCAAGTCAACGGAAAACAACGTCCGCATCCGACAAAGTACGGGGACCATCCCACGTACTAGCACCGTCGCACGATGACCACAGTCGGAGAAGAAACGGGACTCACAGTCCACAGCCGCGCACACACCCTGCGCGAGAGTCGAGAAAACCCAAGTGACGCTAAGTCACTGGGCTCTGGACAGTCCTCTAGACGCCCTACACCCAACGGTCCTTGAGTCACAAGACTCGGGGTCAAGACCGTTGCACGCAACAGCACAAGGCCGTCAATCTAGTCCAAGCTCTAGGTCTAAAACCACTGTAGCACGAATACCGAGGCAGCTCACGAGCCGCCGAAACCATTCCCTTGGGAAGGGAACTCACAGGACTAAGGCCACACACACGGCCCACGCGGAAAGCACAGAAGCACGATTCCCAAGGCAACTTGCACACCACCAAGCTGCAGCCCAACTCAAGGAAAAGAGGGAAGCCTCCAGCCCCAGACTGGACAACTGGGCTCGCAGCCCAAGGCCTCACACAGGACCCACTCGGGGATCGCTTTTCGGAGAAACCGATGACACACGTCAACGCACGGTGACACGAGTCGAGAACTCTACATCCGGGACTCCAACGTACCACGACACCTGGCCCCGACGACGTGCACAACATCCGTCAGGCCACAGGTCGGCACGTGGTTCGAGAACCACACACCCGGGACTCGAATCAGTCAAAACGGAAACACCGGGTTAGACTGGCACATGTGCGGTTCACCCTGGGCCGCTCAAGGGATGTGCGGCTAGGGCACAGCCGCTCAAAAATACATGCGGTCAGGCAGGAGCCGCACAAGGCTCTAATCGGACTAACCCCAAATGGAGGATGGACGGTTAGGGCTGGACCGCCCAAGGGGATGTGCGGCCAAGGATCGTCCGCACAACCTAACCGACCTACTCCAGTGCCGGTCAAAACGGTTTTGACCAAACCGCACAACCCAACCGACACTAAACTGTTGACCAAGGGTCAACTGGTATATGCGGTCAGCTCCTGGCCGCACAAGCCCACGGAAGGACAGACGGCTGGGTACCAACCGTCCATGGGGGAGACATGCGGTTCTCACCTGGCCGCACAACAAATGTGCGGTCTATCGTGCGACCGCACAACCCCAAAACCAAGAGAAAATGAACGGGCCAAAGGCAACCGCCCTCGCGATGGACGGGCCCGGTTCGACCGCCCAACCATCACGGCGGGTAAACCCAGGGGGTCTCCCGATCGTAGCCTTTCCACGCCCCGTTCGTGCCGAAACGAAGGGGATACAACCACAACCACCCTGGCAATCACGTGGACTCCGACCGGAGTCAAAACGACGCACGAATCGCGAGAAACGAGCGATTCTACCGAAGTTACCCAAAAAGGGTTACCGAGCTTCTCAGAGCTCTACCGGTCCAACGGGACCACCAATCGAGACGAAATCAGGGGGAAAAGAACGCTCTCGCCCCAAGGAATCCGTTGACAGTAACCGATCTGGAAACCGTCGCCGTTTCCCGACCGACCCTACGAAACCCACAAACCCACAGTTTCGCTAGAACGGACCCAAACACAGCTGTTTCCGCGCCGAACGACGTGCAATGGCAGGGGAAACGAGCAGAACGCAGTGGTGTTCCGTCACCCTACCTCCACCGAAGAAACCGTGCGCCGAAGCGACTAATCCACGCCAAAAACGCCGTTGAAGCCTCGCCGTTCCACGAACCCACGGCCGAGCTTCCACGCGCCTCCACCGCCTCGATCCTCATCCATCCTCGCCCGCGCCTCGCCCGCGCCGTCCCCACCTCGCCCGTACTCCGCCCCGTCGGCCGCCGGAGAGAGAGGGAGAGAGGAGAGAGCGTGAGAAGAGAGAGGGAGAGAAATGAGAAATGAGAGGGGAGAGAGAGAGAAAAGCTATTTATAGGGAAATCCGGAAAATCGGAAAAATCCAGAAAAATAGAAAATCACACCCTCGCGATCCTCGGAACGCACCGATCGCAACGGTACCACTCGCGCCCTGGTGAACGGCCCGGTTCACCCGCAACGAGGTTCCGAAGGGAAAGCCGAAACCCACGCCGGGAATCGGAAAAAAACACACGCGGAAAAAGCCGCGGAACGCCTCCGGGCCTCCGAAACAACTCCGGATCGCACCGATCCGAACACGAAAGATGTCCGAAACGAAATTTCAGACAAAACAGAGTTGGACAATCCGAGAAACCAGATCCGGAGCCCACGAAAAGGATCCGAAGAATCCGGGGCATTACAGCTTGTTGTTGTTGGTTGTCCTGCTTTATTTCCTATTTCTTTGTGCCTCCACACTCCTTTTAGCCCTTCCGAGCCCTCCTGGCTCGTGGGCGGCGGTGCGAGTCTCGGGTTATCCCACAACCGCGCTCTGATACCAGCTGTAACGACCCGAGAATCCGATTACCGGGAAGGCCCGATAACCCGAGACTCGCACCGCCACCCACGAGCCCGAAGACTCGGAAGGGTTAAAAGGATGGTGTGGAAACTACACAAGCATCACAAATAATTGCAGAAATTAAACAGTTATGATATTAAGCAGGAAATGAATTAACATTTTACATGGTCCACAATAAAATAACAACAACAGCAACAGTAGTCCACGACTAGTACAGTGACAAGAAAGAAAAGTACAGCTACACGGGGCATCCCCCGGCTCTGACCTCTGGCACTACCTCTGGGCACCCGCACCACGCTTCCGCTGCGCTCCTGACACGCTCCCCGAAGGTGGCGCCTCACCTGAAACACGGTGAAAACACGCAGGGAATGAGTCTCGGAACAAGACTCAGTAGGGATCACTCGAACCCTACCTCGAAAAACGAGAAACCACTACTCTAGCGGTAGAAAGGTACCTCGGAAAGGAAAGCCCTGTACTCTACAGAACTAGACCCTAACGGCACGCAAACCGACACACGTGCCACGGTACGAGAAGACCGAAACTCAACGGTCGAACCGTCAAAACCCGAAGGTCGGAAACACACGACTGACAGTCTGACACTCCGTACTCAACAGGAGTACCACCCACTAGAAGCACAGCCGGTAGCGTCCCCTGACGTCTTACACCGCACCGCAGGTGAACCGCCTGACATGGTAGGTCCTACCCGAGGCGCAAACACCGTACAAGTAACTACAACAAGTGACTAGCTGGGGTCACGCCCGTCGACGTGGGTCCAACCGCCCCCAACCACGTGTGCACACACAGACCGCGCGTCCCTGGTCTGGCCCTCTGACCGGTTTTCCCCTCAGCCGGACTCTGGCTGCAAGACGTGGGGCCCAACGGTAACCGGTCCACAAACCGTCTCTAAAGGTCAGCCCGTACACCACTCCCTGGTGCGACTAGCACACGCGTACTAGTAGGCTACGACTAGTGGAGGGTCACAGAAGGAGTAGACTCTCAAGTCTCGGAAAACAACGGTGCAACTGCAGGTACGAGGAACGCTCCTTGTACCAACACCGACGCACGGTGACCAGCTGACAACAACATCTCCCGGTACACTCTGTACGACGAGAGACACACCGACGCAACCCGTACCCTTGAACGGTCCACACTGGGCCGCTCAGGGATGTGCGGTCACACAGGGACCGCACAAGGATTAGAACGGTCATATCAGGACCGTTCCACCCAGGGTCCAAACGACGGATAAACGGCCAACACAGGACCGTTCAAACAGATGTGCGGCCAACTCTTGACCGCACGTGAGTGAGGAACGGTCACCTACTGGCCGCTCGTCTCCCAACGGTAAAAAGCCTGGACGGTTAGTCCTTAGCCGCACTTGGGGAAGGGCGGCTACGGCTTAGCCGTTCAGGTGTTGTGCGGTCAGGGCCAGACCGCACATCCAACCATAGCGCTAGGGGATGTACGGCCAGCACCTGGCCGTGCAAGGGGTTATGCGGTCAGCTCCTGGCCGCACATCCCAGAGCACTGCACAACGGTCACAACCAACGGTCAAAACCCTTGGGGTTGGGCGGTAGCTGTGGGGCCGCACATTAGGATATGCGGTCCCACGATAGACCGCTCAAGCCCACTGCGCGCCAAGCCTCACCCAAAGCGCGCCGAGCCGATGAACGGTCCGAACGGAACCGCATAGGGGTTGTGCGGCCACTGGTTCGACCGCACATCGCTCACCGGCGAGAAAATGGCGAACCTCACCGGAATCGCCCAATCGGCCTCAAAACAAACCCCACGGAGGGGGAAATGGCGAGAGAAGAACCCCCAAGCCCCCTAGCATGCTCCTACGCCCTTAAACCGTAAAATCGGGGCTCAAAACGATGGATCGGACGAACTCACCCCGCGGCATGATCGACCCTTCCCGGCTCAAAATAAACCCCTCTCGACCTCGTCTCGAGCTGAAACTCACGGGGAAGAAAGACATGAGGCTAAGGAACGTCACCCTACCTCTGGTCCGCGACGAAACGCTCCGATCCGAGCTCGAAGTCGCGAAGAACGCCGCTAGAATCTCGCCTCTCCACGCCTCCCACGCTCGCCGTATGCCCGCACGATCGCCACCACGTCACCCACGTCCTCGCGCCGTCGCACCGCCGAAGTCTGCAGCCGGAACGGGGGTCGGCACGGTCGAACGGGAGAGAAGGAGGGAAAGAGCCGGCCACGGTCGCGTGAGGGAGAGAGAGGAAGAAGAAGAAAAGAGAAAAGAAGAAAAAGAAAAGAAAAGAAAATGGGAATATATAGAAAATCCGATTTTTCGGAAAAATACCGAAAATTAGAAAAATATATTTCCGGAATCCTCGGAACGCACCGATCGCAACGGTACCACTCGTGCCTCGGGGAACTGCCCGGTTCGCCCGCAGCGAGCGTCCGAAGAAAAAGCCGAAACACACACCGGAAATCGGAAAACACGCGCGGAAAAAGCCACGGAACGCCTCCGGGCCTCCGAAACGACTCCGGATCGCGCCGATCCGAACACGAAAGATGTCCGAAACGAAATTTCGGACACAACGGAAGCGTGTTTCAGGTGAGGCGCCACCTTCGGGGAGCGTGTCAGGAGCGCAGCGGAAGCGTGGTGCGGGTGCCCAGAGGTAGTGCCAGAGGTCAGAGCCGGGGGATGCCCCGTGTAGCTGTACTTTTCTTTCTTGTCACTGTACTAGTCGTGGACTACTGTTGCTGTTGTTGTTATTTTATTGTGGACCATGTAAAATGTTAATTCATTTCCTGCTTAATATCATAACTGTTTAATTTCTGCAATTATTTGTGATGCTTGTGTAGTTTCCACACCATCCTTTTAACCCTTCCGAGTCTTCGGGCTCGTGGGTGGCGGTGAGAATCCGATTACCGGGAAGGCCCGATAACCTGAGACTCGCACCGCCGCCCACGAGCCAGGAGGGCTCGGAAGGGCTAAAAGGAGTGTGGAGGCACAAAGAAATAGGAAATAAAGCAGGACAACCAACAACAACAAGCTGAAAGAAAGAACAGCAACAGCTACAACAGAGTCCAGTCCAACCGAAAGTACAGTCTAAAGCAGTAAAACGTACCACGTGCCAAGTGAACACCCGGCCCGGCAAGCTGGCAACAGAGAACCTCCGCTCCGCACCCTCGAACCACGAGGAAGAACCGCCACACCTGAAAAGCAGGGAATGAGTCTCCAAAACAGAGACTCAGCAGGGATCCCGCGGAACCCCAACCGGAAACAACGGCGGTAGCGGAAAGGAGAGCTACAACTACAGCAGGAACAGCAAACCGGTGGCCGGTCAAAAACTCGGCACTACAGCTACTCCTACTGCACCGTCGCACGATGACCACAGTCGGAGAAGAAACGGGACTCACAGTCCACAGCCGCGCACACACCCTGCGCGAGAGTCGAGAAAACCCAAGTGACGCTAAGTCACTGGGCTCTGGACAGTCCTCTAGACGCCCTACACCCAACGGTCCTTGAGTCACAAGACTCGGGGTCAAGACCGTTGCACGCAACAGCACAAGGCCGTCAATCTAGTCCAAGCTCTAGGTCTAAAACCACTGTAGCACGAATACCGAGGCAGCTCACGAGCCGCCGAAACCATTCCCTTGGGAAGGGAACTCACAGGACTAAGGCCACACACACGGCCCACGCGGAAAGCACAGAAGCACGATTCCCAAGGCAACTTGCACACCACCAAGCTGTGGCCCAACTCAAGGAAAAGAGGGAAGCCTCCAGCTCCAGACTGGACAACTGGGCTCGCAGCCCAAGGCCTCACACAGGACCCACTCGGGGATCGCTTTTCGGAGAAACCGATGACACACGTCAACGCACGGTGACACGAGTCGAGAACTCTACATCCGGGACTCCAACGTACCACGACACCTGGCCCCGACGACGTGCACAACATCCGTCAGGCCACAGGTCGGCACGTGGTTCGAGAACCACACACCCGGGACTCGAATCAGTCAAAACGGAAACACCGGGTTAGACTGGCACATGTGCGGTTCACCCTGGGCCGCTCAAGGGATGTGCGGCTAGGGCACAGCCGCTCAAAAATACATGCGGTCAGGCAGGAGCCGCACAAGGCTCTAATCGGACTAACCCCAAATGGAGGATGGACGGTTAGGGCTGGACCGCCCAAGGGGATGTGCGGCCAAGGATCGTCCGCACAACCTAACCGACCTACTCCAGTGCCGGTCAAAACGGTTTTGACCAAACCGCACAACCCAACCGACACTAAACTGTTGACCAAGGGTCAACTGGTATATGCGGTCAGCTCCTGGCCGCACAAGCCCACGGAAGGACAGACGGCTGGGTACCAACCGTCCATGGGGGAGACATGCGGTTCTCACCTGGCCGCACATCAAATGTGCGGTCTATCGTGCGACCGCACAACCCCAAAACCAAGAGAAAATGAACGGGCCAATGGCAACCGCCCTCGCGATGGACGGGCCCGGTTCGACCGCCCAACCATCACGGCGGGTAAACCCAGGGGGGTCTCCCGATCGTAGCCTTTCCACGCCCCGTTCGTGCCGAAACGAAGGGGATACAACCACAACCACCCTGACAATCACGTGGACTCCGACCGGAGTCAAAACGACGCACGAATCGCGAGAAACGAGCGATTCTACCGAAGTTACCCAAAAAGGGTTACCGAGCTTCTCGGAGCTCTACCGGTCCAACGGGACCACCAATCGAGACGAAATCAGGGGGAAAAGAACGCTCTCGCCCCAAGGAATCCGTTGACAGTAACCGATCTGGAAACCGTCGCCGTTTCCCGACCGACCCTACGAAACCCACAAAACCACAGTTTCGCTAGAACGGACCCAAACACAGCTGTTTCCGCGCCGAACGACGTGCAATGGCAGGGGAAACGAGCAGAACGCAGTGGTGTTCCGTCACCCTACCTCCACCGAAGAAACCGTGCGCCGAAGCGACTAATCCACGCCGAAAACGCCGTTGAAGCCTCGCCGTTCCACGAACCCACGGCCGAGCTTCCACGCGCCTCCACCGCCTCGATCCTCATCCATCCTCGCCCGCGCCTCGCCCGCGCCGTCCCCGCCTCGCCCGTACTCCGCCCCGTCGGCCGCCGGAGAGAGAGGGAGAGAGGAGAGAGCGTGAGAAGAGAGAGGGAGAGAAATGAGAAATGAGAGGGGAGAGAGAGAGAAAAGCTATTTATAGGGAAATCCGGAAAATCGGAAAAATCCAGAAAAATAGAAAATCACACCCTCGCGATCCTCGGAACGCACCGATCGCAACGGTACCACTCGCGCCCTGGTGAACGGCCCGGTTCACCCGCAACGAGGTTCCGAAGGGAAAGCCGAAACCCACGCCGGGAATCGGAAAAACACACGCGGAAAAAGCCGCGGAACGCCTCCGGGCCTCCGAAACAACTCCGGATCGCACCGATCCGAACACAAAAGATGTCCGAAACGAAATTTCAGACAAAACAGAGTTGGACAATCCGAGAAACCAGATCCGGAGCCCACGAAAAGGATCCGAAGAATCCGGGGCATTACAGCTTTAGCCCATCGTAGAAATATTCCAGCCATACTGTCATACGCACCCGTTTTCTGTCCCCACGGGCGGGCTGCTTCCCCTTGTGCGACAACTGGTACAGCTCCCGGTACGCCTTCATCAGGTACCGGTACGAATACCCCAGAGAATAATAGCCGTCCCCGTTAGTCTCGTCCTTGATCAAATCCGGGAGGCATACCTCTTCATAAGGCTCCCCGTCAATGGGCAAGCCGCTCAGCTGGCTTAGGCTCCACAAATCAAGTGAAGTCTCTCCCTCCGCCATGTAAAAGGTATTGGTCTCCGCACTAAATACTTCTATCATGCCGCAACAGAGACCCTTGGAGATGGGGTAACCATACCGGGAGGCGTACACGCTGTGGTAGATGCCAACCCGGACTAGCAATGGGGCATAGTTGAACAATACATATTCAGTGAACTCCACCGCCCCTTCTCGGAAGCTGTGGGCGTCTTGAAGCTTCAGCTCCCCGAACCAGCCCAGTGATAGTTCATATTTGAACCTGATGGCCAAACAGTCCAATATGAACGGCTCCTCCCTATAACCCCACTTTAGGGGAGCCAAGAATAAGCCAAATCGGGGCGACTCGCCATGCACCTTCCCCGCAGACATGTCCCACCTCGCTGGCGTGAATTGAGGGGCTCGCACCAATTTATCTTCAACCGGCAGCACCCCTTCGATCCCCAGGACCGGCTTCCATTCCCGGGCTTCTCCCACCAGATACATCGGAATGCTCCTGGGGACGCTGTACAATAGACTGTCCCGGGCATGCAGGATGGCCCGCTCGACGGCTTTTATAGTGCGAAAGTCTCGCCCCTCTCGGGAGCGCATGTGCTTCAGGAATCGAACAAGGTGCCTATCCTTCGGGAAGTCTTTCCTGTACTCCCCGATGGCCCGGTCAAAAGTGAAGCCGCTGTCAACTCTGGTGAGCCGGCCGAAGTCCATGCTCTCCCGGTCGGACCCCGACGACTCAGCCAAGGTAGCTATCTCCCCATGTTCACGGTCCAGGTCTTCCACGTTGAACCATGTCACTGCCGGCACTGGACCCTGCGGAATGAGGTCGGCCCCGATAGCAGCAGCGGGGGCGGGAGAACCACTTGGAGCAGCCATATCTCTGCAAAGATATGCAAAGAAGAAGGTCAGAACAAATCACAAGCGAAAGGACTGCAAAGAAACTATACTACAAGTCAAATGAATAAAATACTGCCAATTTCTGACGAAATTTCGGCAGAGTTTCCCCTAGGCCAGAGGCGTAAGGGAAAACACGGGTGCGCGTCCATAAGGAGTGACGGCCCCAACAAAGCATGGTGGGCCCCGAGAGGCAACACCAGAAGTCCGCCGGTTGAAGGAGTCTTCTCCCCTAAGCTAAGGTCCCCACATACTGCCCGGTGCCCTTCCACGGCACACCCTGGTGCCCCCCTTCGCCGGCACAGCCCATTAAGGCTTCCCCGGCACACCCTGCAGTGCCTTCCCCGGCACACCCCACGTAGGAGTTCGCCGGCACGCTCCCGGGCGCCCCGCACGCCCTCACCGGCACACCCAATGCCCCCTTCGCCGGCACAGCCCTTCGAGGCTTTCCCGGCACGCCCGTTGGCCGCTTCCCCGGCACGCCCATTGGCCGCTTCATTGGCACACTCCGAAGACTGCTCACCAGCACGCCCCGAGCGCTCCCCGGCACACTCGTGCCCCGTGCTCCCCGACACGCCCCGAGTGCCTTCCCCGGCACGCACCCCAGCGGGCGCTCCCCGGCACACTCGTGCCCCGTGCTCCCCGGCACACCTACGGCTGCCTTCCCCGACACGCCCTAAGGGCCTTCCCCGGCACCCTTACGCCCAGAAGCCCCTCCCCGGCACGCTCCGAAGACTGCTCCCCGGCACGCTAGGAGAGCTCCTCCCCGGCACGGTGCCAACATCTTCCCCGATGCGCCCTAAACAGCCCTCACCGGCACACACTTGAAGCCCCTCGCCGGCACACGCCTCTGCTTCTCCCCCGGCACGCCCTAAGGGGCCTTCCCCGACACCATCCAGATCGGCGCGCCCACGCCCGCTCCCAACGGCACCTCCGGCCACCCACGGCGCCGGAGACGGAGAAGAAGAGGGGGGGAAGAAGAAGAAGAGAACAAGAAGGAGAGGGGAGAGATAGGGAGACGGAGATGGAGGGGGCGAGGGCCTCCGGCCGCCGTCCACTGTGGAGAAAAGAGGAAGAAGAAGAGAACGGGAAAGAAGAGGGAAAGAGAAGGGAGAAGAAGGGAGAGAAGAGAAGAGAAGAGAGATGGGGGGGGCGGCCTTCGCGGCAGTGCCCTCATCGGACGATGACGAGGGCGATGGACACGGCGGCGTTGCTCGATGACGGAGAAGAAGAAGAAAGAAGAAGAAAAAGGGGGGGGGTTTCGCCCGTTGAAAAGAGAGAGAGAGAGGGTGGAGAGAATTCGAAAGAGGGGGGGGGAAACGTCAACCGCCCCCGCCCCCCTTTTATATGAAAAAAAAAAGGAAGAGAGAAATAAGAAAAAAAAAAGAGGAAAAAAGAAACGAAGGGAAAAAAGAGAAGGAGATAGAAAAAAAGAGAGGGAAAAAAAGGGGGGGGGGGAATAAAAGGTGAAAATAGAGAAGAAAATAAAAGGAGGGGAAGCAAAAAATATATAACATATTAAATAAAAAATATATATACATATATATATATATGTATACATATACACCCATGTATGAACACACATTTACATACTCATCCGCTCACATGCGCGGAGGAGTGAGTCGATGACATATAATAATAAACGTCCCTGGGGAAAACATCCCATCCCCACAATCCTATACGGACGAGCGTCCGCACGGGCGAAAACAACTCTACCCCTGCAACGTTACTCCAGCAAGGGCACCACTGCCCTGCCAAGACCCTCCCAGGGACGAAGCCCCGTGCCTCAACCACCTCCCGTCATACAGAAGTACCGTCACGGGCCTTACGCTCGGGTCGGTAAAACCTCTATCTTTGCGTTGGCATTAGCCCCTTGCCAACGAATAAGTCCCTTTCTGGTGCAAGGCCCCGTGCCCTAGCCACCCACTCCGCACAATATTGCCATTACGGACCCTACGTCCAAATCGGCATAAATTCTCCCGTTGCGCTGGCATTCTATTCTTGCCAACGAACGAACCCTATCTTCCGGCGCAAGGCTTCGTGCCCTAGCCTACACACGCATATCACTCACTCGTCAAAAAAAAATAAAAAAATAAAAAGGGGTTAAAAATAGAGATACCCCGCCGGACTTGTCCCTACACGGGGACAAGGGTAAAAATGGCAACAACCCGGCTGTGGCGAAAACCCGAAAGGGCGCTACGGGTAAAATCGGGTACCCCGCCACGTGAAAATCCGAGAGAGCATGTGGGCAAAAGCAAGAGGGGGCCGGTACCGGCGAAAACCCGAAAGGGCGCTTGTATCGGTAATGTGGTACAAAAAAAAGAAGAGAAAGGACAGATAAGAAGAGATCAACAAACCAGGTCAGCTCCCGACATCCTGTCGGCACTGACGAAGAGACTAAGAGACGACAAACCAGGTCAGTTCCCGGCATCCTGTCGACACTGACGAAGAGACTAAGAGACAAGATGTCAGGTCAGTTCCCGACATCCTGTCGGCACTGACGAAGAGACAAAGAGACCAGGTCAGTTCCCGACACCACGTCGGCATTGACGAAGAGACTAAAAGACAACAGGAGGCAACAAACTGCTTCAGTCCCCGACACCTCGTCGGCACTGATGAAGAGGCAAAGAGACAACAAACTGCTTCAGTTTCCGACACCTCATCGGCACTGATGAAGAGAATAAGAGACCAATATGCTGCTTCAGTTCCCGACATCCCGTCGGCACTGATGAAGAAATCAATAAATCTGGTCAGCTCCCGACACCCTGTCGGCACTGACGAAGAGACTAAGAGATAATAAACAAGGCCAGTTCCCGACACCCTGTCGGTACTGGCGAAGAGATAAAGAGACTAAGAGACAATAAACCAGGCCAGCTCCCGACATCCTGTCGGCACTGGCGAAGAGACCAAGAGACCAACAAAGCAGGCCAGTTCCCGGCATCCTGTCGGCACTGGCGAAGAGACAAAGAGACAACAAAGCATGCCAGTTCCCGGCATCCTGTCGGCACTGGCGAAGAGACCAAGAGACCAACAAAGCAGGTCAGTTCCCGGCATCCTGTCGACACTGGCGAAGAGATAAAGAGACAACAAAGCATGCCAGTTCTCGGCATCCTGTCGGCACTGGCGAAGAGACAAAGAGACAACAAAGCATGCCAGTTCCCGGCATCCTGTCGGCACTGGCAAAGAGACCAAGAGATCGACAAACCAGGTCAGTTCCCGGCATCCTGTCGGCACTGACAAAGAGACAAAGAGGCAACCAACCAGGTCAGTTCCCGACACCACGTCGGCATTGATGAAGAGACCAACATGCTACTTCAGTTCCCGACGCACTGTCGGCACTAACAAAGAGACCAACAAACAACAAACCAGGTCGGCTCTCGACACCCCGCCGACATCGACAAAGAGAGAAGAGACGGAGACACCCGCGGGCACCGCCCGGCTCATCCTTCGCCTGCGACACCCGTGGGTGGGGGGCATTTGTGGACACCGAAAATTGCACATCCAAGTGTCATGTTCGGCCCAGCATCAACAACGGCGCCGAGTGAAGAAACCCCGGAGAAATCAAGCACAAAAGGCCCCACAGTCCGTGGACCCCAAAGGAAATCAAACGGGCCGTGACTCGTGTCCGCGACGGGCTCAGAACGGGCCCCAAATACACACCCCCCCCCCCCGGGGTGCTCAGTGGCACAGCCCAAGGCTGCTCAGCGGCACAGCCCAAGGCTGCTCAGCGGCACGCCCCCTGGTGGGTTCACCGGCACACCCCCTTGGGTGCTCAGCGGCACAGCCCAAGGCTGCTCAGCGGCACGCCCCCAGGTGGGTTCACCGGCACACCCCTTTGGGTGTTCAGCGGCACACTCCCTGGGGCTCAGCGGCACGCCCCCGGGTGGGTTCACCGGCACGCCCCTTTGGGGTCTTTAGCGGCACGGCCCTTTGGGGCTTCAGCAGCATGGCCCTTTGGGTGTTCAGCGGCACGGCCCTTTGGGGCTTCAGCGGCACGGCCCTTTGGGGTCTTCAGCGGCACGCCCTCCAGGCCGCTCAACGGCACGCCCGTTTGGACCCCCAGCGGTACGCCCTTTTGCCTCCCCCACGGCACGCCTTTTCAACCCTCTAGCGGCACAGCGTGAAGCTTTTCAACGGCAAGACGACGTGCAGCCCATGCCCTACGCTTCCATGGCGCGCAGTGAGCCGTCTGAGGTGGCAACCGTCCATTGGGCCACGTGAGCTACCCCCTGACGACCCAGGACAGGGCAGGTCAAAGGCCATCATCACAAGGCTACTTCCCGCCTTCAACGGCCGGGCTGGAGGGCTTCGGCTCTGGGAGATATAAAAAACCCTCCGCTTCAACGGAGAGAAGAAGAGAAAAAAATACACACACAAAGGGGAGGGAGAAAAGAAGAGGGAGACAGACGCATACAGGCAGAAGAAAAGAGAAGAAGAGAGAAGAAGAAGAAGAGGCTCCCTCCCTGCCGGGAGCTTCCTTCGACGACCACCACCACCACCGGAAGGGAGCAAGAGTAAGGGAGAGAGGGTTCGATGTAACGGGGAAAGAGTTAGGGGCGGCTGGCCTCCCTCCTGCCCTCCGTTCCTCCTCTTCCTTTTATGTCTTCTTTTCTTTTGTGGGGCCTTTTCCCCCTTTCTTGGCCATGGCATCATCTTTGGCATTCTTTTTTGCTATGATATGTATATAAGGCAGTGTCCTCTCGATTCCCATGAATGAAAGTTGTTCCTTGTGAGTTCTCTTTGATTTCGTTGGCTTGCGCTAGCTCTCACGGTTTCTTTATGGGGTTGTTCGTTTTCCCTCCGCCTCCCCATTTCTCCGGTGTTTTTGGGGCCCTCATGTCGACTTGATTATTCCCCTGTGAGCCTTGGTTTCACAAGCCCTTCAATCCTCTCCATGGCCATCTGCTGTGTCCACTGGCTTAAGGGAGAGGGAGACCCTCACCCTCTCTCAAAACACACAGTGATCAAGTGGCCTGCCCTTGGCCTTGAATCCCCTGTCTTTTCTTCAAACGGCTTCTAAGGCCCCCAGCTTGCACACTCTGTTTGAACTCCCAGCGATGCCTCTTCCTGGCCCTTCGCCGGCACCCCTGTTTGGTCCCTCAGCGGCACGCCCATGGGGGTTGTCCAGCGGTACGCCCCCCCCATTTATCCTTGGCCGACACGCTATCTCCTTGCCTTCAGCGGTACGCCCCAAGTGCCCTCAGCGGTACGCCCTCCTCTGCCCTCAGCGGCACGCATACCAGTCTACCCCTTTGGCCGGCACGCTCCCTGGCCGGTACACCTGATCAGCCTTGGCCGGCACACCGCAGGCCTTCAGCGGCACACACCCTCAGCCTCTCAGCAGCCCACTCCTTGGCTTTGCCCCCCGAGCCCTTCCCTTTACGTTTTCCGAGGCTCTTTAAAGGTGTTGCTCCCCCGGGGGCCCATCTCCAGTTGTCGGGTTCCGCCACTCCATGTGGGCGCGTTCCCTTTATCTCCCTTACGCCCCGGGTCAAGGGGAGATGCTGCCGAATTTTTGTGGGAAAATAATAAAACATTAAAAGAGGCAAAAGGAGGCAACAAACGAGTAGGATAACTGACGAAGTCTTCCAACCTATCAAATCACTGACGGCATCACGATGAGAACCGGACCGAGCTAACTAACCACCCGGCAGCCCGAGCATCCGACCCACAAGAGAAGAGACCGAACCGAACAAAGAGAACAAACACGGGAGGAACTTTGTATAAACTACACGAAAGTTAAGAAAAGAAGAAAAGAAAAGCCTTAAAACAAATAGTTGAAAACTGATCGAGCCTCCACCTTCATTGACCTTCAGCGGTACGCCCCATTGACCTTCAGCGGTACGCCCCCTTGGCCTTCAGCGGCACACCCTCATTGACCTTCAGCGGTACGCCCCATTGACCTTCAGCGGTACGCCCCCTTGGCCTTCAACGGCACACCCTCATTGACCTTCAGCGGTACGCCCCATTGACCTCCAGCGGTACGCCTGTTTCAGCCCCCAGCGGTACGCCCCTTTGGCCTTCAGCGGTACGCCCTTTTCAGCCCTCAGCGGCACACCCCAAGCCTCCAGCAGTACACCTTGTTTCCTTCGCCGGCACACTACACACATGCATGTATGTACATCACGATAAGGGCATTAATAATAACAAATAAATCAATAAAAATTACGCTAATTAAAGGACTCCGAATGCCCAATATTAATCACGATAAAAGAGGTGGGAGGGTAATAATAAATAAATAATAACAATAAGAATAATCATGAATCAAAGAAGAGAAATCATCCCGATCAAAGGCACGAACAAACGGTAAACATCAAACCAGAAATCCCAGAAGGTATAACTAAGAAAGCTCCAGATAAAAGACGCTAACATCCACACTGCAGCCCTCTCTCTCTCCGGGACCCGGGGCAAAAGAGAATAACGACGCTGCCCTTTCAGGTCAAGCCTGAGTCTCGGGAATTCCCCCGACATGGCCGGGCTTTGATCTAACCTCGGGCCGACATCCTAATCGGACCGGATTTATTTTCTCGTTCCGGATACCTTCCGAATCTTCATTAAAGATTGCCGCATGCTCGACAGACATTTGAAGGGATCTACCTCGGTTTTCTCATTCTGACGCTGCCACGAACTTGTGTCCGAATACAAAAGGTCTACGAGTGGCCGACACGGCCGACAGTTTATGGCCTTAATACAACTTTCAGTGTGATCTATCCCTATCTCTCTCGCATTATTAGTGTTACTCCTTTCGGTCGCGGGGCCTCTAATTTCGGCAATTAATCAAGGGTATTCCCTCGTATGAGGGATGTAAATGACGTCGTGACCTTTATGGCGCGACGGGATTCGGTCCCGACACGAACCCCATAATCGTCTGACGAAGTCAGATCGAGCGCACCATGGGCTCTTCGGAGCCCGAATAAATCGTCACCTCGGTGACTGGCACGCCCACGCACTTAATAAACCAACAAACGCCATAAAAATTATTGTTAAACGAAAAGTGCGTCCACACCAACCATTACGAGGTGCTGGTCTCACCTGGGAGTGGTGTACGGGCACCCACTTTTCGAGACGGTTTGTGGACCGGTTACCGTAGGCTCCTCGTCTTAGCCAGAGTCCGGCTGCGGGGGAAAACCGGTCAGAGGGCCAGACCTAGGACGCGTGGTCTGTGTGTGCACACGTGGTTGGGGGTGGTCGGACCCACGTCGACGGGCGTGACCCCAGCTAGTCACTTGTTTGTGGTTACTTGTACGGTGTTTGCGCCTCGGGTAGGACCTACCACGTCAGGCGTTTCACCTGCGGTGCGGTATAAGACGTCAGGGGACGCTACCGGCTGTGCTTCTAGTGGGTGGTACTCCTGTCGAGTACGGAGTGTCAGACTGTCAGTCGTGTGTTTCCGACCTTCGGGTTTTACGATTCGACCGTTGGTTTCGGTCTTCTCGTACCGTGGCACGTGTGTCAGTTTGCGTGCCGTAGGGTCTAGTTCTGTAGAGTACAGGGCTTTCCTTTCCGAGGTACTTTCCTACCGCTAGAGTAGTGGTTTCTCGTTTTACGAGGTAGGGTTCGAGTGATCCCTACTGAGTCCTGTTCCGAGACTCATTCCCTGCGTGTTTTCACCGTGTTTCAGGTGAGGCGCCACCTTCGGGGAGTGCGTCAGGAGCGCAGCGTGGTGCGGGTGCCCAGAGGTAGTGCCAGAGGTCAGAGCCGGGGTATGCCCCGTGTAGCTGTACTTTTCCTTCTTGTCACTGTACTAGTCGTGGACTGTTCTTGCTGTTGTTGTTAGTTTATTGTGGACCATGAAAAATGTTAATTTGTTTCCTGCTTAATATTATAACTGTTTAATTTCTGCAATTATTTGTGATGCTTATGTAGTTTCCACACCATCCTTTTAACCCTTCCGAGTCTTCGGGCTCGTTGGTGGCGGTACGAGTCTCGGGTTATCGGGCCTTCCCGGTAATCGGATTCTCGGGTCGTTACACTTATATACAACTCTTGGGCTGTAAACCCTAAGGAAGAGGATGCTAGATCTGAAAATCGTTTTCTTCTAACCCTTGTGTGTGCAGGTCGTAGGTAGCAGCTCCAAGGCTTCTTCCACCATGTTTTGAGCTTGTGTATGAAGGGAAGAACAAGGTTTCACGTCCTCATCCATTCCTCTGCCACAAGCTGCGAAGAAATTAATGTTACAAGCATCATCCACGCAAGAATCAATCATTCTTCTTCAAGAACGGGTTTCATACTTCAGAAGCATTCAAATATGTTCAAAGGAGAGAAAGGGGGAGCTCTAATCACTGCAACATCTTCTTCATTCTGATTTCTCGAAATCGTTGTTGTTGATAGAGCATGAATATCTGCTTTAAGATATCTTAGGATGGTTTTATAAATCTTATATCCACTCTCTCTTGCATACATATATATGAGCTGCGAATTGTGTGATTCAACAATCCTAATGCTCATGTGATCCCTGTATAGGATGAAGATGAAGAGGGGAATCTCTAAACCATTCATGTCTATATTCTTGTTTGAGATTAGCTTAAAGATTGAACTCATTATGTCTATCTACTCTTTCAGGTGAAGAGAGGAGATTGGAATAAGGATAAGAGAAGCGGCTAGAGGAAAGGAAGAAGATGATGTCAAGATTATGATCATCTGTTAAAGAGCAAGGAGGATCAGATTTTGTTGAAGAAGGGGGAGCCTTATACTTGATGCATTCTTCTAGTTTACATCTATAGAATTTGTGTGGAAGGTCATAGCATATATTTGTGATTGTTACATATACATTTGACAGAATATTTTGTGTGGGTGTTCGGAGAAAGGGGTCTCCGAGTGTGTGTGTGGTCTTATGTGTGTCGATTTGTGCGGAGTATATCCGTGTGTGTTGTTGGGAGTTTTCTCCCGTGTGTTTGTGTAGGCATTGCCCTACGTGTGTGTGGACGGAGTTGTATCTCCGTGTAAGGTCTATTGTTCGGGGTGTGTTCCCCAACGTGTGTGTGTGTGTGTGTGTGTGTGTGTGTGTGTGTGTGTGTGTGCTGCTGTGGCAGCAGTTTGAGGCAAGGCCTCGTGTGTGTGTATTGCTGCGAAAGCAGTGTGTGTGTGTTGGGGTTCATCCCCGTGTTGCTACATTTTGTAGCGTGTAGTGAAGCCTCACCGGTTTGGTGAGGGGTGGACGTAGGGAACCCGTCGAGGTCCCGAACCACCTTAAAAATCTCCGTGTCTTGTGGTTTATTTCTTGTGATTGTATGTTCACTATCCTATCTGTTTGTGCAATCGTGTGAGCTCGGTGAGAATTGAGTGAATCTAGTTTAAACCTATTTAGATCAATCTACTCAATCTTTTATATTCCGCTGTGTGCTAGTTGTGTTTTAATTGGACATAGTTTTTAGTAGTAGGATCTATTCACCCCCTCTCTAGATCCGTGTTCCTGCACCACGGGACCCAACAATTGGTATCAGAGCAAGGCTCTATTGTCCCTAGATCTTGCGATCTATAAAGTGATCCCAGTGCATTCCACAATCATGAATTTTTCTACTGAACATATATCAATGAACTGTTTGCCAATCTTCACTGGTTTGAATTTTAATTCATGGCTAGGTAAATTGTGTGTGGTGATCAATTCTATTAATCCTAGTCTTTGGAAATTGATTTGTCATGGTCCACACACATTACCTCTAGATGAGACCAAGTGGTCTAAGCAGGATAAAATGATGCATCATGATAATGTTACTGCTTTAAGTTTATTGAAAGCTTCCGTGAATACTAACAAGTATCTATTTGTATTTTCTTGTAGGACGGCAAAGGAGATTATGGACCGGTTGATCAAAGCTCAAGAAAAGGAAAGATAAAAATGTCTCATAGCCGATGATGCTGATCAACAAAGTGACAAAAATGCAGAAGAGGTAAATTCTGATTCTGAAGAATTTACTCTTGACGATCTTGTTGAAGCTTATGATGAGTTGGCAAAACAATATAAGAAAGTCAGGTCAGAAAATAGAAAATTGAAAAAGAAATCTGAAAACTTGGTCCATGAAAATGGTTCTTGTGACAAATGTTCTGAGCTTGTTAACTTCAATGAACTTTTAGAGCATGATGTTGAATGTCACAAAGAAACCATTGCTTGTTTGAGAAATGAAAATGTTACCCTCAAAAACACAATTGATCAATTGGAGAAAACTGAAAAAGATCTAAGAAACAAAATGGAGTCAAACTCTATTGATCATGATATTTGCAATGAATTGATTATGAATGATAAACTTGCAAATGAGAATGAAGAACTCAAAAAGGAAAACAGTGCTATATTAATTCAGACATCTCTGGTTGAATGCAGCATGAAGTTTCTTGAAAAAGAAAATGATTTGTTAAAATCTGAAAATGAAAATTTGAAACATCAAAACACAACCATGTCTAAAAAATTACTTACTTTTGAAAAAGGGAAAAGTTTGGCAATTGATGACTGTGAAAAGATGCATGTGCTTGAACAAAAGATGGAAAGCTACCAAACCATCAATGCTCAATTGAATGAAAAAGTCATTTCTTGTGAAAATGAGATCATTTCCTATGAATTGCATATTTCATCACTTGAAAAAGAAATTCTTGATATGAATACTTCCTTGTGTAAGTTTGTGAATGGGGAAGAAAATCTGAACAAGATATTGGGGACTAAGGTGAATTTCCAAAAAGAGGGGTTGGGCTATAATCCTATGAACAAAAAGAACTTTGAAAATAAAATCTACACATCATTTGTCCATAGTTCAAATATAGCCAGCACATCAAATGGGTCTCCAAATCGATCTGTTCCTCAAACAACAAAGCAATCAAATGAAAGTCTGAAAAAGAAACAAAACTTGCATCAAAAGGCTAAAAATGTTGTTGGTGTCACGATGAATGCCATGAAAAATCTTGTTGCACATACACATGCATCCACAAAGAAAATCTCATGTTTTTATTGTGGTGAACTTGGTCATATGATGCATGTGTGCTTTTTGATGAAATCAGATGATTTGAAAGCATGCAAAAATGAACTTGCTTCCAAAAGAAAAAGGGGTGGTTGTTTTACATGTGAAAAGCTAGGACACCATGTGTCACAGTGTTGGCAAGCAAATGAAAGAAAGAATTTTAAAGTCAAAAACAATTATACTTTTACAAACCCACAAAAATTTCATGCTCATCCTGTTGTGAAGAAGAAAAATTTCCATGCTAATAATGATAACATTCATGCCAAATCACAGAAATTTGATTGTCATGTTTATGAGAATTCTATGAAGTCTCTTGGTTGTTGTCATTATTGTGGTGAGTTTGGGCATACCATGAATGTTTGCTCCTTAATGTATTTTGATGATATGCATGCCCAAAAACTGTGGAAGACACCCACTAGAGGTGCAACTAATCATCCGGGACCCAAGAAGGTTTGGGTACCCAAAGCAACCAAATGAGAACCTTGTTGCAGGATTGTCTTGAGGCCAAGTGGAAGGCTTGGAAGATGATGGATGGTCAAGACACAAGTACAGAAAATGAATTGCCATGGAATGCTCTTCTTCAAGTGTTGCCAAACTCCAAAGATCTAAGGAAGCTTGGATACTCAAGTCTGTAATATGAGAACTTTGATAGGGGAATGCCGTAAGGCCAATCCGTGGTCTTGGGTGCTTCAAGTCGACATTTGTTGAGGCCTAAGTTGACTTGACCAGTCTTTGGTGTAATACTTTGGTAAACTTGAGTTTGTCCTTGATTTCACACTAATATGCAGGTTTGAAGAGGTTGTCTTGTGTGTTTTATGTGCATCAACCTTGTCTACACATGTGCTTAGACTTGACTCTTTACACTCTTGGGCTACACTTGAAATTTCTGAACTGAACTTTGAACTCATGTCAGCTTGAGTGAACAACTTGTATTGAACTGAGATTGATATGAATTGAGCTCTTTACAGTGCAGGTTTGATAATGACCATCAACCCCTGAAATCATGGTAAGAATTCAAATGTTTGAATGTATCACCATGTGCCTAGATGGAGTTTAATTCATGTTTGGCTTTTCTGGGCTCAGATTAACTGTCTTAAGCAGTTTTGCTTGTTCCTAAGTTAGTGTCGAAAGGCCCATCTTGAGGACCGATTGGTTTGAACTTTTAACCCCATTATCCTAGAGGGGTTTTGGAAGGGTTTTGCCATGGGGTTCTTGATCTTGTCATATCCTTATGTGCTGCCTTATATGAAATACGAATTTGGGGTCTCAATGGAACTCCTTTGGCTAATATCGATATATTTCCTGCAGGAGAGAAAGAAATGAGCTTATTGATGATGAAGATGACAACAAGCGAAATAGAGTAAAGAATCTGAAAATGTCAATAAAGGTAACTCAAGACAGAGGTGAGGAAATAAAGTGTTTGTTTGAAGCTCTTTAATCTTGATGTTAATGCCATATCTTGACAGACAGTGATTTTGAAATCGTGAATACTCTTTGGTTGCTTTTGACCATGTGGAAAATGAATGTTTGGCTGAATGACATTGGAACATCTGAGCAGTATATATGAGAGTGTAGCCATTGAATGCCTTTTCTAAACCCCCGATGTCATATGGGAATGCATTGTATTTTTCTGATCATCAATTCAATGATTACATGGTATATAAAATGGTGACATGTGGAAGGGCAGGTCAAGCCTGTCTGAAAGCTATCACCATGCGTGAGAATATTCCTCCGCCCGGTACCATGAATCATCTATGCACATGGCATCCAACTTAAATGAATTTTCTGAAATCATGCATTGATTATGGGGGAGTTTTACATGCTGAAAATTTTGAGATTGATGTTTTCCATTTTCTCAGCATGATGATGTTGTTCTTTGGCTGAACTTTTTGAGGACTGAAGTTGATCAATGTTCCATGGTCTTTACCAATGTGCCACTCATCTTTTTGGTTTAAAGCACAACTGTTTTCAAGAAAAGTTCACATGTGATGATTTTGATGTTCTGAATAAATTTTCTGAATTCTCTTTTCAGAATAAAGTGGTGTCCTCATATTTCAACATTTGGTAATACATGTCATGCATTAGTTGCATTAGGTGCATATAGAGTGTCATGTGAAATCTGGAATCGTGCATCACATTGCATATTTGCAAATCACTCTCTACATATCATTCACATAGTACTTTTGGAAGATGAAGCTCATCGTGTGTCTTGTTGCATAGTTGGCATTTCTAGTATGCATATAGTGGATATTTTGAAATGCATCATCTTGAACATTTCATGTTGCATAAATGCCAAAAAGAATACTTTCAACATTGGTCATCATATCCTTGGAGCCAACATTTCAAGCATTGAGATTGCATACCTTTTCATTTTACATTGCATATGCATATCTCCATTGTATGCTTGCATGTTATTATATGCTATTCAACCCCTTCCTTGAAACTTCTAAGACCGTTTACTCCATTGTTAAATAATGTTGCATATGAGTCTTAACAAGTGTGTTTCATGTCAAACTCTAAGGGGGAGCATTTCATGCTTATTGCATTTACATAGGGGGAGCTACACTATCCCGTTCTTTGTTAAATTTTCTCTATACATGTTAAATCAAATTCGTACACTTCATACACTTTAATGTGAAATTGAGTGTTGTTCATAAGGATATAGGAATTTCATTTCAACACTCTAAAGTAATTCAACTTGCTGCATGGATGATAAGAGGCAGTTGAGGAAAAAGCTACCTGCCTCCACATACAAAAAATGATTGTTATGAAAGGCAGAGCAATGCTAAGTCTCACTGAGTAAACTGGGCACATGTCACCTGAGACGTGATGTGGTTCATTTCTGAAAAGTGTTGACTACAGTATCTCTGTTCAAATGAGGTGACAAGGTTCAGTATTCTGTGTAACCGGGGAATCTAGCATGAGCTCCATGTGTCTCCTCGCGTAAAAAGGAATTATGTTGAACCTGATCCTTCTTAGAAAAATTCAGATTGTCAGTATGAAAATTTCTGATGATATATTTGATTGAGGTAGAGCGAAGCCTCCAATACGCTGTCCTCTAAATTGAAGTGTAGTATGTGAACTTGCTATTGTGTTTACTTGAAAATCTAGTTATCCATATGGCTAAACTTCATTCTCACGTTACTCACTTGCACATGGTAATTTGATTTGATATGTATTCTGAAAATTTGATTAATTACAATGACCTGCTGTACATCTTCTCCTATTTATCTACACAATCCTCTAGGTGTCACCATGAGCATTCTGAACTTAATGACTCATTTGCAGTTCTCTTACGCCTATCCCCTCACTGAATATCAATTGGTATCACTTCTTGTGAAGGAGTTATGTTGCATGTATCTATAGATATCTGCTTGATTACATTGTATGCATTTCTTGTCTCATCATTTTCATACATCATGTTTCATACATCTCACAAGAAAATTAAAAATCAAAAATTTGAATATCAAAAACAGTCTTCAAATGTGTCTATGTCTAAGGGGGAGCTTTGCATGAGATCTTATCTGCTTAAGTCATCAGGACGTGCATGAGTCCATACCCTTCTAAGGGTGTTTGAGTGCTTGTTTGCTTGCTCATCATAGTTCATGCCATACACCATTCCAATTGCTGTAACTCGTGCACCTTTGCATTTCCACTTTCCACAATTGGTATCAGACAATTGGTATAAGAGGTTCATTTCAACATTTGGTATCCCACAGTTCTGCAATTCGTTCATGCATATTATGCTCATTGGTTCTCTTCATACTCCAGTCGTCCATAGGTTCTTGCCATTCTGGATTCCCCATCATGATCCCCATTTCTGATTATGTCAAAGGGGGAGAGAGCTTTATAGCATAATATTTTATCATCATCAAAATGTGGGAGATTATTGTGTATGTAATTTTGATGATTACAAAATGCCTTTGTTGCTTAGCCTTGTGCGTGAATGCTCTTCACTTGAACTGGTTGTGAAAATGATCATAAACTATCTCTATTGGGATATCATCATGTGGATGCATTGTAATTCTAAAAGGATTATCATCATGTGGATGAATTGTAATTCTACAAGGCTTATCATCATGTGGATGCATATGTGCTTTGAGGTTAGCACAAACAATTGCATATACATTATCTCTACACTTGGTGAGATTGTTTTGAAAAACACACTTGGATAAATGTCTTTTTGAGCATCATGTCATATTGAGTCTCTCATATTAAGCATCATGTCATATTGAGCCTCATATCATGAATGTGTACTTTGGTAATGCTAAATGAATGATTGAGATGCAAATATCATTGCTTTCCCCCAAGGTAATGATCTGTGGTTTGAAAGCTTGGATGATGATCAAATTGAATGTGACTCAATATTGTTCTATGTGGCTTGACTCCTTACTCTTTGAATTCCACACATACCATCAGTCAATGGAGAATGAGATTTTGAATTTCATGACTATGTGTATGAATGATACAACCAATCAACAAGAAATGTGAATTCAGGTAAAACAATGAGGTAAGTGTTGTTATATGGATTTAAATGGTTATCTCGTTCATCATTCACTCTTGGAATAGGTTCAACAAAGCAATTTATTGTGAACATGGTCATAGTGTTAATGCTCGATGTAAAGATCTTAATTGTCAACTAACACCTTGCTTTATCATGTTTTTCAGGATGAAAAATCATGGTTGATCTTCATGGGATTATGGTAACATTTAATCAATTGTTTCCCTTTGGTTTGATGGAGGTTTTAGTTATTTTTCAAACTCAAACTATCTTACAGTCTTCACCACTTTCAATCCAACCGTTGGATCTCCCCATAAAAATTATATGTTGTAGCTTTGTGAGTCCTCTTTCCAACGCCTCTGGTCTTGCTTCGATCGGAGTTCGGAGCTAGGAGAATTAATTCCTGTCGCCGGAGCACTCAAAGCTGTTTTTTTTGAAACCTGCTGAAAGGGGTCGACCCTGGGGTCGACCCCTGTAACCCAGAACCTTAAAACATGTTCTGTTTGGGTTCTGGAAGCATGAGGGTCGACCCCTGGGGTCGACCCATTGAATGGGTCGACCCATGTAACCCAGAACCGATTTTTTGGTTCTGTTTGGCTTCGGTGTGCCCGAGGGTCGACCCTGGGGTCGACCCCTTCCGGTTGGACGCCCAGCCACCATGTTTGACCGCCGTTTTCTTGTCCCAAAAGTCCTACCAATCAATTCCTAATGCCCTATATGTCTCCCTAATTCGTGGATCTGGTCTCCAAGCTGTTCCTTGACCATTCTAAACACTTATATACAACTCTTGGGTTGTAAACCCTAAGGAAGAGAATGCTAGATCTGAAAATCGTTTTCTTCTAACCCTTGTGTGTGCAGGTCGTAGGTAGCAGCTCCAAGGCTTCTTCCACCATGTTTTGAGCTTGTGTATGAAGGGAAGAACAAGGTTTCACGTCCTCATCCATTCCTCTGCCACAAGCTGCGAAGAAATTCATGCTACAAGCATCATCCACGCAAGAATCAATCATTCTTCTTCAAGAACGGGTTTCATACTTCAGAAGCATTCAAATATGTTCAAAGGAGAGAAAGGGGGAGCTCTAATCACTGCAACATCTTCTTCATTCTGATTTCTCGGAATCGTTGTTGTTGATAGAGCATGAATATCTGCTTTAAGACATCTTAGGATGGTTTTATAAATCTTATATCCACTCTCTCTTGCATACATATATATGAGCTGCGAATTGTGTGATTCAACAATCCTAATGCTCATGTGATCCCTGTATAGGATGAAGATGAAGAGGGGAATCTCTAAACCATTCATGTCTATATTCTTGTTTGAGATTAGCTTAAAGATTGAACTCATTATGTCTATCTACTCTTTCAGGTGAAGAGAGGAGATTGGAATAAGGATAAGAGAAGCGGCTAGAGGAAAGGAAGAAGATGATGTCAAGATTATGATCATCTGTTAAAGAGCAAGGAGGATCAGATTTTGTTGAAGAAGGGGGAGCCTTATACTTGATGCATTCTTCTAGTTTACATCTATAGAATTTGTGTGGAAGGTCATAGTATATATTTGTGATTGTTACATATACATTTGACAGAATATTTTGTGTGGGTGTTCGGAGAAAGGGGTCTCCGAGTGTGTGTGTGGTCTTATGTGTGTCGATTTGTGCGGAGTATATCCGTGTGTGTTGTTGGGAGTTTTCTCCCGTGTGTTTGTGTAGGCATTGCCCTACGTGTGTGTGGACGGAGTTGTATCTCCGTGTAAGGTATATTGTTCGGGGTGTGTTCCCCAACGTCTGTGTGTGTGTTTGTGTGTGTGTGTGCTGCTGTGGCAGTAGTTTGAGGCAAGGCCTCGTGTGTGTGTATTGCTGCGAAAGCAGTGTGTGTGTGTTGGGGTTCGTCCCCGTGTTGCTACATTTTGTAGCGTGTAGTGAAGCCTCACCGGTTTGGTGAGGGGTGGACGTAGGGAGCCCGTCGAGGTCCCGAACCACCTTAAAAATCCCCGTGTCTTGTGGTTTATTTCTTGTGATTGTATGTTCACTATCCTATCTGTTTGTGCAATCGTGTGAGCTCGGTGAGAATTGAGTGAATCTAGTTTAAACCTGTTTAGATCAATCTACTCAATCTTTTATATTCCGCTGTGTGCTAGTTGTGTTTTAATTGGACATAGTTTTTAGTAGTAGGATCTATTCACCCCCCCTCTAGATCCGTGTTCCTGCACCACGGGACCCAACAGAACTCTTCCAACTTATTTTGGATAAAGTGGATCGGAAGTGTGCTTATATCGAGTCCCTGCTTCCCCCTTGCCTACCTCCTAGCCAGGGAGGAACCAAACATGAACCTAAGGAGGTAATAGCCGCCGGTAGTCCCAACCCAGTGCCATCTATGTCTCCATCCCAAGGTCCTCTCCCCATCATAGTGGATCCTCTTTCCCCACCCACGAGAGCTCCATTGCCTACACCCCATGTCCGTCAGGAGTATAAGGGTAAGGGTCCGCTTATCAAGGAGCGAAGAGGATCACGACAGTAGTGTTATCGCTGCCAAGGGTTTGGCCACTTTGCCGGACAGTGTCCCACCTAGACATCTCTAGCCCTAGGGGATAAAAGGGTTGGGGAAGCCTCACTCTCCGATCTTTATTCGGAGCCACCTCAGCCACAGCTACCCGTGTTTCTAACGGGAAAGATACTTATAGCCGAGCCACTCCTTAGTTGGCTCAAGGATAGCCTGGTCCCACTTCCCTTCCCATCTATGGACCCTATCCTACCTCTGGTGCCAATCAACTCATTCCATACCACTTTCCGGTCTAGTCACCATGTGGATACATTGGATGACCTTCTTAAAGGGTTAGACCGGTAATTGACATTTACGCACTTGTTGGCTCCAGGCTTCGACCGACCCACAAGTCGTAGTTTCACTCATCCCGCTTTAGGGTCCATTACCTCCGTGTACACCGTGGGTCATGTTACCACGGAGGTTCTTCTACTTCTCCCTATGCCGGCCGAGCCCGACTTCATTCTCATTTGCCCAAGGGAGGAATCTTACTTTCTACCTATGACTGCCGTCCCATCTCTCATAATGAATGAAGGTGATCATTTACACCTCCAAGATTTCTAAATGTGGGACAGCGATTTATGGAAGCCTAGTCCAAGGGGTCATACCTTCTTTGATCCCTTCGACCCATTCTCTTGTGGACCCCGTGACCCACCATATTTACTCCACCTTTTTGAGAGAGTCCACCCTCATACCCCCACCGTCTCATCTCCCTTCATGGATGAAAGAGATCAACAACACCTTCTAGACTTCCACACATGGGATCTTGAGATGAGGGAATCAATAACGAGGGGTCACACATTCTTTGATCCCTTCGATCCCTTTCTTAGTGGGCCCCTTGGTCCACAATCTCCATTTCACTTCTTTAGGGGAGGTCACCATTATACCCCTCCCCCATGGGCCGGGCCATCGGCACCCACCGTGTCCGTCCACGGGCGAGAGACACCCAACCCTCCTATCCTACCCAAACCTCCCAAACCCAAAGGACCATCTTATGATTGTACCGACCCTCGGTCACACCTAGGATATGTATGGCACACATTCGGATGTCTTGGACCACCTTGCTTATGATTGGGTCAGATTAACTGTAGGGTTGTTTAGGGTTGTGTGTGCATCCGTGTGTTTTTTTTTCTTTTGCTAAGCATGATTAGGAGTCTGCATGACGACGTTCGTCGTCACATTGAGGCCAGCAATGCACGGTACAAAGAGTTAGTCGATGCCCACCGACACCACCGAGAGTTCCAAGAGGGCGAATATGTCATGATCAGGGTAAGACCTGAACGGTTTCCCTCTGGAACCGTTAAGAAGTTGCAAGCTCACGGAGCCGGTCCTTTTAGAGTGTTGAAACGCGTTAGATCCAATGCGTATGTTGTGGACCTGCCCGAGGAATACGGTATAAGCTCTACTTTTAATATTTCGGATCTAGTTGCATATAGGGACCCAGCGGTGATCCCTATTGAGCCTTTCGAGCCATCTCCTCCCCTTGTGAGTGATCCCACACCTGAGTGTCCACCTCCAGCCCTTTTGTCACGGCAGCGTGAGCATATAGATCATATACTAGATGAGCAGGTGACAGTTACCAGGAGTGGATCCTACCCGCGCTACCTAGTGCGATGGAGAGGACGGCCCGCTACTGAGGACACATGGATCACGCATGGCGAGTTGCAGCGGATCGATCCGGACCTTCTGGAGCGATACAGGAGTGATGCAGACCCTTACTCGACAGGGTCGAGTTTCTCCCACCCGGGGAGAATTGGTGCGGACACCCGAGCAGTTGAGCGGCGCGATACGCCGAGCCACCGGTACCGCACACGGAGCACGACTCGAGCCACCTCAGCGTCCATCTGGCTCGGAGACAGCCTGGAGACTCCGTCTTGAGCCTCCCCATTTATCATATTTAGTTAAACTTTAGTTGTGTGTAATTTGTGTTTATTTCATTGTATTCGGTTTGCTATTTTGTTTGTAAGAGGGGCTTATGTGTAATTTGGACACCGTGGGCCCCACGGGCCCCCCCAGGCGCCATCCCATTGAGCCACCTCAGCCTAGGGTCCCATGTAGGGTCAGTCAACCTTCCACATGGAGGCTTCTAGAAGGGTGGGCCAAGTGGGGGACATTGGAATACAAATGTCAACAAAATCCACCCATTCCCACCTACCATGTCCCCTTGACCCACCCTAGTCAATGGGTTTGTTTTTTTTATTGTAATTTTTGTGTGTGTGTCACACTCAATCCAGGCCACCCATTCCCATCCCCTAGATCCAACGGTAGATAATGGATTTGAGATGTAACACATAAATACTTGTATTCTCCCATTTTGATGAATTAATGCCATTTGAATCAAAGTAATTCTTGGAGCTCCAGCTTGGTGCGCCCCCTTCTCCTCTCCCTCTCCCCCTTGGATGCTGTGAAGGCTTCCATTCTGAGGTGTGACTCCTCGTGTATCGGTTCCGACGATCGCCGCCACCGCCACGAGCCGCTACTGCACCGCCAACGCCATCAACGGAGTTCTGCCTGCGCAGTACCACAGTAGCTTGTCCGAAACTCACAGGTCTTCCCCGAGCTCATTTGGCTACCAAATTTGGAAGAGTTGTTCCTGGGATGTTCCTCTCCACCCACAAAAATCAGGCCAGCATTCAGATCACGTTTGCTAATTTTTGATTTTCGTCCACCCTTCCATTTCTGTTCTGCCAGAGTTCTGTCCAGCTTCATCTCCGCCCTGAGTTTCATGTCTTAGATCCACTTTTTGATTTTTGTTAGTTTGCCCAATTTTACTTGGGATTCCATCCATCCACCCCTTCATCCACAATTTTTCTCCATTTTTAATTCGCCCATCTCATATTTTCTAAAAATTGTTCTCAGACCCATCTACAGTTCTGTCCACCTGTTCCCAGATCCGACCACCAGTCACCCCAAAAATCATAACAAATCGCTGCCACTCCAAATCAAATTCTAAAAACAGTCCCAGTTCCGTGGTTTGATTCCCTACAACTCCTAAGAAGAGCTCAAGAGCTGAATCGGAGGTTTACTAGGCGGTCAATGGTGGTTCTCAGACAAGTGCCCTGCAGATCTGAGATTTCGGTTACTGTACAACAGGGACTTGTAAATTCAATAAAGTTCTGATCCGACTAGATCCAGCAGATCTATATGGGTTTAGATTGAAGCATTTGAAGAGAGCTTTCCAACCATAGCTCATGCGTCCCGATCCGACGTCGGGATTGACCGCAGCGGCCGTTTTCACCGGAGCGCGCGCTGAAAGACAGCAACCAAAATCCGTGGGTTATTTGTTCAAGAGTTGGGAATCGGGGCCGATCGACCCCCGATCGGTGTTCCCGACCGACCGCCGTCCGTGGAGGCGCGCCACCAGGGGTCCCCATCACAGTGGGTCCCACCCCCGCAGATCCGGAGGACAGCGCTGCCCGTGGGCCCCACGGGCCCGTAGAAGCCGCCGTTCGGAAAGCACGAAAACGCGGAGTTCGGCACCGCCGGGCGACATCAAGATGCTGCCCGTCAACCCAAGTTACGTGATTCCCGGACCCCACATGTGACCTTTTACCTCCCTGCGTGGAGTGGGTCGACTTAATGTATTGCTGTAATCATTGTTAACCGGGAGTCCGTGATTCGGCCGAGGTTGTCTTCGCCACGCCGGGTGCGTGGAGGTAAAGGTCCGAACCTCTTGGCATTACATTGCTTAGCTAGTATATGGTCTTTTGCCGCTGTCAAGAGTGTAGGTACTAGCCCGTGTGTCCATGTCACCGCTGTGAGAGTGAGAGTGACCCGTCCCGCGACTCGATCCGAGTCCGGAAGTTGAGTCGGACTACCCTTGACCTCCGCCGGTTCCTTAACCGCGCACGGTCCGCGCTTTCCCTCGCTTGGGACGACGAGTGAGCTTCCACTTCTGTTAGCGACATTTCGCCACTAGGAGCTCGTAGTGTCGGGCTTAGTGTCTCCTTGGTGTGTGTTGCTGGTCGCGTTTTCATCTAGAGTCCGAGGGTGGCACCTTATAGTGTCGTCTCCCGTGTCCGTCCCGCATCAGAGTGTACCGCTGGGGGTCAGGAGTGTGCCGCTGGAGGGGCTGAGGGATGTTCCTTTAGTTGATTAGAATGTTTTATTAATGTTGATTTCATTTGTTTGTTGCTTTCTCTTTATCTTTTAATTCGTTATTGCCCCATTTGTTTGTTACTTCCTTTTGTCTTTTTAATATGTTATCGTTTCTATCAAAAATTCGGCAGCATCTCCCCTTGACCCGAGCGTATGGGAGATACAGGGAACGCGCCCACATGGAGTGGCGGAACCCGACAATTGGTGGTGGGCCCCCGAGAGCGGCAACACCTTAATAAAATCTCGAAAAACTCGGAGGGGACGACAGACGGGAAACACTGGGCTAATGCAGCCTAAGGATACCCTGACTGGAAGGGAGAGGGCCAGGTGTGCCGGTAAGGGCTGGTTGGGGTATGCCACTGAAGACACAATTAGGGTGTGCCGTTGTCAGGGAGTGCCGCTGGAGGCACAACTGGGTGTGCCGCTGAAGGGCACGAAGAAGGTGTTGTGCCGCTGGGGCACTTCAAGAGTGTGCCGCTGGGGGCACCAAAAAGGGTGTGCCGCTGGAGGCTACCCTGGGTGTGTGCCGCTGAAGGGCGTGAATGGCAGGCGAGGAAGGCGAAAACAAATGGTGAAGGCCAGGGGTCTCACGAAGAGGGCCAAGACAGAGGGGGAGGAGGGTTCAAACGCACGCATCCGAGTATAAAACAAGCACGGTAGTTAGACGCCCAAAAAGTGGGATTTTCATTCATGGATAGAAAAGGTCATAACCGGCCGTGTACTTCAAAGCATACATTCCAACCCAGACGGGGGAGGAAGAAAGAAAGAAAGGAAAAAGAAGAAAAAGAAGAAAAGAAAGAAGAAAGAAAGAAATACAGTGGGGGGGAATGGAGTATGAACTCCACCCCTCCTAGACCTCACTCTCTCTCTTCACTCACTCTTCTCCTTCTCTCTTCTCTCTTCTCTTTGCGTGGACAGTGGTGGTGGAGCAGCAAGGGGGAGCAGGAGCCTCTCCCCTTCCTTCCTCTCTTCTTCTTCTTCTCTTCTTCTCTTTTTTCTGTTGCGTCTGCCTCTGCGTGTCTCTCCGTCTCTTTCTCTCTCGTCTGTTCTTTTTCTTCTTCTTCTTCTACTCTGGCTTTTATTCGTGGGCTGCCGTTGACGTCAATGCGCGAGGCAGATCCGGTCCGAGGTTGACCCCAGTCACGTCCCCGTCAGAGTGATGTTCCCGTGCTCCAGCCAGAGGTTGACAGCACGGCAGGGATAAGCTGGCTTTGACGTGATTGCGCTGCGTGCCAAGGGCCACATGCACGAGCATTTAATGCTCAGTGTTTAAGCGAAACAGAGCATCGTGCTAGGGACGAGACTTCTGGCAGGTGTGCCGCTGGAGGGCTGTTGAACGTGCCGCTGAAGGCTGCCAGGGTGTGCCGCTGAAGGGCCTTGAGGGCGTGCCGCTGAAGGCTCCAGGGCGTGCCGCTGAAGGCTGCCAGGGCCTGCCGCTGAGGGCTGCCAGGGGCGTGCCGCTGAAGGCTGTTAGGGCGTGCCGCTGAAGGGCTAAATGGGCAGTTCTGAGCCTGTTGTGAGTGCGAGTTGTGGCCCATTTGATTTTCTTCGAGGTCCATGGATTGTGGGGCTCCCGGTGGTTGATTTCTCTTCACTATCGTGATTCCGGAGATAGCTTCACGGTAGTGTGTGTGTTCGGAGAGTCTGAATGGCCCTCTCTTCTTCGCAGTTTCTTTAGTTGGAGTTGCTATTGATGCTGGACTTGTTGGGACGTACGGGCCTGCAATTTTGCACGTCCACAATTCTAAACACCCTTTGTTTAGGTTTAAAATATATGAAGTTTACTTACATCTTTTGCCATGTGGATCTATTTATGTTCAAGGTATACTTTTTAAATTTTATAAATGATCTACATGGGCTTCTCTCCTTATTCTGATTCCTCTATTGTTCCAGTGTGGGTGGAGTTTTCAGGACTCCCACCTAATTTTCATCATAAGTCTTTCATCCTTACGATTGCAAGGAATTTGGACATTGTTCTGAAGTTGATTCCAACACCGACAATCTGACACGCACAATAGCAGCTAGGGTCTATAATGAACTGGATCACTCAAAGCCCTATCCATCAATGATCTAGATTGGCATCGCTGGAGGCGATTTTTGGCAGTCAATCTACTACTCGGACGTGCCATATTTCTATTCCTCGTGTCATCACCTTGGTCATGTTGAAGCATATTGCAAAAAACTACATCGCCAAGATACGAAGTAGGCTGAGTCTGCTCCTCCACAATAGCCTCAGGCCACCGTTCTTGCTGCTAGAGATAGAAAACGTGATCACCATCCCCCGCCTTCTATCCCAAAGACCTAGCAAGAGTGGCGTCGGGTTGATCGTCATCCCCATATGGTGCAAGCCTATGATCCTCTGACTTGTCGTGAATCTAGTGGAAAATTGCTTGCAATCGTTGTTTCTAATGACATCGATATACTTCAGGAGGTCGTTGAGGATGAGACAGCCAAGTATATATGTTACTTTGGAGGAGGTGACTTTGATCCCAAGTGCTATTGTTGGTGAACCTTTGGAACTTTTGCAAGGGGTTCCCGTCCTAGATGATGTTGTTGAGGACAGTGAGGAGGATAACTCTGACATGCCCAATCCATCTGGGTCTATTATTCGTTGAAGTTGTTGCTCTTGTTTTCAATGGGACCGACGTTGACATGGGAGTTTTTCTGAACTCTCCTCCGTCTAGTGTCCACGTCGTGCCTGATTCAACTGATGCTATAAGGGCTTCAACTTTTGTCGAGGATGATCAATCCTGGCCCCTCCAGCACTTCTTAACAATGGTTCCGACAGCCTTGATAATTTGAAGGCAACACAGGCGTCTGATAATGTGAAACTTGGACCTCCAATGTGTGATACCGATGCACAATGCTCCTTTAAAACCCCAGGATTTGTCCTTACTATTTATCAACCTGAAGCATGGGACTGTGACAAGTCATTCGCCCGATCCTTCCACTTTGATTGTATCAGACCCATCACCTTTGGCAGATAATTCTTCATCATCATCTTTAACCCATTAGAAGTATATTACATGAGCTAGATGCAAAGGTGGAGTTAAAATTTACTGCTTTGTCTCTCAGGCTACATCTTACAAGCCCGCTAACCAGGGAGTAGTTTCGACTTCTTTTGATTTTCTATGAAGTTCTTGGGATCATATGTTAAGTGGTCCTATTGGCACACATTTGATCCCCCACGGGTGCGCTTAATATTATTGCTATTCCTTTTATTCCTTAGTCTACTCCGGCTCAGGCTCCTCAAGAATATGATCTTCTTAATTACAACATATAAGAATTGGGTTAGTGACTATGTAGACGAGGAATTTAATCAGGAAGGTGATGCAGATGAGAGTTGCTCACTCAATCCCTTCTTTGCCGCAATAGATTTTGGGAGCTCCCCCCCCCCTACGTTAACAACTCATGTTAGGGTCTCCATTTGATTTGAAGACTTGAAATTAGGATGGATATTTACCCACCTGGGATACTATTGAAATCGTTATTGATATCATTTTCATACTTTCAATTACATGTGCAATTTATACTATTCATGGTTACTTATTTAATGAAATTAGCTTTAAATATTATGATGTTTCATTTCCATGAATTGCTTCTTGGTATGCTCTTGCACACTTATAATGTTGCTTGTTTTTGTTATACAACATTTTTATTTTTGCATCATCAATGAATTCTGGAACTACTGACACCGGTCCTTCACTTGACATGCTCATTAAGTTTATGATGGATGAGGAGTATTGGGAGGAAGTTGAACATATAGTTCTCGTTCAAATGTTGTCCTCCCACATATGTATCCCAAGGACCCCAATGCACATAGATGTTGGTCGAGGTCATAGGTGGGTTAAGTAATTAATGGCTGGTCATGTAGGTAGATCATACTCTAGTTTTCGGGTGCACCCGCACTTATTTTTAAGATTAAGAGACAAATTGATGGAAATGGGTATACGTAATGACACCAAAAATATGTCGGCCAGTGAGCAATTAGCTATATTCCTCCTCGAGGTTGGACATGGAGTTGGCAATAGATTACTCGGAGAATGGTTCCAACATTCAGGAGAGACGATAAGTCAACATTTTAACAATGTACTCATGGCAGTGCTATCCTTACGTCATGACTATATTAAGAAGCCATATGTTGAAGATCTAGTACATCCAAAAATTCGACATGATCCAAAATTTTACCCGTTCTTCAAGGTGATGTACTTTATGATCATTAGCAAATACGCATGCATTGATTAGTTCCTTCAAATGCTTGTTAATTATTATTAATTATGCTTCTACTTTTGTTGAGTCTCTCCAGATGATTTTGAGGATAACAAAATCATGGACGTGTTTTCTCTCTCATGTTGTGCATACTAGCTTAAGGGCGAACACTAGAATGCAATTAAGACTAAACTCCATCATATCAAATGCTTCAAATGCTCAAGTCTTCAAAATGCATAAACAGAGTTTAAACAGACTTCACATAGATGCAAACATACGTTCAATCTAAAGGTTGATTATATAGATATGTTTTCTTGGGCTAACAAATCTATTTTGTAGATTTTCCAGATTTCGGTCGACCAATCAAGCTTGGTTGGTCGACCAATTCTCCCAAGTTTCTGAACTCTGTAAATGTTACAGAGTTCGGTCGACTGATGATGGATTTCGGTCAACCGAACTTCCGAGCGCTGAAAGTTTCAGGAAGTCACAGAGTTCGGTCGACCGAACCCTTCGAGGCTGCCATTGTTGACTTCTTTTCATGAACGTGTTCAAAGCCCCTATCTTGGACCTTTTGATCTTAAAGTCTCCCAACTTGCCTAAAATTGTGGATCTGGTTCTGTCTTGTCCCTTGACCATCCTAGGTCTTATAAAAATAACTCTTGGGTCAAGAAAATCAAAAATTGCTAAAAGGGATCAAAGGAAGGCTATCAAGGGAGAAAGAGAGCTATAGGAAGAACTCCGTGAACAATGCTTCGTCCAAGCATTCTTCATCAAATCTCAACCATTTGAAGATTATCTTGAAGCCATTCAAGTGGAAATCGAGCGAAGAAGCAAGCTTCATCAAAGATCTTCATCATCCACTAAAAGGGAGCCTAGATCTGAAGTTCTTCTTTTGTGTTTCATTCTTTAAAGTGTTTTATGCTTCAAGTTTGTGTTCCTTGTAATCTGTGAACATCAATGTGTGTGTGGATCGACTCAGATCCGTGGTTGTGTGTGTTGTTTCGTTCAAATCAGTGTGTGTGTGGATCGTTTTAAATCTACACGTGTGTGTGTGGATCTATCCAGATCCGCATGTTCGTGTGTGTAGAATGCTGTATCTGTTGTAGTGTGTGTGTGTGTGTGTGTGTGTGTGTGTGTGTGTGTGTGTGTGTGTGTGTGTGTGTGTGTGTGTGTGTGTGTGTGTGTGTGTGTGTTGTTGATCCGGTCGTCGGATCATAGTGGAAACTCCGTTTCCACGCGTGTGTGTGTTGGGGTTTCTTCCCCGTGTGTGTGTGTGTGCAGGCGTCGTCCTGCGTGTGTGTTTAGAGTTTGACTCCGTGTTGGGGATTTATCCCCGTGCTGATTTTCCAGCAGTGAAGCCTCCTTGGGTTTTGGTGAGGGGTGGACGTAAGTTGCCGTTGTTGCATTCGAACCACCTTAAAATTCCTTGTGCCTTGTGGTTTGAGCTATGTGATTTGATCCATTTCCTCTACCCCCATTCTGTGTGATCATTTGTGTTTATTATTTCTTCCTCGTTTGATCCTTTAGATCTAGCATAATCAATTATTTCAGTAATAGATCTTTTGGTATATCGAAAGGTGGGTTTGAATTGACAAGGCCAATCTAGTCAGGACGATAACACCTTGTGTGAGCAGGATCTTCGGATTCATACCTCTGCCTAGTACCGAAGAACTATCATGGTGACTGATCTTGATAGATATAATCTGAGGTTTAACATTTCTGAATTTCTAATTACTACTTTATCACATCTGTTTTAAATCGGGTCAAAGTTTCTTAAAAATTTTAATCACTCAATTCACCCCCTCTTGGGTGTCATTGATCGCGGGACTTCAGCTTTGTCATTAAGAATACACTGGGTGCAATTGATGGCACATATATATCTACAAAGGTTCCGGCTGTTGACCACTCTCGTTATCAAAATCGGAAGGTTGAAACATCCCAGAACGTCATGGGATGTGTTAATTTTGATCTAATGTTTACTTATGTTGTTGTGGGTTGGGAGGGATGAACTGCAAACATGAAAGTCCTCAGGTGAGCCCTTGAAAAAGGTGGATTTACCATATTAGAAGATAAATATTATTCAATTGATAGATCTATCTATGTTTACTTTACATACTTATTAGACTTCCATGTTGTTCCTTGTCGTAGGAAAATTCTGGTTGGTGAATGCAGGATACGCGAACACACCCCGCTTCTTACCACTGTACCGTGGCATAAGATATCATCTTCCAGAGTACATGGGTAATAGGAGAAGGGTTGCACATAAGGATAAGAAGGATTTGTTTAACCATGGGCACGCGTAACTACGTAATTGTGCTGAGCATACTTTTGGTGTCCTCAACTCATGTGTCACAATTCTACTGAAACGTCGTAATTATCCAATTAAGACACAAGCTAGGATTGCAATGGCTTGTTGCGTGCTCCACAATCTCATTACAAAGGAACATGGTGTTGATTTAATTTTTCAACAAGTCGAACATGACATAGATAATCCTGGTGATGAGGAGGTAGATGAAGAGGACAATGTCAGTAGGATAGAGGCTACTAGAGGGGAGAGATTTCGGGAACATTTGTCAACTCGCCTGTGGGCCCATCTCAGTACACGAGGGTATTTAGTCTAAATCGTTACGCTGATTTTTTCCATTTTATCGCCTTCACAGTTATGTTTACATGTAACATATAACTTGTCTATTGCAGGCATCATTAGGTGGAATCTCGAAATGATGAGTGACATTATGATATTATAATTTTGAATTAGACCATTTTACATGTTGTGTACTTTGACACTTTTACTCTATGTCATTTGTTTTGTGTTTAGTTTTATATAACTTGAATGTGCATATGTAACATAATTTCCTTGACAGTTTCTTAGATATGGCTTGTGATCCTTCTTTTCGGATGACCATGAAACACTCTAAATTATACTCTACACTCTACACATTTTCTTGGATATGACACTTTGAACACACATAATTTTTTGGAGCATCCTGACTCAATTGTCACTTTATATGAGATTCAGGCTGCTACACTGCACTGCCCGCGTGGTCGATAGTACACTGCACATGCTTGGACTTGTTACTTCATTGATGTTATATCTCTGTGGTCATATTTGCCATTTTGGTGTGTATCTAACATTTTTGCTGCTTATATGAATATTATTCTTTCATAGGATGTTGGGCTATGATGATGGGTGTAGCGACCCGGATTCCGAATACCCGGCATACCCGGTAGAACCTCCGGATACGCGTGATACCACAAGGAACCCGTGAGACCTCCCAAGAGCGGGAAAGCTCCGAAGGGAAAAAGGCACGTGTAGAGTACATTGAAGCCACAGAGATAGTACAGTAAGCAATTAAATTTCATTAGATAGGTTTGCTAAAGTAGTAGAAATAAAATTTCTTTTTAATTAACTGTTCAAATTAACAATTATATCCCAGAGTTAGTCCAAAGCTAAAGACAACAAGTCTAGCACAGTACAGTCGACAGAAAGAAAAGACGTACTAAGAAGTCGGGAGAAGCCCGACGCAGATACCAGCTGGCAGCAACGGTACGCAACGAGCACGCGCACCAGGAACCACGCGGAAGCAGAAGGCGAAACTCACCTGAAAAGTAGGGGTGAGTCTCTAAACAGAAACTCAGTAGGGGTCACGCGGATCTCCACTGGAAAACGCACAATGCAACGGAAGCAACTGCAAAACAGCAAGTGCAGCAGAGCAGGAAAAGCTACACTACAAAGCTGTAAATAGAATAGGGACAGCATGAGTAGGGAACATGCTAAGAGCAAGGGGAGCTCAACCAAAAGAAAGAGCAAGGCCACAAAACCCGGAACACGGCCACCGAGGAGAACTCGACACTCTAAGCTACTCCAAAAGGTAACAGACGGTCAACCCTAAACTCCCACGACAGGGTACACCAGCCCGTCGGCCAAAATCGAGAAGTGGGCAAAGCCAACAACACAACGGAAAAGGGTCTAGAAAAGACCTAGACAGACGACAAACAGAACGAGCAGAAACACCGTGCACGTAGCCCCACGCACGACCAGAATGTCACGCACGCAACAGGGCACTGACCTCGAGTACAGCCACGAGAGGGCCACTCGCAAAGATCGCAATGCGCAAGAAACGCCGAGAGTCACGTGTCACGTGACGGAAGCACCTCCTCACAGGAACAGCCAGCTGCGTCGACTGACGTCTTACGCTGCGCCACAGGTACCTACCTACACACGCCCAGAACGGCGGAGGCCAAGGTACTCAAAACCAAGTCCAAGGAACAACCGCTCCGAGTCCAAGGAGAGGCAGCACCAACAGATGCTAAACCAGAACCAGAACAACAATAAGGCAAGTAACTAGTCAGGGTCACGCCCGTCGACGTAAGTTCTCGACCTCTGACCACGTGTGCACACACTGGCCCTATCCTAAGCCAGGTCCTCTAGCTAGTTTTCTCCCTCGACAGGACGCTATCGTTGGCTGGGAGCCCACGGAACTAGCTTACAGACCGTGTACAGGAACCCTCCGCTATCCACAAGCGGGCTGGCACTCAAGAGACCGAAGGGTAACTACAAACGGAGGCGCACGAGGCACAAGACTAGACAACACGACTGCTAAAGTGCAGACTGTAATATCTCGGACCTTTCGGATCCTTCTTCGTGGGTCCCGGATCTGGTTTTCGGAGCGTCTGACTCTGTTGTGTCCGAAATTTCGTTTCGGACATCTTTCGTGTTCGGATCGGCGCGATTTGGAGTCGTTTCGGAGGCCCGGAGGCGTTCCGCGGCTTTTCTGCGTGTGTTTTTCGATTCCCGGTGTGTGTTTCGGCTTTTCCTTCGGAAGCTCGCTGCGGGCGAACCGGGCGGTTCCCCCAGGCACGAGTGGTACCGTTGCGATCGGTGCGTTCCGAGGATTCCAGAAATGTATTTTTCTATTTTTTGGTATTTTTCCAAAAATTTGGATTTTCTATAAAGCCTAATCCTTTTTCTTTTCTTTTCCCCTTTTCTCTTTCTTCTTCCTCTTCCTCTCTCTCGCGACCGTGAGCCTTCCTCTCTCTCCCTCTCTCCCATTCGGACGTGGTGAACCCCTCTCCGGCTACGGAAGGCGGCGGGGCGACGGCGCGGACGCGTGGGCGACGGTGAGGCGATCTTGTGGGCGTGCGGTGAGCGTGGGAAGCGTGGGGAGTTCGCGAAGCTTCGAGCATTCTTCGTGATTCGTGATCGATCCGGCGGAGCATTCGCTCCATTGAGGTAGGGTGACGTTCCTTAGCCTCATGCTGATCTTTTCCGCGATTTATAGGCCGCGGGGAGGCCGAGAGGGGATCGTTTGAGCGTTTTTGGATTTTTCCATGATTTGGGGAGAGCTCACCCGATCTATGGATTTGATGCATGATTTCGTGTTTTGATGGCCTAGAATCATGCTAGGGGTCCCCAGGGGTCTTCCCCTTTGTTTCCCCCCTCTCCTATGGAGGTATAGGGGCGTGGTTAGAATTTTTGGGCGTTCTTACCGTTTTCGGCCACGGACTGAGAACGCGCTATACTCCAGTAGCGCGTTCTTGGAGGTCGCGCTACCCCGACCGAGCGCGTTCATCGGGGAAGATGAACAGGAGGCGGTTCATGTCGCGCTGTGGGGTCATAGCGCGATCATCCTTGTTGCGGTAGGAAGACCTAGCGCGATGGTTCTTGTCGCGCTAGGGTTCCCTAGCGCGATGGTCCCTATCGCGCTAGGGAGACCTAGCGCGATCTTCCCTGTTGCGCTAGGGTTCCCTAGCGCGTTCTTCCGTGTCGCGCTAGGTATCCCTAGCGCGATTTGGCTGTTGTTGGGTGTTCCCCTTGGGCCGTGCGTGCGTCCCGGGCACCCCGTGGAGTTTCGTGACCGTGTCTTTGGTGTCCGGAGGTTCCGTTTGCCTTGGTCATGAGTTTGGCCGTGGGCGGTGAGTCCGTTTTTCTCCGACTGTGGCCACCGTGCGACGGGGCTGGTGCGTGGGGTTATTCCCACACGTTGTCGGTTTCGGACGTCGTTTTCCGTTGACTTGAGAGTCTACTCCTTCAGTGACCCTCCACTAGTCGTAGCCCACCAGTACGAGGTGCTGGTCTCACCTGGGAGTGGTGTACGGGCACCCACCTTTCGAGACGACTTGTGGACCGGTTACCGTAGGCTCCTCGTCTTAGCCAGAGTCCGGCTGCGGGGGAAAACCGGCCAGAGGGCCAGACCTAGGACGCGTGGTCTGTGTGTGCACACGTGGTTGGGGGCGGTTGGACCCACGTCGACGGGCGTGACCCCAGCTAGTCACTTGTTTGTGGTTACTTGTACGGTGTTTGCGCCTCGGGTAGGACCTACCACGTCAGGCGGTTCTCCTGCGGTGCGGTATAAGACGTCAGGGGACGCTACCGGCTGTGCTTCTAGTGGGTGGTACTCCTGTCGAGTACGGAGTGTCAGACTGTCAGTCGTGTGTTTCCGACCTTCGGCTTTTACGATTCGACCATTGGTTTCTGTCTTCTCGTACCGTGGCACGTGTGTCGGTTTGCGTGCCGTAGGGTCTAGTTCTGTAGAGTACATAGCTTTCCTTTCCGAGGTACTTTCCTACCGCTAGAGTAGTGGTTTCTCGTTTTACGAGGTAGGGTTCGAGTGATCCCTACTGAGTCTTGTTCCGAGACTCATTCCCTGCGTGTTTTCACCGTGTTTCAGGTGAGGCGCCACCTTCGGGGAGCGTGTCAGGAGCGCAGCGTGGTGCAGGTGCCCAGAGGTAGTGCCAGAGGTCAGAGCCGGGGTATGCCCCGTGTAGCTGTACTTTTCCTTCTTGTCACTGTACTAGTCGTGGACTGTTCTTGCTGTTGTTGTTAGTTTATTGTGGACCATGAAAAATGTTAATTTGTTTCCTGCTTAATATTATAACTGTTTAATTTCTACAGTTATCTGTGATGCTTATGTAGTTTCCACACCATCCTTTTAACCCTTCCGAGTCTTCGGGCTCGTGGGTGGCGGTACGAGTCTCGGGTTATCGGGCCTTCCCGGTAATCGAATTCTCGGGTCGTTACAGCTAGTATCAGAGCGCGGTTGTGGAATTACGTGAGAATCATAGGTAATTGTAGTGGTCCACTAGTCCACAACAATGATGTACACGTGACGCTGGCATTAGGCACCGCGTGTTTTATTCTGACATTGCCGTTTCCGTGTTTTCTGTCTTGTGCTTCAGGAGCGAGGATGGCGCCGAGGAGGAGTTCTCGCTCTCAGCAGGGGCAGTCGGCTGGAGGTCAGGAGATCCAGCAGGGGGTCCAGAGGGACCAGGAGGAGCATAGCAGAGTTCCGGGAGCTACCGAGGCCGCGGATGCTGCGAGAGCTCCGGGGGTCGAGGATTTCTTCCGTGGCATGTACCATCTCATGTCTCAGCAGTTTGGCGGAGAGGCTGCTGAGGGCTCGTCAGTCAGGGGTGGGCCGGGCCGAGCGGTGAGGGACTTCATGCAGTTCCATCCACCTTACTTTAGCGGCCAGGCAGACCCTGATGCGGCTCGTGATTGGCTTGATGAGATGGAGCGGGTGTTCAGTTCTGCGAAGAGTACTGCCGAGGACAGAGTGGTGTTGGCCTACAACCAGTTGCAGGGTACGGCTGGGAGGTGGTGGTCTTCCGAGTGGAAGACGTCCTTTCTGCTTCGTCCACTTGAGCAGGTCGAGTGGGGTGACTTTGTCAGTGCTTTCGAGCGTGCGTACTGTCCAGACGTCGTTGCTACGCAGCGGATGCGGGAGTTTCTGGAGCTGGTGCAGGGTGACATGTCCGTGTTGCAGTACAGGGCCCGATTTGTCGAGCTGGGTCGGTACGCACCTCATATCATGGAGCATGAGAGGGTGAGGACGACACAGTTTATGCAGGGCTTGAGGCTGGAGCTGAGGCACCATTTGATCGCGAATGGGGCCACTGATCTAGAGACAGCGTCTCGTGTTGCGATTTCCTTGGAGATGGATATGCAGAGGACTCGAGGACCGATCAGCCAGGGGCAGTCCTTGTCAGGTCGTAGTCAACAGTCGGCTACCCAGCAGCAGGGTTCCTTCCAGCATGCGTCGGGTGGTTCAGGAGTACCGGCATCGGCAGCTTCAGTGACGGGATCTGCGTCCTTTGGCTAGAAGGTCAAGAAGTTCTTGAAGAAGAATTTTCGTAAGAAGCACAAGGATCAAGGGCAGGCTTCATCGGGCAGTGTACAGCAGCCGTTTCCTTTGCAGCGTCAGGGATCGGTGGGTGGATCGCGAGGACCTTGTCCACGGTGTGGTGGGACCCACCCAGGCAGGCAGTGCACGGCGCCGATCATCTGTTTTCGATGTGACCAGCCAGGGTATATGGCGCGTGACTGTCCTCAGAGGCCGCCGCAGCAGCAGGTTCCCCAACAGCAGCAGCAGCAGCAACAGGGACAGTATCCGCCGCTACCCAGGTCAGCTAGTGTGGGAGGCAGACAGAGAGCTCGTGGCCAGATCACGCACTTGACCAGGGCAGAGGCAGTGGCGTCGCAGCTCGTGGAAGGTACCGTTCAGATTTTGGGTTGTGCGGCTCGGGTTTTATTTGATTCTGGCGCGTCTCATTCGTTTATTTCGGAGGATTTCGCGTCGAGTGTCGAGGAGCCGGTGACCCAGTTGTCTTGTGATTTGGCAGTGGAGTTGCCTTCGGGTGATTTTATGGTCACTCCGTTTTGCTTCGACCAGGTTCCGGTGTGGATCGATGGGCGGAGTATGCCAGGCAGGTTGTATGCGTTGCAGCTTCGGGATTACGACGTGATTCTAGGCATGGATTGGCTCGAGACTCATGGAGCGGTGGTGGATTGTGGAATGAAGAGGGTCTACTTCCAGCATCCGAGCAAGAGGACCTCCTATTTCCAAGGTATCTGTTCCACCTCTTCTCGATTCCTTATCTCTGCGATTCGAGCCCGTCGATTGCTTGATTCAGGTTGTCAGGGTTTTCTCGCGACTGTGGTTGTGTCTGATCGGATGGAGCTGGATGTCGAGGACATTGCGGTGGTGTGCGAGTTTCCCGATATTTTTCCTGAGGAGTTGCCTGGATTACCTCCCCAGCGAGAGATCGATTTCGTGATCGAGGTTGTACCTGGTACGGGACCTTTGGCGAAGGCTCCCTACCGTATGGCCCCCGCTGAGCTGAGGGAGTTGAGGGCGTAGTTGCAGGAACTGTTGGCCAAGGGGTACATTCGTCCGAGCTTTTCCCCTTGGGGTGCGCCCGTGTTGTTCGTGAAGAAGAAGGACGGTAGTCTGCGGCTATGCATTGACTATCGGTAGCTGAATGAAGTGACCATTAAGAACAAGTATCCGTTGCCGCGGATTGATGATTTGTTCGACCAGCTTCAGTCTGCGCTAGTGTTCTCGCGGATTGATTTGCGGTCCGGTTACTATCAGCTGAGAATTCGCGAGTCCGATGTGGAGAAGACTGCATTCAGTACGAGGTACGGGCATTATGAGTTTCTGGTGATGCCGTTCGGGCTCACCAATGCCCCAGCAGCCTTCATGGACTTGATGCAGAGGGTGTTTCATCTATATTTGGACCAGTTCGTGGTCATCTTTGTGGATGACATCCTTGTTTATTCGTGGTCTGCTGAGGAGCATGTGTACCATTTGGGTGTGGTGCTGCAGACGTTGCAAGATCACCAGTTGTATGCGAAGCTCAGCAAGTGCGAGTTTTGGCTCAGCGAGGTGCACTTTCTGGGGCACGTGATTTCTGGTGATGGCATTTTCGTGGATCCCGCCAAGGTCGAGGCTGTGATGCAGTGGCCGAGGCCGAGGTCGGTGATGGAGATCCGGAGTTTCTTGGGGCTTGCGGGGTATTATCGCCGGTTTATCCAGGATTTTTCCCGCATTGCGACCCCGATGACGAGGCTCACGCGGAAGGATGTGCCTTTCGTTTGGTCCGAGGAGTGTGAGCAGAGCTTCAGGGAACTGAAGAGATTGCTCACCTCAGCTCCAGTGTTGGTTTTGCCTTCTGGATCGGGAGGTTTTGTGGTGTGTACAGATGCTTCCGGCGTCGGATTGGGTGCTGTTCTGATGCAGCATGGTAGAGTGGTGGCTTATGCATCTCGGCAGCTAAAGCCCCATGAGGAGAACTACCCTACCCATGACCTTGAGCTGGCGGCGGTGATCTTTGCGCTGAAGATCTGGAGGCATTATCTGTACGGCGAGAAGTTCGAGGTGTTCACTGACCATCAGAGTTTGAGGTATGTGTTCTCGCAGAGAGATCTGAACCTCAGACAAAGGCGTTGGATGGAGTTCATGAAGGACTATGACTTCACCCTGTCTTATCAGCCGGGCAGGATGAATGTCGTCGCCGATGCCATGAGTCAGAAGGTGGCGGTCAGTACCTTGATGCTGAGGAAGTGGAGGCTCTGGGAACAGGTGCCCGAAGTTTCCTTCAGGCTCAAGATTCCCCAGGAGCGAGGGTTGGCAGTGCTTGCGAGTCTGACTGTCACTCCTGCTATCCGTCGTCAGGTGACAGAGGCTCAGCATGCGGACCCTGAGTTGCCCCGGATTCTGGCGATGGCTGACGTGGAGCTCGGCGAGGATGGTGCTGCGAGGTTTCGTGGCAGGTTGTACGTCCCAGCCGAGGAGCAGATTCGTCGTGCGGTGTTACGCGAGGCTCATGGGAGCAGGTACACTGTGCACCCGGGTGCGACGAAGATGTATCGGAACTTGCGGAGGCAGTTTTGGTGGCCTGGCATGAAGAGAGATGTCGCGGAGTTTGTGGCCAGGTGCCTGATCTGTCAGCAGGTGAAGGCGGAGCATCAGCGACCAGGAGGTACTCTCCAGCCCTTGGATGTTCCTGCTTGGAAGTGGGACCATATGACCACGGATTTTGTGGTGGGGTTGCCAAGGACCCCGAGTGGGCAGGACAGTATTTGGTTGCTAGTGGATCGGCTGACGAAGGTGACGCGGTTGCTACCGGTCAAGGTCAGCTGGAGCGTGTCCAGGTTGGCTCGTTTGTATGTGGAGCGGATCGTGCCGTTGCATGGGGTTCCCATTTCGATCGTATTGGATCGGGATCCGCGCTACACTTCTGGATTCTGGAGGAGTTTCCAGCAAGCTCTTGGCACGGAGTTGGCATTTAGCTCGGCGTATCATCCTCAGTCAGATGGTCAGTCTGAGAGGACCATTCAGACTTTGGAGGACATGCTGAGATCCTGCTGCCTGGAGTGACAGGGGAGTTGGATTCATCACCTACCGTTGGTGGAGTTTGCCTATAACAACAGCTATCATTCGAGCATCGGCATGGCTCCTTATGAGGCATTGTATGGGCGTCCTTGTCGGACTCCACTTGATTGGTTTGAGGTGGGTGAGCGTGTTTTGACGGGACCGGAATTGGTGCAGCAATGTGTGGATGTTGTGCACCTGGTTCGTCAGAACATGTTGGCGGCCCAGAGTCGGCAGAAGAGCTATGCTGACCGTAGGAGGCAGCCCCTCGAGTTCGCCGTGGGCGATCATGTGTTCTTGAGAGTTTCTCCGATGATGGGGGTGATGCATTTTGGACGGCATGGGAAGCTGAGTCCCCGCTATATTGGTCCTTTCGCGATTGTGGAACGCATCGGTGAGGTTGCTTACCGGTTGCAGTTACCTCCTGAGTTGGCGTCGGTGCATGACGTGTTCCACGTCTCGATGTTGCGGAAGTATATGCCCGATGACTCTCATGTGCTCGAGTTTTCTGTTTGGCCTGAGGTGACTCCAGATCTTTCTCTCCCAGAGTTTCCGATCCGCGTGGAGGATAGGCGAGAGCAGCGCCTGCGGAACAAGGTCATTCCCTTGGTAAAGGTCGTGTGGCAACGACACTCTGGTGGTGAGGCTTCGTGGGAACGTGAGGACGAGATGCGTCAGCAGTTCCCGTATCTGTTTGAGTGAGTCTTCCTCTTCTTTCCCCTTGGGTTGTTCTCAATTTCGAGGACGAAATTCCTTAAGGGGGGAGGGCTGTAATATCCCGGACCTTTCGGATCCTTCTTCGTGGGTCTCGGATCTGGTTTTCGGAGCGTCCGACTCTGTTGTGTCTGAAATTTCGTTTCAGACATCTTTCGTGTTCGGATCGGCGCGATCCGGAGTCGTTTCGGAGGCCCGGAGGCGTTCCGCGGCTTTTCCGCGTGTGTTTTCCGATTCCCGGTGTGTGTTTCGGCTTTTCCTTCGGAAGCTCGCTGCGGGCGAACCGGGCGGTTCCCCCAGGCACAAGTGGTACCGTTGCGATCGGTGCGTTCCGAGGATTCCAGAAATATATTTTTCTATTTTTCGGTATTTTTCCAAAAATTTGGATTTTCTATAAAGCCTAATCCTTTTTCTTTTCTTTTCCCCTTTTCTCTTTCTTCTTCCTCTTCCTCTCTCTCGCGACCGTGAGCCTTCCTCTCTCTCCCTCTCTCCCATTCGGACGCGGCGAACCCCTCTCCGGCTACGGACGGCGGCGGGGCGACGGCGCGGACGCGTGGGCGACGGTGAGGCGATCTTGTGGGCGTGCGGTGAGCGTGGGAAGCGTGGGAAGCTCGCGAAGCTTCGAGCATTCTTCGTGATTCGTGATCGATCCGGCGGAGCATTCGCTCCATTGAGGTAGGGTGACGTTCCTTAGCCTCATGCTGATCTTTTCCGCGATTTATACGCCGCGGGGAGGCCGAGAGGGGATCGTTTGAGCGTTCTTGGGTTTTTCCATGATTTGGGGAGAGCTCGCCCGATCTATGGATTTGATGCATGATTTCGTGTTTTGATGGCCTAGAATCATGCTAGGGGTCCCCAGGGGTCTTCCCCTTTGTTTTCCCCCTCTCCTATGGAGGTATGGGGGCGTGGTTAGAATTTTTGGGCGTTCTTACCGTTTTCGGCCGCGGACTGAGAACGCGCTATACTCCAGTAGCGCGTTCTTGGAGGTCGCGCTACCCCGACCGAGCGCGTTCATCGGAGAAGATGAACAGGAGGCAGTTCCTGTCGTGCTATGGGGTCATAGCGCGATCATCCTTGTCGCGCTAGGAAGACCTAGCGCGATGGTTCTTGTCGCGCTAGGCTTCCCTAGCGCGATGGTCCCTGTCGCGCTAGGGAGACCTAGCGCGATCTTCCCTGTTGCGCTAGGGTTCCCTAGCGCGTTCTTCCGTGTCGCGCTAGGTATCCCTAGCGCGATTTGGCTGTTGTTGGGTGTTCCCCTTGGGCCGTGCGTGCGTCCTGGGCACCCCGTGGAGTTCCGTGACCGTGTCTTTGGTGTCCGGAGGTTCCGTTTGCCTTGGTCATGAGTTTGGCCGTGGGCGGTGAGTCCGTTTTTCTCCGACTGTGGCCACCGTGCGACGGGGCTGGTGCGTGGGGTGATTCCCACACGTTGTCGGTTTCGGACGTCATTTTCCGTTGACTTGAGAGTCTACTCCTTCAGTGACCCTCCACTAGTCGTAGCCCACCAGTATGAGGTGCTGGTCTCACCTGGGAGTGGTGTACGGGCACCCACCTTTCGAGACGGTTTGTGGACCGGTTACCGTAGGCTCCTCGTCTTAGCCAGGGTCCGGCTGCGGGGGAAAACCGGTCAGAGGGCCAGACCTAGGACGCGTGGTCTGTGTGTGCACACGTGGTTGGGGGCGGTTGGACCCACGTCGACGGGCGTGACCCCAGCTAGTCACTTGTTTGTGGTTACTTGTACGGTGTTTGCGCCTCGGGTAGGACCTACCACGTCAGGCGGTTCACCTGCGGTGCGGTATAAGACGTCAGGGGACGCTACCGGCTGTGCTTCTAGTGGGTGGTACTCCTGTCGAGTACGGAGTGTCAGACTGTCAGTCGTGTGTTTCTGACCTTCGGGTTTTACGATTCGACCGTTGGTTTCGGTCTTCTCGTACCGTGGCACGTGTGTCGGTTTGCGTGCCGTAGGGTCTAGTTCTGTAGAGTACAGGGCTTTTCTTTCCGAGGTACTTTCCTACCGCTAGAGTAGTGGTATCTCGTTTTACGAGGTAGGGTTCGAGTGATCCCTACTGAGTCTTGTTCCGAGACTCATTCCCTGTGTATTTTCACCGTGTTTCAGGTGAGGCTCCACCTTCGGGGAGCGCGTCAGGAGCGCAGCGTGGTGCGGGTGCCCAGAGGTAGTGCCAGAGGTCAGAGCCGGTGTATGCCCCGTGTAGCTGTACTTTTCCTTCTTGTCACTGTACTAGTCGTGGACTGTTCTTGCTGTTGTTGTTAGTTTATTGTGGACCATGAAAAATGTTAATTTGTTTCCTGCTTAATATTATAACTGTTTAATTTCTGCAATTATCTGTGATGCTTATGTAGTTTCCACACCATCCTTTTAACCCTTCCGAGTCTTCGGGCTCGTGGGTGGCGGTACGAGTCTCGGGTTATCGGGCCTTCCCGGTAATCGAATTCTCGGGTCGTTACACAGACAGCCCACAAACCCTGTCGCACGAACATACAGCACTCCTGGTAGTACAACCACCGCCGAACAGACTCAGGACAAGGCAACTAGACCTACAACATAACGATCCTTGAGTCGGACGACTCAACAACAAGATCGTCACAAACAGCGGAACAAGTCGCCAATCGGTCTAATCCCAAGCCAAAAGAAACAACGCTCCGCAGAAAGTAACACACAGAGACCTGAGCGAACATCAGCAACCCTCAGCACACCTGGACACGCAAACCGAGGTAAGGTAATGCCTCGAGACATCCAGAACCAGTGTCTCGGGCCGGACAAAATCACCGAGACACACACAGGGCTACTCGTCAACCACTGGGTCACACCGGGTTGACCAGAACCCGACAACAATGCTCAAAGTGTAGGAAAGAGAATCCTACCTCAAGCAAGAAGACTCCTGGCCACCTTACAACTTAGTCTAAGCCCTCATGGGATGTCAAAAGACCTCCACGGGACGGCGGGCAGACCACGAGGCCAAGCCAAGACAAGCCGAAGTCGAAACAACGGAAAACGGAGCGCAAGAGATGTAACGCACCACCCCTAGGCCGCTACACGACCGTGACGGTCTAGACCAAGGCCGTTACACTCCAAGTGACGGTCGGGGGAACAGCCGTCACACACACCGCCCTATCAAACTCTAAAACACACAAAAAGCATGTAACAGCCAGCATCGGGCGCGTTACACATACCTGACGTGCCCGACCGGGGCCGTCAGGGCCAACACGGACCAAAACGCAAACACAGCAAATGTAACGCGCCATGGCAGGCGCGTTACAAGCACCTAACGCGCAGGACAGGACGCGTTACAGCCACAAACCGAAGATAAAAATCCACGGCAACTCGAGCCATGTAACGCGCTAGGCCAAGCGCGTTACACACGCCTGACGCGCAGGAGCAGGCGCGCTACACTCTGGCTCAAGACAAAAACAGAGGCTGAGTGGCATGTAACGGCCAGCACAGGGCGCGTTACAAACGCCTGACGCACAGGGGCCCAACCGTTACATCCAACGGCGCGGCAACCCCACTCAGCCAAACAAAATGTAACGGCCAGCACAGGGCGCGTTACACACACCTGACGCGCAGGGGCACCACCATCAGGCAAACCACCTCAAATGGTCAAAGTCAGTCAACCAGAATGTAACGGCCTGGGGAAGGCACGTTACACTCACCTGACGGATAGGGGCAAGCGCGTCAGAGGAACCGACTTAACCCAAATATAAAACGACAAAAATAATATAACGCGTCTCACGGAACGCGTCAGAGAGATGTAACGCGCCAGCCCTGGGCTGTTACTCTCTCAAAACCCCGAAGAACACAATTCAACCCAGACGATGTAACGGTCAGTAGTGGGGCCCTCAGGGCATGTGACGGTCCCTGGAACGACCGCCACATCAGCTACGGCGGGAAAACAGAGGAATGTCCAAATCGGCCCGTTCCACGCCCCATTCACGCCGAAGCGCAAGGGAAACAAACCCAATCGACGAAAAACAACATAAGAAGGCTAAAAAGCCCACATGCAAGCATTAAAACTCAAGATCGAGGCGATTCTAACGAATCCACCGTAAATGGATCAACGAGATTCCCAGGCTCCTACCGGCCTCGAATGACCACCGATCAACACAAAACTAGTATGGATGGGATCCTAACATCCCAACGGTCAGTTCAACACTAACCGAGGTACAAATGGTTGCCGTTTTTCGGCGAACCCTAAAAACTCCGAAAATCACGGTTTAGGCAAATCAAGCCCAAACTAAGCCGTTTTCTTGCCGAACGACGTGCAATGGCAGAGAAAACGGCGAGGAAGAAGTGAGGAACCATCACCCTACCTCCACCGAAGAAACCGTGCCCCGAAGGGACTAAACCACGTCGAAATCCACTCGCGAACCGATCCACCGGCTTAGAATCCACCGAACGGGATCGCGCCAGAATCGATCCGATCCTCGCCCCATCGCGCACCTAGCCAGCTCCACCACGTCCCCAGCACTCGCCCCTAGGTACCCCGTCTGCAGCCGGAGCCGAGAGAGCGAAACAGGAGAGAAAACGGGAGAGAGAGACGACGGCGGCGAATGAGAAGGAGGAGAGAGGAAAAGGAAAGAAAAAGGAAAAGAAATTAGGAAATTTTCCTAATTTCCGAAAATTCTAAAAATGCGCCGAAAATGCACAAATTCAAAAAAATACACAATAATAGTCAAAACGACCGGCTCGAAGAGTACATCGTCGCTGCGGCATCCGCGAATCGAGGAACTGACAAACAAACTCACCGTAGGGTTCCGTAACGAGTACGAGAGAAAAACCCACACGGATCGTAAAACTCAACTCGAAAGCCACCAAAGCGAACCGAAATTCACCGAAATCAATCCAACAGATCCAATGAAGATCCAACAAGACCTACCAAGGATCCAGGGCATTACATCCTCCCCTCCTTTAAGAAATTTCACCCTCGAAATTAAGGAGTAACAAAGGAGAAGAAGGGAAGAACAACCCAACAGCACAAAACAACACAAATCTCGAGAAACACAGCTCAGAGGAATAACGTCAGATCACAATTACAGGCACACGCTCAAGATCTGAAGGCAATAATCCACAAAAGAGCACGGCACCCAAGTGAACACAATTCTGACACCTCCGAAACAAGGTAACGTCGCTTACGTCTCACATGACAGGAGACACGACTGCCACAACAATAGACAACCGATCGAAAAACACAACGACAACACGGCAAGCGGCAGCTTACACGAGGAGACACAGTCCTCTCAGCTGACAGCTCAACCACATCATCGGCTCGAGTGCCAAAGGCAACAGGGAACACCTGGCACACAGGACGCCAACGACAACAGCACTGGACCAAAAATACAAACAAGTCAGTCCTCACTCAGATATTACATCTGATCGAGTCGCAAGCTAACTCTAGGAAAAGAGCACAGCAAAGCCAATCGACAAGACTTGGTCCAAAACAGAGACACAAAATCATAGAGAAACAGCGCTCACAGAAACAACACAACGGCAACACCTGCAGGATTCTGGCTTCGCACAACACGCAGGGCCACAGAATACCACTGCAAGCAGGGTCACATCAAGGCGCAAGAACAGCTGAGCACATGACCGCAAGGAACGGGTCACGTATCAGACTGCTCACCAAGGAAAGACCCACGATAATGAGAAACGACAATAATCTCGGGGAACGCAACTCAAGGACTACCAACACGCCTCGAGAGCACAACACCCCAGAAAAGGAATGCAGAGCAAAAGGGTACTCAATCAGCAGGAATGTCGACAAATTCCCCAATACTCGCAAATGCCTATGCCGACACCAGAAAACCACCAACAATGGCACGGCAACAGATGACATCGAGGCACAAGAAGCCAAGATGAAGTCACATCGAGAAAGAACAAACCTCTAGACAAGTGGGTAACCAACCCACACGCTTCCGCTGCGCACTCAGTAACGCGCACAGGCAACAGAACAACCTTGATAGTCGCACCTCAGCACACACCAGGCGTCATCGCAATCTATGAAGATCGCAAGTCATACGTCACGAGTACCAATATCGCGAACAACCGATCACAAGGAGCCCAAGTGCAACAGGAGAAGAGCATCAGCTTCAGCATAAAGCACAAGGAAAAGCATCAATCTCAGCTTACCTTCACGTCTTGAAAACGGTAAATGAGCCTTCACGATACATCGTCCGCTGGACACGGCACGACAGCACGGTGCACAACAGCTCTTAATACCATTATGGAGTCCAAATCCAAGCAACCGTATAGCAGAGAGCAGATCAGGCTCAAAACAAAGTTGTCCACATTTAAGCAGACACAGGACAAAGGCATCACTAAGACAGCAATTCCAAGGCAAACCTCAAGAAGATTCCATCAGAAGGAACGAGAAGCAAGAAGCTCAACCACAAAAGCTCACCACGAAAGAAAAATCCTAGCTTGCTTGAGCAACTTCTCAAACACGGAATCTAATCGAGCACTTCAATAGAAGCGAAAACACGTCAGGCGCTGAACAGACTCAAGCCGGGACGACCAAAACAACGTGAGAACGTGTACGGTCATCAAACCAAGGCTAAAGGTCAACAGTAACCTGAATAACACACGGAGAAAACCTCGAATAACGTATCACAGAGTCAAGCCTTCTGGCGAACACTGCCAAGTACGATATGATCGAAACAAACGCAACGACGAATAAAGAAACACCTCGTCACATCCTGACGAGAGCAGGATCATCTCGCACAGTGCCTGAACAGCACGCACAAGACAACATAAAGAAAACAAAGCGACAAAGAATCGCAAACTGAAGCCAGCTGAAGACTGTACTGGACTTTCATGACTCTGGAAACTGTATATCTCAGATTCCCATGTACTTCACACGACAATGCCCTGATAGCTCAGAAAGGAACTCCGAACATCTCAGAACACTGCTCTGATACCAAGCTGTAGCGACCCGGATTCCGGATACCCGACATACCCGGTAGAACTACCGGATACGCGTGATACCGCAAGGAACCCGCGAGGCCTCCCAAGAGCGGGAAAGCTCCGAAGGGAAAAAGGCACGTGTAGAGTGCATTGAAGCCACATAGATAGTACAGTAAGCAATTAAATTTCATTAGATAGGTTTGCTAAAGTATTAGAAATAAAATTACTTTTTAATTAACTATTCAAATTAACAATTATATCCCAGAGTCAATCCAAAGCTAAAGATAACAAGTCTAGCACAGTACATTCGACAGAAAGAAAAGACGTACAAAGAAGTCGGGAGAAGCCCGACGCAGGTACCAGCTGGCAGCAATGGTACGCAACGAGCACGCGCACCAGGAACCACGCGGAAGCAGAAGGCGAAACCCACCTGAAAAGTAGGGGTGAGTCTCTAAACAGAAACTCAGTAGGGGTCACGCGGATCCCCACTGGAAAACGCACAGTGCAACGGAAGCAACTGCAAAACAGCAAGTGCAGCAAAACAGGAAAAGAAACTATAAAGCTGTAAATAGAATAGGGACAGCAGGAGTAGGGAACATGCTAAGAGCAAGGGGAGCTCAACCAAAAGAAAGAGTGAGGCCGCAAAACCTGGAACACGGCCACCGAGGAGAACTCGGCACTCTAAACTACTCCAAAAGGCAATAGACGATCAACCCTAAACTCCCACGGTAGGGTACACCAGCCCGTCGGCCAAAACCGAGAAGAGGGCAAAGCCAACAACACAACGGAAAAGGGTCTGGAAAAGACCTAGACAGACGACAAACAGAATGAGCAGAAACGCCGTGCACGTAGCCCCATGCACGACCAGAACGTCGCGCACGCAACAGGGCACTGACCTCGAGTACAGCCACGAGAGGGCCACTCGCAAAGGTCACAATACGGAAGAAACGCCGAGAGTCACCTGTCACGTGACGGAAGCACCTCCTCACAGGAACAGCCAGCAGCATCGACTGACGTCTTACGCTGCGCCACAAGTACCTACCTACACACGCCAAGAACGGCGGAGGCCAAGGTACTCAAAACCAAGTCCAAGGAACAACCGCTCCGAGTCCAAGGAGAGGCAGCACCAACAGATGCGGAGCCAGAACCAGCACAACAACAAGACAAGTAACTAGTCAGGGTCACGCCCATCGACGTAAGTCCTCGGCCCCTGACCACGTGTGCACACACTGGCCCTAGCCTAAGCCAGGTCCTCTAGCTAGTTTTCTCCCTCGGCAGGACGCAATCGTTGGCTGGGAGTCCACGGAACTAGCTTACAAACCGTGTACGGGAACCCTCCGCTGTCCGCAAGCGGGGCGGCACTCAAGAGACCGAAGGGTAACTACAAACGGAGACTCACAAGACACAAGACTCGACAACACGAGTGCTAAAGTGCAGACAGCCCACAAACCCTATCGCACGAACAGACAGCACTGCTGGCAGTACAACCACCGCCGAACAGACTCAGGACAAGGCAACTAGACCTACAACGTAACGATCCTTGAGTCGGACGACTCAACAACAAGATTATCACAAACAGCGGAACAAGCCGCCAATCGGTCTAATCCTAAGCCAAAAGAAACAACGCTCCGCAGAAAGCAACACACGGAGACCTAAGGGAACACCAGCAACCCTCAGCACACCTAGACACGTAAATCGAGGTAAGGTAATACCTCGAGACATCCAGAACCAGTGTCTCGGGCCGGACAAAATCACCGAGACACACATAAGGCTACTCGTCAACCACTGGGTCACACCGGGTTGACCAGAACCCGACAACAATGCTCAAAGTGTAGGAAAGAGAATCCTACCTCAAGCAAGAAGACTCCTGACTACCTTACAACTTAGTCTAAGCCCTCATAGGATGTCAAAAGACCTCCACGGGACGGCGGGCAGACCACGAGGCCAAGCCAAGACAAGCCGAAGCCGAAACAACAAAAAACATAGCGCAAGAGATGTAACGCACCACCCCTAGGCCGCTACACGACCGTGACGGTCTTGACCAAGGCCGTTACACTCCAAGTGACGGTCGGGGGAACAGCCGTCACACACACCGCCCTATCAAACTCTAAAACACACAAAAAGCATGTAACAGCCAGCATCGGGCGCGTTACACATACCTGACGTGCCCGACCGGGGCCGTCAGGGCCAACACGGACCAAAACGCAAACACAGCAAATGTAACGCGCCATGGCAGGCGCGTTACAAGCACCTAACGCGCAGGACAAGGCGCGTTATAGCCACAAACCGAAGATAAAAATCCACGGCAACTCGAGCCATGTAACGCGCTAGGCCAAGCGCGTTACACACACCTGACGCGCAGGAGCAGGCGCGCTACACACTGGCTCAAGATAAAAACAGAGGTTGAGAGGCATGTAACGGCCAGCACAGGGTGCGTTACAAATGCCTGACGTACAGGGGCCCAACCGTTACATCCAACGGCGTGGCAACCCCACTCAGCCAAACAAAATGTAACGACCAGCACAGGGCGCGTTACACACACCTGACGCGCAGGGGCACCACCGTCAGGCGAACCGCCTCAAATGGTCAAAGGCAGTCAACCAGAATGTAACGGCCTGGGGCAGACGCGTTACACTCGCCTGACGCACAAGGGCAAGCGCATCAGAGGAACCGACTTAACCCAAACATAAAACGATAAAAAGAATATAACGCGTCTCACGGAACGCGTCAGAGAGTTGTAACGCGCCAGCCCTGGGCCGTTACTCTCTCAAAATCTCGAAGAACACAATTCAACCCAGACGATGTAACGGTCAGTCGTGGGGTCGTCAGGGCATGTGACGGTGTGGATGCACTTTTCGATCGTCTGTTATTGTGCTCGTCTATTCGGGAATGGTTGATTCGTCTATTAAGTGCGTGGGCGTGCCTGTCACAAAGTGACGATTTATTCGGGCCCCGAAGAGCCCATAGTGCGCTCGATCTGACTTCGTCAGACAATTGTGTAGTTCGTGTCGGGACCAAAACCCGCCGCTCCATAAAGGTCGCGGCGTCATTTACATCCCCCATACAACGGAACACCCTTGATTAATCACCGGGATTCAGGGTCTCATGGCCAAGAAATTAATTGCATGAAAGGTCTATTATGAGGTATCGAAATCCTCACGCGAGGGCGAGAAGGAAATCATTCGCGGTCATGTCGGTCGTGTACTGACCATTTAATGTTCGGACGAATGTCCGGCTCCAGAAAATTGCGGTTATCGCGGAAAAACTGGAACGCATGTGTGCCGAGGTACGGCAAATTTATTGTTCGGAAGAGCGGAAAACGTTCGGCTGAGCCTCGGTTGGAGCGGTCGAAAACCAGTAAATCTGTTGGCCCGGTGCAAGAGCAAGCTCCGACCATACCACGGTGGGCCCCCCGCGGTCGAAACAAGACTTGCATGAGCGTCATTGATATTTCCGGTGCCAAGGGGCAACGAGGGAATATCCCTTGAATCGGCTGAAAAGCCCTGTGTCTAGGGAAGTGTACGTTCGAAACGTGTCGGTCATTCGGGAGACCGTTTAATATTCGGACGGGTGTCCAGTTTAAGAATATCATAATCGTCGCAGGAGGACCTGGAACATATGTATGCCGTGATACGGCAAATATGTTATTCCGAGACACTGAAAATACTCGGTTAAATCTCGGTTAGTGTAGCAGGAAACTAGCGAATTTATTGGCCCGGTGCGGGATCGAGTCGGGACCATACCGGGGGCGCCTCCCGCGGTCCAAACGGGGCTTGCATGGGCATCATTAATGTTCTTGGTGCCGGAGGGCAGTGAGGAAGAGCCCCGGGACCAGATTCCAAAACCAAAAATGTTTTCAAAAGGAGCGGACTATAGGCCGAGGATATGGGTCAGACAGTGACCATAATCGGGACGGACCCGAGGCCCAAGCACAGCCTACAAAGGCCTTATTGATGTTCCCATGTATAGAGTTTAGGGATGACAAGAGCCATCTCATTCTATTCAGATTTCTGTCGGTCACTTGCGGGCCACTTGATATTCGGACAAGGGTCCATATTGAAGGTGCGACGTAAATGGAAACAAACCCATACAAATGTGTGCCGAATTTACGGCAATCTCAATGAAAGAGCGGGAACGAATCCCAACGTGGACGAGTCCGGTTTGACGAACTATCGGCCCAGAGTAATGTCGGACTACGGCCATATTGGGATGGGAGCCGTCGGCCATGTTGGTTGCTCATGGGCCTTTTCATGTTTAGACACATGTTCGTAATAGAGACGCGGCGAAAATCGAGGTGAACCCGTTCAAATGTCTGCCGAACGTGCGGCAATTTTAGTAGCGGCTCGGAAGGGATCCGTCCTGAGAAACGAGTCCGGTTTAATCAGGATATCGGCCCAAAGCAAGGTCGGGCCATGACCATTTCGGGATGACTCCCAGGGCTCATGCCTGGCATGCAAGGGCGGCATTGTTATTCCTTCAGCACGGGTCACGGAAGAGACGGGGCTGCAACATAGATTTTACCATCTTCTTTATCTGAGATTCAAATTCTATATATAGATTTTATTGCTTATTTCCCTCTTATATATTTGTTCCGAATGATTTTATCCATATTGTTTATCATTATTGTCATATTCTCCCTTTTTTCACCATTATTATTATTATTTCATATTCTTTCATTTATTTCATATATATATATTCAGATTTATTTATTAATCATAGTTTGTATTAATTCATTATTATTATTATAATATTATATATATCTTCTGGAGAGAGTGGGCCGCTGGAGGGCCAAAAAGAGTGTACCGGCGAAGGGCGTGGGGGCCGTGATGGGTGTGCCGGCGAGGGCAACCGGGCGTGCCGGTGAGCCCCGCGTTGAGCATGCCGGCGAAGGGTATGGGGGGCGTGGCGAGTGTGTGCCGGCGAAGGCGGCAGGAAGCATGCCGGCGAAGGTGACAGGGAGTGTGACGGCGAAGGCGGTATGGAGCGTGTCGTCGAAGGGCGCTGAAAGGTGTACCGGCGAAGGCCAAGGAGGCGTGTCGGCGAAGGCCACTGAAGGGCGTACCGGGGAAGAGTTTGAAAAGGGCCCGCCCCTTCTTCATTCTTATAGTTTTTTCCTTTTTATTTCTCTCGATTTTATTCAACTTGCATGGGTTTGTTTCTTTCTTTCTCTTGATTAAGTTCCATTCTTTCTCCCACGAGGACGAGTGTTCAAGTTGTTTAGTTGCCGTTCGGTTCGGCTCTCTTTGAGTTAATTACGGTTCCCTTGCCTCGGTTAAAGCATTTTACCATTGTTCTTTTCGTTTGTTTGTTACTTCCTTTTGTCTTTTTAATGTGTTGTTGTACCATTTGTTTGTTGCTGTCTTTTGTCATTTTAATATGTTTTTGTTTCTAACAAAAATTCGACAGCATCTCCCCTTGACCCGAGCGTAAGGGAGATACAGGGAACGCACCCACAAGGAGTGACAGAACCCGACAACTGGAGGTGGGCGTCCTATAGCGACAACACTTTAATGAAACCTCAGAAAACTCGGAGGGAACGCCGGACACGAAACCTCTCCCAGGCTGGCCGGGGGTGCACCGGGCAAGAAGGTTGGGGGTGGTGGCTAGCGTGCAGGCCAGGGAGCCTGTAGGGGCTGGAGAGGTGTGCCGGGCAAAGGCCAAGGGGGACCGTGCCGGTGAACGGGGGCAAGGTGTACTGGGCAAGGAGGTCACGGGGTGCACCGGGGAAGACCCGCAAGGGTGTGTCGGCGAAGGGGCTTGGCTAGTGCGTGCCGGGGAAGGCCCATAGGGGCATGCCGGCGAGCGGGTGAGCCAAAGGCGTGCCGTTGGAGGCACACAGAGGGTATGCCAGGCGAAGGACCAGCCGGGGGTGCTGGTTGACTAGGCCGAAGGGAATCTTGACAGGAGGGAGAGAGACTCAAGGGGTCTCAGGATAGAAGCGTTGGACCTGGATGTCTGAGGAGAGACGGAAGGGCGTCTCCCTTTAGACAAATGAGAAGAGATTGCAGCGGGGAGGGGAAGGGCAGCAGGCCCTCTCCCCCCCTTTTCTTCTTCTCTTCTTTCCCGTCTTTTTCTTCTTCTCTTCAGGCGGTGGTGGCTAGTGGAGCGGTAGCACTCTCCCCTATCTTCCTTTCCTCCCTCTTCACACAGGCGACAGCGGTGGGTGGAGTGGTGAGTCCTCCCCCCCTCTCTTCCTCTCTTCCCTCTTCTTCTCTTCTTCTCTTTCTCTTCTTCTCTTCGCGCGGACGGTGGTGGCGGGTGGACGGAGCAGCAGAAAGGGGGAGGCGGAGCCTCCCTTCCTCTTCTTCTTCTCTTCCTCTCTTCTTCTTTTCTTCTCTTTCTCTTCCTCTTTCTCCTCGCTCCAGCGTTGGTGATCGAGGCGGCAGGCCCCTCTTCTTCTCTTCTTCTTCTCCTCTTTTCGCACGGACGGCGACGATGGGCGGAGCGGCAGGGCCTCCCCCCCTCTCTTCCTCTCTTCCCTCTTCTTCTCTTCTCCTTCTTCTTCTCTTGTTCTCTTCCCTGGGCGGAGCGGCGGACGGCGACGATGGGCGGATTGGGACACGCTGCCTCTTCCCCCTGTTAGCCTGGACAAGGGAGTCAACTCCCATTAAATCCCCCCCCCGGACGCCTCCCGCCTTCAGACGCTCCCGCCACAGGGGGTATAAGACCCCTCTTCTTCGCGGCGAGCAAGGGGGGGAGACACCTCAGACAGCCCGCTACGCGCCAATGATCTATAGGGCATGGGCGCAAGATCTCGTCTGCCGGAATGTGCCGTTGAAGAGCCTTAATGGCATGCCGCTGGCAGGCCAAACAGGCGTGTCGCTGGACGGCCAAAAGGGCGTGCCGCTGGAAGACACGGCAAGGAGGGCGTGCCGTTGAAGACCACTGGGGGCGTGCCGTTGAAGGGGGGACCTCAGGGCGTACCGTTGAAGGGCCCAAAGGGCATGCCGTTGAACGGCCAGGAGAGTGTGCCGTGGAAGGCCCAGTCGAGCGCACTGGTGGAAGAGGTGGCAGGCTGCGTCGGTCAAGGCCCATTTAGGGCATGTCGGGTAGAGACCACCTGGGGGTGTGCCGGTGGACGGCAGCAGGTAGTGTACCGCTGAGGGCGTTGAGGGCGTGCCGCTGGAGGGCGCCGTGAGTGTGCCGCTGAGGGCGTGTAGGAGCGTGCCGCTGAATACCTCTGCAGGGCGTGCCGCTAGAGGGGTTCGCTGGCGCGTGCCACTGAGGAGCCTGAGGGCGTGCCGACGAAGAGCGAAGAAGGGTGTACCATTGAAGGCCATCCTGGGTGTGCCGTTGAGGGCTAGCAGGGGGTGTGCAGGGACTGTGCCGGTGAAGACACCCACACTTGGTGTGCCGGTGGAGCGTCCCAGCCGAGCGTGCCGGTGGAGCGCCAGGGGAGTGTGCCGCTGAACGGGCTGGGGGTGTGCCGCTGAAGGGTGCACAAGAGTGTGCCGCTGAAGGCTGTCAGGGGGCGTGCCGCTGAAGGGCTTTGAGGGCGTGCCGCTGAAGCTCCCTGGGGGTGCCGCTGAGAGGGGCCAGGGACGTGCCGCTGAACGGCTAAATGGGCAGTTTTGAGCCCGTTGTGAGCCCGAGTTGTGACCCATTTGATTTTCTTCGAGGCCCATGGATTGTGAGGCTCTTGGTGGTTGATTTCTCTTCACTGTAGCGACTCCGGAGACGGCTTCACGGTAGTGTGCATATTTGGGAAGTCTGGGTGACTAGTATCTCTCGGGTTTCTTCACTCAGTGCCGTTGCTGACACTGGGCCGAGCAGGAAATCTGTGCGTGTAATTTTTGGTGTCCACAAATGTCCCCCACCCACGGGTAGCGCAGGCGAAGGATGAGCCGAGCGGTGCCCGCGGGTGTACTGGCCTCTTTTTTCCCTTCGTCGGTGCCGACGGGGTGCCGGAGACTGATGTAGTTTGTTTGTCTTTTCTTCTCTTCATCTGTGCCGACGGGGTGTCGGGAACTGACGTAAGATGTTGGTCTCTTTGTCTCTTCATCAGTGTCGACGGGGAGTCGGGAGCTGACATGCTCTGTTGGTCTCTTTATCTCTCCGTCAGTGCCGACGGGGTGTCGAGAATCGACATAACTTATTATCTTTTGGTCTCTTCGTCGACGCCGACAGGGTGTCGGGAGCTGACCTGGTTTGTTGGTCTCTTTGTCTCTTCATCAGGGCCGACAGGATGCCGGGAACTGACATGATATGTTAGTCTCTTTGTCTCTTCGTCAGTGCCGACAGGGTGCCGGGAGCTGACTTGGTTTGTTGTCTCTTGGTCTCTTCGTCAGTGCCGACAGGGCACCGGGAGCTGACCTGGTTTGTTGGTCTCTTTGTCTCTTCGTCAGTGCCGACAGGGTGCCGGGGGCTGACCTGGTTTGTTGGTCTCTTTGTCTCTTTGTCAGTGTTGACAGGGTGTCGGGAGCTGATATGATATGTTGGTTTCTTTGCCTCTTCATCAGCGCCGACAGGGTGCCGGGAGCTGACATGGTTTGTTGGTCTCTTTGTCTCTTCGTCAGTGCCGACAGGGTGCCGGGAGCTGACCTGATTTGTTGGTCTCTTTGCCTCTTCGTCAGTGCCGACAGGGTGCCGGGAGCTGACCTGGTTTGTTGATCTCTTTGTCTCTTTTCTTTCTTTTCTTCTCTCATTTCTCTTCTTCTCTTTTTTGCTTTTTTTTCTTCTCTTTTTTGTTATCTCTTTTTTTTCTCCTCTCTTTTTTATTGTTTGTTTTCTTCTTCTCTCTTCCCCTCTTCTTCTCTTCTTCCCCTTTTTTTTCTTTCTTCTCTTCTTTTTTTTTTTTGAAGAACTCCGGGTGGCTGCCGACGTGGATGTCAATGATATAAGAGCTGTCGGCACAGCGGCCGATAATTGAAAGCTATTGACATGGGGGCCAATAATTGAAAAGTTGTCGACCCGAAGGTCGATGATTAAAAGCTGTCGGCTCAGGGGCCGATAATCGGAAGCTGTTGGCATGGGAGTCAATAATTGAAAAGCTGTCGACCCGAAAGCCGATGATTAAAAGCTATCGACTCAGGGGCCGATAATTAAAAGCTGTTGGCATGGGAGCCAATAATTGAAAAGCTGTCGACCCGAAGGCCGGTGATTAAAAGCTGTCGGCTCAGGGGCCGACAATTGAAAGCTGTTGCCATGGGAGCCAATAATTGAAAAGCTGTCGACCCGAAGGCCGATGATTAAAAAGCTGTCGGCTCAAGGGTCGATGATTGAAAGCTGTTGGCATGGGAGCCAATAATTGGAAAGTTATCGACCCGAAGGTCGATGATTAAAAAACTGTCGGCTCAAGGGCCGATGATTGAAAGCTGTTGGTATGGGAGCCAATAATTGGAAAGCTGTCGACCCGATGGCCGATGATTAAAAAGTTGTCGGCTCAGGGGCCGATGATTGAAAAGTTTTTGGATGGGAGCCGATAAGGGAGATCAAAACAGCCAAGGCTGGGAGCAGGCTTGAAGAGGCGAAGTTGGGGATTAACGAGCCGCGAGGGCAAGAGGTAGGCCATGGGGGCTAAGGTTGGGCTCTACGAGCCGTACCTGGGAACATAGGCTTCGATGGCCGAAATTGAGTTTACTGTAGACACACATTTTTATTATTTATTATTATTTATTATATTTCCTTTTATTCAAGTATGCAAGCATTCATTAGCAGGCATAACATAACTATAAGTAAGGCAGCTCCCCCTATAGGGGATAGGATAGGGACATCGCCCGTAATTCGTGGATGCGGTGCGGGCCGCGAGGCACAATTGAGGGGTGGTGCACCCGTCAAGAGGATATCGCATGTCTTGCATGCATAGCCTAAATTCACGCATTTCACCCGAGGTAATTCTCTGTGGCGTGGCAGTGCAAATGTGTGAACAAAGGGCCCTAACCATAGGGATATGCAGCTTTTCCTGGTGACACTCGAGGATCACTCTAGCGCCTACACATTAGTTCCATGCTTTCGACTTTCGGTAGCTTCACACAGCCCTCATCTGCTTATTTTGGTAGCGGATATCACCGTTCGACGCGAGTCTCCTCATGTGTCTCAATGGGGATTCCCGGCTACTAGGATTCATCCTTATTATAATTCTCGGCTACTAGGATTCGTCTTCATTATAATTTGCTTCATCATTTCGCGCAAGTCTCCTTATGTGTCTCAATGGGGATTCTCAACTACTCGGATTCACGTTTCTCTTTTTTTTTTTGCATCATCATTTTTTTTCCTCTCTCTCTCCCCCCCCTTTTTTTTACAGTGGGGGTAGGCAGCTTTTTTCTCACGATTATCTTTCACGGGAGTGCAGGAATTCAAGTCTCCGTAGAGTGCTAAGAAGAAATTCAGGCAATCCCTATAGTTGAAAGCTATTGAACACGTTAAGTGCTAAGTGTGGGAGCGTTACCTCAGGTTTATTTTGTGAGTTGGATTTAGCAATTCAGCCATGACTCTTCCCCTTGACGTGCGCACCTGCCATAATTGGGTTCCCTTCGAGTGCGTGCCGTGACGCCCGTGCATCCGGAATCGGCGCAGCATTATTTAGCAAGGAAATGCGGTCTTAGAAAATTTCAAGGAGGTGTATTATTCTATATTAAGCAAACATGCAAGCAGGGCAATCACGCATTCTCTTTTTTTATTTTTGTGTGTGTGTCTGTTTTATTATTTTTTTGTTATTTTTTTTTATTTTTGCATAAGAAAATATTGTTGTTATGTATAAGTGTAGTGGTAGTAAAGGTATTAGGGCGGCAGACCACGAACGGCTGAAAGGGTATTAGGGAAGCAGGCTATAGAACCCAAGGGACATTAGGGGAGCGGGCCATAAGGGCCGGAATTGGGAAGCGGCCTGCAAGAGCCGAAGTTATGGGAAGCGGGCCGCGAAGGCCGAACCCTGGGAAGCAGGCTACGAGAGCCAGACTTGGGAAGTAGGCCACGAAGGCCAAAGGGAAGCAGGCTACGAGAGCCAGAGTTGGCGAGCAGGCCATAAAAGCCAAGGGGAAGCAGACTACGAGAGCCAGAATTGGGAAGCAGGCACGAAAGCCAAGAGCAAGCAGGCTGCAAGAGCCAAGGTTGGGAAGCAGGCCACGAGGGCCAAAGGTAAGCAAGCTGCGAGAGCCAAAGTTGGGGAGCAGGTCATAAAAGTCAAGGGAAAGCAGGCTACGAGAGTCAGAATTGGGAAGCAGGCTGTAAAAGCCAAAGGGAAGCAGACCGTAAAGGCCGAATTGTGAGAAGTAGACTGCAAGAGCCAAAGATATTGGGAAGCGGGCTGCAAGAGCCGAAAAGGTATTGGAAGGCGGGCCGCGAAGATCGAATTCTACAAAGCAGGCTGCAAGAGCCAATGATATTGAGAAGCGGGCTGCAAGAGCCGAAATTGTGGGGAGCAGGCTACGGAAGCCAAATCAGGGGAGCAGGCTACAAGAGCTAAAATTGGGGAGCGGGCTGCAGGAGCCGCAATTATGGGAAGCGGGCCGTGAAGGTCGAATTCTGGGAACCAGGCCGTAAAGGCCGAATTCTGAGAAGCAGACTGCAAGAGCTAAAGATATTGGGAAGCGGGCTAAAAGAGCCGAAAAGATATTGGAGAGCGTGGTGGGACGTGTAGACCAATCCTGATAGCGGGCCTTGGCCGACACGGCTAAGCCGAAGGGCATCGGGTAGCAGGGTACGAGAGCCGAGGAGAAAGATTCGTGAAGCGGCTGGTTCAAAGACCATGTCTGTCTCATGTCTCTTTTTTTTCTTCTTTTGTGTGAGGCGACGGGTTCGAAGACCACGTCTGTCTCGTGTCTCTTTTTTTCTTCTTCTTGTGTGGAGAGGCAAGCGCAAAGACCATGTTTGCCTCGTGTCTCTTTTTTTCTCTTCTCTTCTTCTTTTGTAGAGAGGCAGGTGCAGAGACCATGTTCACCCCGTGACTATTCTTTCTTTTATTTTCTTCTTCTTTTATGGAGAGGCCGGTACAAGGACCATGTTCGCCTCATGACTGTTCTTTCTTTCCTTCTCTTCTTTTGTGTGATGAGGCGGGCTCGAAGATCACGTCTGTCTCATGTGTATTCTTTTGGTTCTGCTCTTCTTCTTTTATGTGAAGAGGCGGGTTCAGAGACCACGTCTGTCTCATGTATCTTTTTTTCTCTTCTATTCTTCTCTTGTAGAGAGGCAAGTGTAAGGACCATGTTTGTAATGCCCTGGATCCTTGGTGGATCTTTGCTGGATCCTTTGCAGGTCTTGTTGGATCTTTGTTGGATCTTTCGGATCTGTTTTGGATTGGTTTCGTTGAGTTTCGGTTCGCTTTTGTGGCTTCCGAGTTGAGTTTGACGAGCCGTGTGGGTTTTTCTCACGTACTAGTTACGGAACCCTACGGTGAGTTTGCTTGTCAATTCTCGAACTCGTGAATGCTACAGCGACGATGTACTCTTCGAGCCGGTCATTTCGGCTATTTTTGCATATTTTTCTGAATTTGTGCATTTCAGTGCATTTTCGGAATTTTCAGAAATTAGGAAATTTCCTAATTTCTTTTCTATTTCTTTTTCTTTTCCTCTCTCTCCTCACTCTCGTGATCTCACTCTCTCTCTCCCGTTCTCTCTCGTTCTTCCCCCTCTTTGGCCCCGGCTGCAGACGGAGCGATCGTGGGCGGCTTGGCGAGGCTGTGGAGCTGGCTGGGTGCGCGATGGGGCGAGGATCGGATCGATTCTGGCGCGATCCCGAACGGTGGATTCAAAGCCGGTGAAATCGGTTCGCGAGTGGTTTTCGGCGTGGTTTAGTCCTTGCGGGGCACTGTTTCTTCGGTGGAGGTAGGGTGATTGATCCTTACTTCGTCCTCTTCGTTTTCCCTTCCATTGCACGGCGTTCGGCTAGGAAACGATCGAGTTTGGGCTTGTTTTGCCTAAACCGTGATTTTCGTGGTTTTTAGGGTCGACCGGTAAACGGCGACTGTTTGTGGCGTAGTTAGTTTCTAACTGTCCGCTGGGATGTTAGGATCCCATCCACGTTGATTTCGTGTGATTTGGTGTTCATTCGAGACCGGTAGAAGCCCGGGAACCTCGGTGACCCACTTAGGGTCGATTTGTCTAAATCGCCCGGATCTTGTATTTTTGAGCTTGCATGTGGGCGTTTTGGCCCTTGATGTTGTTATTTGTCAATTGGGTTTGTATCCCCTGCGTTTCGGCGTGAATGGGGCGTGGAATGGGCCCGTTTGACCGTTCCTCTGTTTTCCCGCCGTGACTGAAGTAGCGGTCGTTTCAGTGGCCGTTATTTGGCTCTGACGGCCCTCGTTTGTTTAGGCGTTCTTGAGATTTTTGGCTTCTGGGTGAGCGACGGCCCTGGGGTGGCGCGTCGTTTCCCTGTAACGCGCCGAGGTCTGTGCGTTACTTCGCTTGTTGTTGCCTTGTTTTGGGGTTGAGTCGGTTGGTCTAACGCGCTTGACCCAGCGCGTTACATGGAAGCGACGCGCCTTGCCTTGGCCGTTGCTTTTGGTTTGACCGACGTTGACCTGTTGAGGCGGTTCCCTCGACGGATGGGTTCCCATCCGTTATTTTGTGTGTAACGCGCCTGCCCCTGGCCGTTACATTCTGTTTGGCCAAGCTTGGGTGGCTGTGTTCGTTAGAAGTAACGGATGTGCCCCCACGCGTCGTTGTGAGTAACGCGCTCGACTCTGGCCGTCGTTTGTTGTTTTGCGCTGGGTTGAGGGTGGCTGCGCCGTTGAGAGCAACGCGCAGGCTCCTGCGCGTCGTTTGTTTGTGACGCGTCTCCTTTGCCGCGTCGCTTGCTTCGTGTGTTTTAGTAGAGTGATTAGGGCGGTGTGTGCGACGGCCTTGCGTCTCATCGTCGTTTGGTGAGCGACGGCCTAGGCTCCGACCGTCGTTTGGTGAGTAACGGCCCTGGTCTAGACCGTCACATGCTAGTAGCGGTCTAGGGGTGGCGCGTTACATGCCTTGTGCTCCGTTTTCCATGATTTTGGTTTCGACTTGTCTTGGCTTGTCCTTGTGGTCTGCTCGTTGTTCCGTGGATGTTTCTTGACGTCCTATGAGGGCTAAGACTACGTTGTAAGGTGGCCAGGAGTCTTCTTACTTGCGGTAGGATTGGTTATCCTACTTTGCTTGTATTGCTGTTGGGTTCAGGTCAACCCGGTGTGACCCAGTGGTTGACATGTGACCTTGTGTGTGTGTATGTGTCTCGATGGTTGTGCCCGGCTCGAGACACTGTTTCTCGATGCCTCGAGATGTTACCTTACCTCGGTTTGCGTGTCCAGGTGTGCTGAGGGTTCTTGGTGTTTCCCTCAGGTCTCCGTGTGTCGTTTTCTGCGGAACGTTATTTTGCTGGCTTAGGATTAGACCGATTGGCGGCTTGTTCCGCTGTTTGTGACGATCTTGCCTTGGAGTCGTCCGACTCAGGGATCGTTACGTTGTAGGTCTAGTTGCCTGGTCCTGAGTCTGTTGGCGGTTGTCTGGCTGCCTTGGTGCTTTGTTGTGCACGTGACAGGGCTTTTCTTAGCTGTCTGTGCTTTAGCACCTGTGTTTCGGAGTCTGTGCCTTGTGAGCCTCCCCTAGTTGTAGCCCTAGGCTTTTGCCGACCCACCGGGAGTGGTGGAGGGGTGTTTCCTGTGACGTTTGGTGCGTACGGTTCTTAAACTAGTTCCGTAGGCCCCGGCCAGCGGTAGCATCCTACCGAGGGGAATACTAGCTAGATGCCTGACCTAGGTAGAGGTCGGTGTGTGCACACGTGGTCAGGGACTGGGGACTTGCGCCGACGGGCGTGGCCCTGACTAGTCACTCGCAGTTGGTGCTATAGTCTTGTGCTATGGTACCGTATTTCCTTGGAACTGTTGTTCCTTGGACCTGGTTCTTGGTGTGTCTTGTCCTTGAGCGACTTGACACTTGTGGCACAGTGTAAGTCGTCAGTGGACGCATCTGGCTGTTCTTCTGGGAGGAGGGTGCTCCTGTCACTTGGTGCAGTGACTCTCGTGTTTCTTGCGCGCTGTGACCTTTTCGAGTTGCCCACTCGTTGCTGTACTCGAGGTCAGTGTTCTGTCGTTTGCATGACGTTCTTGTCATGCGTGGGGCTGCGTGCACAACGTCTCCTGTCGTGTTTTGTGTGTGTTTTCGGCGTTGGCGTCTGCCTTCGCCTTTGCTTTGGCTGACGGACTAGGTTACCCTACTGCGTGAGTTTGGGGTTGACCGTCAGTTGCCGTTTGGAGTAGCTTAGGGTGCCGAGTTCTCCTCGGTGGCCGTGTTCGGTGTTTTACGGCCTCGCTCTTCTTTGTTGTTGAGCTCCCGTGTTCTTGCATGTTCCCTACTCCTGCTGTCCTTATCTGTTTACAGCTTTGTAGTGTAACTTTTTCCTGCTTTGCTGCACCTGCTGTTTTTGTTGTTGCTTCCGTTGCTCTGTGCGTTTTCCAGTGGGGATCCGCGTGACCCCTACTGAGTTTCTGTTGAGACTCACCCCTGCTTTTCAGGTGGGTTTTGCCGTCTGCCTCTGCTGTTCCTGGCGGAGCGTGTTTGCGGTAGCTGCCAGCTGTACCTGCGTCGGGCTTCCCCCGACTTCTGTGTACATTCTTTCTGTCAGACTGTACTGTGCTAGACTTGTTGTCTTTCCTTTGAACTGGACTCGGGTGTATAATTGTAAATTTGACTTATTAATGAAAATGTAATTTTATTTCTGCTACTTTAGCAATCCTTTGTAATGAAATTTAATTGCTCACTGTTATATCTGCTGGCTTCAATGTATTCCACACACTCCTTTTTCCCTTCGACGCTTTCCCGCGCTTGGGAGGCCTCGCGGGTCCCATGTGGTATCACGTGTATTCGGTATTTATACCGGGTGCACCGGGTATCCGGAATCCGGGTCGCTACAATGTTCGTCTCAAGTGCATTCTTTCTTTCCTTCTCTTCTTTTGTGTGATGAGACGGGCTCGAAGACCACGTCTGCCTCATGTGTCGTCTTTTGGTTCTACTCTTCTTCTTTTGTGTGAAGAGGCGGGTCAGGGACCACGGCTGCCTCATGTGTCTTTTCTTCCTCTTCTTCTCTTCTTTTATGTGATGAGGCGGGCTCGAAGACCACGTTTGCCTCATGTGTCTTCTTTCTTTCCTTCTTTTCTTTTGTGTGATGAGGCGGGCTCGAAGACCACGTCTGCCTCGTGTGTGTCTTTTTCTTTATTCTGGTCTTTTTTTTCTCTTAATGTGTCCCAGGTTGGGGTGTAGCTTCATTTGGTGTGCATCCCCCCTGAGGGGGGTGTGTTTCACCTCTTCGCTTCTGTGCCCCCAGGCGGGGTGTATCTTTTAGCTTCTATGTCCCCTAGCGGGGTATATTTATTTTAATGCCCCCGAGGCGGGGTGTAGCTCTCTTTAAATGCCCCCCATGGTGGGGTATACTCTTCACGGCTTCTATGTCCCCAGGTGGGATATGTCTCTTCTTCAAACACTCCTGGGCCAGGGTGGACTTCTCTTCATATGCCCCTGATCCGGGACGTGTTCTTTATAGCTTCTAGGCCCTCGAGGCGAGGCATGTTTCTTCTTCATATGCCCCTAGTACGGGACGTACCTCTCTTCAAATGCCCTCGGGACGGGGGTGTATCTTTTGCTTCTTATGCCCCCTTGAGGTCGGGGTGTATCTTTTACTTCTTACGCCCCCCTGAGGCGGGGGTGTATCTCTTTACGGCTTCTATACCCCCGAAGCAGGGTATGTTGTTTCTTCAAAAGTCGCTTGGCCGGAGTATATCTTTCTTCTCATGCTCCCAGATCGGGATGTATGTCTCTTTGTTTCTGTGCCCCGGGTCGGGGTAGATGCTTCTGCTTCTTATGTGCCAAGGACGGAGTGTACCTCTGTATGCCCCCTGAGCGGGGTGGATGCTCTGCATGTGTCCCCGGGTCGGGGTGTACCTTTGTCTCCCACGGAGGGGGTGTGTTGTTTCTTCAAAAGCCCCCAGGCCAGGGTGTATTCTTCTCTTTCTTATACTCCCGAGGCGGGAGGGGTTCTCTTCATGTGCCCTCGTGGCGGGATGTGCTTCTTTCTTCAAGTGTCCCCAGGCCGGGGTGAATTCTTTTCTTCTTCCCAGACACACCGAGGGGAATGTTTGCTTCTTATGCTCCCAAGGTGGTGTGTATTACTGCTTTTGATGCCCCCAGGGTGGGGCGTATTGCTGCTTCTGATGCCCCAGAGCGAGATATCCTTTTTTTTATATGCCCCCGGCACGGGGTGTATTCCGCTTCTAGTGCCCCCAGAGTGGAGTGCAGTGCCGCTTTTGATGCGGGGTGTGGTTCTTGCTTTTTATGCACCCGAGGCGGGGTGAATTCTTCTTCTTTGTTCATGTGCCCCCATATCGGGGTGTATTCCTCTCTTCATATGCTTCCCTAAGCCGGGGGATGTTGTTTGTTCTGCTTCGGATGTTCCCCCCCAGGGGGGGTGCATGTTGCTTCATAGACTCTGAGCCTGGGGTATGCTCCTTCAAAGGTCCCTAAGCCGGGGTGGATTCTCTTTTCTTCTCATGCTCCCAAGGCGGGATGTCGCTTCTTCAAGTACCCCTAAATCGGAGCGTATTTTCTATGGCTTCTATGTCCCCTGGCGGGGTATGCTTCTTCTTCAAATACCCCTAGGCTGGGGTGGACTTCTCTTCATATGCCCCTGAGTCGGGACGTGTTCTTTATAGCTTCTAGGCCCTCGAGACGAGGTATGCTTCTTCTTCAAACACTCCCGAGACGGGGGTGTGTTCTTATACTTTTTTTTTTGCGCCCCTCAGGGCGAGGTGCATTCTTCTCCATATGCCCCTAGCGTGGGGTGTACTTTTGTTCCTTATGCCCCCAGGCCGGGATACATTCCTTCCTCATATACCCCTAAGTCAGGGTGAGTTTCTCTTTTTGTGTCCCCAGGCCGGGGTGAATTCTTTTCTTTTTATGTCTTCATGGCGGGGTATGTCTTTTGCTTCATGTGCCCCCCCATATCGGGGTGTGTTTCTTCTTCAAATGTCCCTAAGCCAGGGTGCAATTCTATTTCTTCTTATGTTCCCAGGTCAGGGCAGATTCTTCTTCAAATGCCCCGCAGCCGGGGTGTAACTTTTGCTTTATGTGCCCCTCAGTCGGGGCGGATTATCTTCATGTGCCCCTGGGAATGGGGTGTATTTCTTTTTCGCCTCCTATGTCCCCCGTAGCAGGGTATATATCTTCTTCTTATCCCCCATGGCGGGGTATGTGCATGCTCTCTTCGGGAGTGGTAGCCGTGCTTGGCTTCATTGCTATAAAGCATTCCCCTCAGCGGGCATTTATTCACCAAGCTACAGTTGCGGGTCGCTGGGTCTTTTAACAGCCACTCGGAGGGCCGTTTTGTGCCGGATGGAGATAGGAGGAAGGAGGAACGGGCCGGGTCCTTGCACTGCAGACTTGGGTCCTCCTTAAGTCAGGCAGGATGTCGGGTTTCTTCTTGCTCTTTTGGTCGGCGATGCTGGCCGACTTTTCTTCTTTTCTTCTTTCTCTTCTTTTTTTTTGTCCCTTCTTCTCTTCTCTTCTTTTTTGTCTGATCGACCAGGGTGGGGGTGCAGGAGAGCGCTCACCCCCTCAGGGAGGGGATGAGTGGTTCGCTCCACCGCATAAATCCCATAATGGTAATCTTTATTCAGCACGGGTCTCGACGGACGTGACCGTACAACCCTCTCTCGCCGACTCTTTCTCTTCCATTTTTTTTTTGCTTCTTTCTTTTCTCCTTTTTTTTCCTTGTCTTCTTCTCTTCTTTTCTTCTCTTTCCTCTTGAGGAAAAAAAAAGGGGGGGTTGATTTCCCCTCCCTTCTCTTCTCTTTCTCTTCTTTTATTTTATAACAACCCCCCCATGATTTCTGGAAGCTGCATATGCTTCGAAGATGCGTCCTCGAGGCCACGAAGGTAGCTACACCAAGTCTAGATTTTCTCCCCATAGGACTGGTGAAGACAGCACCTGCCATTCATCAAAGCAGGCAAACATCGTTAATTAGGAGGCCATGAGGCCCTAAATCCCGGCGAAGAGATGAAGGGTGGTTTAGGTCCCACCGGACGTGCCAGACTTGTGGATGCACTTTTCGATCGTCTGTTATTGTGCTCGTCTATTCGGGAAAGGTTGATTCGTCTAATAAGTGCGTGGGCGTGCCAGTCACAAAATGACGATTTATTCGGGTCCCGAAAAACCCATGGTGCGCTCGATCTGACTTCGTCAGACGATTGTTTAGTTCGTGTTGGGACCAAAACCCGTCGCGCCATAAAGGTCAGGGCGTCATTTACATCCCCCATACAATGGAACACCCTTGATTAATCGTCGGGATTCAGGGCCTCATGGCCAAGAAATTAATTACATGAAAGGTCTATTATGAGGTGTCGAAATCCTCACGCGAGGGCGAGAAGGAAATCATTCGCGGTCATGTCGGTCGTGTACTGACCATTTAATGTTCGGACGAATGTCCGGCTCGAGAAAATCACGGTTATCGCGGGAAAACTGGAACGCATGTGTGCCGAGGTACAGCAAATTTATTGTTCGGAAGAGCGGAAAACGTTCGACTGAGCCTCGGTTGGAGCGGTCAAAAACCAGTAAATCTGTTGGCCCGGTGCAAGTGCAAGCTCCGACCATACCACGGTGGGCCCCCCGCGGTCGAAACAAGACTTGCATGAGCGTCATTGATATTTCTGGTGCCAAGGGGCAACGAGGGAATATCCCTTGAATCGGCTGAAAAGCCCTGTGTCTAGGGAAGTGTACGTTCGAAACGTGTCGGTTATTCGGAAGACCGTTTAATATTCGGACGGGTGTCCGATTTGAGAATATCATAATCGTCGCAGGAGGACCTGGAACATATGTATGCCGTGATACGGCAAATACGTTATTCCGAGACACTGAAAACACTCGGTTAAATCTCGGTTAGTGTAGCAGGAAACTAGCGAATTTATTGGCCCGGTGCGAGATCGAGTAGGGACCATACCGGGGGCGCCTCCCTCGATCCAAACGGGAGTTGCATGGGCATCATTAATGTTCTCGGTGCCGGAGGGCAGTGATGAAGAGTCCCGGGATCGGATTCTAAAACCGAAAACGTGTTCAAAGGGAGCGGGCTATAGGCCGAGGATATGGGTCAGACAGTGACCATAATCGGGATGGACCCGAGGCCCAAGCACAGCCCACAAAGGCCTTATTGATGTTCCCATGTACAGAGTCTAGGGATGACAAGAGCCATCTCGTTCTATTCAGATTTCTGTCGGTCACTTGCGGACCACTTGATATTCGGACAAGGGTCCATATTGAAGGTGCGACGTAAACGGAAACAAACCCGTACAAATATGTGCCGAATTTACGGCAATCTCAATGAAAGAGCGGAAACAAATCCCAACGTGGACGAGTCCGGTTTGACGAACTATCAGCCCAGAGCAATGTCGGACTACGGCCATATTGGGATGGGAGCCGTCGGTCATGTTGGTTGCTCATGGGCCTTTTCATGTTTAGACACATGTCCGTAATAGAGACGTGGCGAAAATCGAGGTGAACCCGTTCAAATGTCTACCGAACGTGCGGCAATTTTAGTAGCGACTCGGAAGGGATCCGGCCTGAGAAACGAGTCCAGTTTAATCCGGATATCGGCCCAAATCAAGGTTGGGCCATGACCATTTCGGGATGACTCCCAGGGCTCAGGCCTGGCATGCAAGGGCGGCATTGTTATTCCTTCAGCACGGGTCACGGAAGAGACGGGGCTGCAACATAGATTTTACCATCTTCTTTATCTGGGATTCAAATTCTATATATAGATTTTATTACTTATTTCCCTCTTATATATTTGTTCCGAATGATTTTATCCATATTGTTTATCATTATTGTCATATTCTCCCTTTTTTTACCATTATTATTATTATTTCATATTCTTTCATTTATTTCATATATATATATTCAGATTTATTTATTCATCATAGTTTGTATTAATTCATTATTATTATTATTATTATATTATATATATCTTCTGGAGAGAGTGGGCCGCTGGAGGGCCAAAAAGAGTGTACCGGCGAAGGGCGTGGGGGCCGTGATGGGTGTGTCGGCGAGGGCAACCGGGCTTGCCGGCGAGGGGTGCGTTGAGCGCGCCGGTGAAGGGTATGGGGGGCGTGGCGAGTGTGTGCCGGCGAAGGCGGCAGGAAGCGTGCCGGCGAAGGCGACAGGGAGTGTGCCGGCGAAGGTGGTATGGAGCGTGCCGTCGAAGGGCGCTGAAAGGTGTACCGCGAAGGCCAAGGAGGCGTGCCGGCGAAGGCCACTGAAGGGCGTACCGGGGAAGAGTTTGAAAAGGGCCCGCCCCTTCTTCATTCTTATAGCTTCTTCCTTTTTATTTCTCTCTCGATTTTACTCAACTTGCATGGGTTTGTTTCTTTCTTTCTCTTGATTAAGTTCCATTCTTTCTCCCACGAGGACGAGTGTTCAAGTTGTTTAGTTACCGTTCGGTTCGGCTCTCTTTGAGTTAATTACGGTTCCCTTGCCTCGGTTAAAGTATTTTACCATTGTTCTTTTCATTTGTTTGTTACTTCCTTTTGTCTTTTTAATGTGTTGTTGTTCCCTTTGTTTTTTACTGTCTTTTGTCATTTTAATATGTTATTGTTTCTAACAAAAATTTGGCAGCATCTCCCCTTGACCCGAGCGTAAGGGAGATACAGGGAACGCGCCCACACGGAGTGGCAGAACCCGACAACTGGAGATGGACGCCCGAGAGCGGCAATGCCTTAATGAAACCTCAGAAAACTCGGAGAGAACGTCAGACGGGAAACCTCTCCCAGGCTGGCCGGGGGTGCACCGGGCAAGAAGGTTGGGGGTGGTGGCTAGCGTGCCGGCCAGGGAGCCTGTAGGGGCTGGAGAGGTGTGCCGGGCAAAGGCCAAGGGGGACCGTGCCGGTGAACGGGGGCAAGGTGTATCGGGCAAGGAGGTCACGGGGTGCACCGGGGAAGACTTGCAAGGGTGTGCCGGCGAAGGGGCTTAGCTAGTGCGTGCCGGGGAAGGCCCGTAGGGGCGTGCCGACGAGCGGGTGAGCCAAAGGCGTGCCGCTGGAGGCACACAGAGGGTGTGCCAGGTGAAGGACTAGCCGGGAGTGCTGGTTGGCTAGGCCGAAGGGAATCTTGGCAGGAGGGAGAGAGACTCAAGGGGCCTCAGGATAGAAGCGTTGGGCCTAGATGTCTGAGGAGAGACGGAAGGGCGTCTCCCTTTAGACAAATGAGCAGAGATTGCAGAGGGGAGGGGAAGGGCAGCAGGCCCTCTCCCCCCCTTTTCTTCTTCTCTTCTTTCCCGTCTTTTTCTTCTTCTCTTTAGGCGGTGGCGGCTGGTGGAGCGGTAGCACTCTCCCCTATCTTCCTTTCCTCTCTCTTCGCACAGGCGACAGCGGTGGGTGGAGCGGTGAGCCCTCCCCCCCTCTCTTCCTCTCTTCCCTCTTCTTCTCTTCTTCTCTTCGCGCGGACGGTGGTGGCGGGTGGACGGAGCAGCAGAAAGGGGGAGGCGGAGCCTCCCTTCCTCTTCTTCTTCTCTTTCTCTTCCTCTTTCTCCTTGCTCCAGCGGTGGTGATCGAGGCGGCAGGCCCCTCTTCTTCTCTTCTTCTTCTCCTCTTTTCGCACGGACGGCGACGGTGGGCGGAGCGGCGGGGCCTCCCCCCCTCTCTTCCTCTCTTCCCTCTTCTTCTCTTCTCCTTCTTCTTATCTTCTTCTCTTTCCCTTCTTCTCTTCTCCTCTTCACCGTCTGCGTGTGGGTGTCTGTCTCCCCCCCTTGCTCGCCGCGAAGAAGAGGGGTCTTATACCCCCTGTGGCGGGAGCGTCCGAAGGCGGGAGGCGTCCGGGGGGGGGGGGGCATTTAATGGGAGTTGACTCCCTTGTCCTGGGTGACAGGGGGAAGAGGCAGCGTGTCCCAATCCCCGGGCGACACCTCGGGCGACACCTCGGACAGCCCGCTGCGCGCCAAGGATCCATAGGGCTTGGGCGCAAGATCTCGTCTGCCGGAATGTGCCGTTGAAGAGCCTTAATGGTGTGCCGCTGGCAGGCCAAACAAGCGTGTCGCTGGACGGCCAAAAGGGCGTGCCGCTGGAAGACACGGTAAGGAGGGCGTGCCGTTGAAGACCACTGGGGGCGTGCCGCTGAAGGGGGGGGCTCAGGGGATACCGTTGAAGGGTCCAAAGGGCATGCCGTTGAACGGCCAGGAGAGTGTGCCGTGGAAGGCTCAGTCGAGCGCACTGGTGGAAGAGGTGGCAGGGTGCGTCGGTCAAGGCCCATTTAGGGCATGTCGGGTAGAGACCACCTGGGGGTGTGCCGGTGGACGGCAGCAGGTAGTGTACCGCTGAGGGCGTTGAGGGCGTGCCGCTGGAGGGCGCCGTGAGTGTGCCGCTGAGGGCGTGTAGGAGCGTGCCGCTGAAGAACTCTGCAGGGTGTGCCGCTAGAGGGGTTCGCTGGCGCGTGCCGCTGCGGAGCCTGAGGGCATGCCGGCGAAGAGCGAAGAAGGGTGTACCGTTGAAGGCCATCCTGGGTGTGCCGTTGAGGGCTAGCAGGGGGTGTGCAGGGACTGTGCCGGTGAAGACACCCACACTTGGTGTGCCGGTGGAGCATCCCAGCCGAGCGTGCCGGTGGAGCGCCAGGGGAGTGTGCCACTGAACGGGCTGGGGGTGTGCCGCTGAAGGGGGCACAAGAGTGTGCCGCTGAAGGGCTTTGAGGGAGTGCCGCTGAAGCTCCCTGGGGGTGCCGCTGAGAGGGGCCAGGGACGTGCCGCTGAACGGCTAAATGGGCAGTTTTGAGCCCGTTGTGAGCATGAGTTGTGGCCCATTTGATTTTCTTCGAGGCCCATTGGCTCTTGGTGGTTGATTTCTCTTCACTGTCGCGACTCCGGAGACGGCTTCACGGCAGTGTGCATATTTGGGGAGTCTGGGTGACTAGTCTCTCTGGGGTTTCTTCACTCGGTGCCGTTGCTGACACTGGGCCGAGCAGGAAATCTGTGCGTGCAATTTTTGGTGTCCACAGACGGTCCCTGAAACGACCGCCACATCAGCTACGGCGGAAAAACAGAGGAATGGCCAAATCGGCCCGTTCCACGCCCCATTCACGCCGAAGCGCAAGGGAAACAAACCCAATCGACGAAAAATAACATAAGAAGGCTAAAAAGCCCACATGCAAGTATTAAAACTCAAGATTGGGGCGATTCTAACGAATCCACCCTAAATAGATCAACGAGGTTCCCGGGCTCCTACCGGCCTCGAATGACCACCGATCAACATAAAACTAGCATGGATGGGATCCTAACATCCCAACAGTCAGTTCAACACTAACCGAGCTACAAATGGTTGCCGTTTTCCGGCGAACCCTAAAAACTCTGAAAATCACGGTTTAGGCAAACCAAACCTAAACTCGGCCGTTTTCTTATCGAACGACGTGCAATGACAGTAAAAACGGAGAGGAAGAAGTGAGGAACCGTGCCCCTACCTCCATCGAAGAAACCGTGTCCCGAAGGGACTAAATCACGCCGAAATCCACTCGCGAACCGATCCATCGGCTTAGAATCCACCGAACGGGATTGCGCCAGAATCGATCCGATCCTCGCCCCATCGCGCACCTAGCCAGCTCCACCACGTCTCCAACACTCGCCCCTAGATACCCCGTCTGCAGCCGGAGTCGAGAGAGTGAAACGGGAGAGGAAATGGGAGAGAGAGACGGCGGCGGCGAATGAGAAGGAGGAGAGAGGAAAAGGAAAGAAAAAGGAAAAGAAATTAGGAAATTTTCTTAATTTTCGAAAATTCTGAAAATGCGCCGAAAATGCATAGATTCAAAAAAATACACAAAAATAATCAAAACGACCGGCTCGAAGAGTACATCGTCGCTGCACCATCCGCGAGTCGAGGAACTGACAAACAAACTCACCGTAGGGTTCCATAACTAGTACGAGAGAAAAATCCACACGGATCGTAAAACTCAACTCGGAAGCCACCAAAGCGAACCGAAACTCACCGAAACCAATCCAACAGATCCAATAAAGATCCAATAAGACCTACCAAGGATCCAGGACATTACAATGGGAAGGAGCATTCATGTGATGAGGAGGGTTGTGGGGGCATCGCATTCTATTTCCCTATTTGTAGGCCACACCTATAATAGTAGGTTGGATAGTCTTAGGCCAACCCCTACTAGTAGGTTGGATGGTGTTACTGTAGGGGTTCTGTGGGAAGTGACTATAGCACTTGTCCTCCAATGAATATCATTAATAAATATTGTCCATCTGAGCCTAATAATATGACATATCAAATTTAAGTAGGTGCCTTGTACACTTACAGTAGGTGTTTATACCATAATTATTTTTCAGGATATCAAAAATAAGGTTTCAAAATTAATGTGTGAGGTAAAATATGATCGTATATATTCAGTATGAATGTGGCAGAGGGGAATGTGTTATCAAGATTTCTCAGAGCAGCAAGAATCCCCAACGTCCCTATTATTGCTGTCTACTTGGCTTATGTTATTTCCACTATACCGTGCCTTTTTGGTTTACATGTTATGTATGTCATTTTGCCTTGTAGAATTGCTCACAGCTTGGGAATGATAAGTCATGTCAGTTCTTCATGTGGGTGGATGAACTATTACTGTGTCCTTGTGGCAAAGGACCATGTAGAAGGCAGACCTCAAACACTAGTAAGAATAAAGGGAAAATATTTTATGTATGTCCAGAATCTAAGGTACGTGACCAACATTTTTTATGGTTATTGTATTTGCATTCCTTATAAAATGTACTTAATGTGAATATCTTTTACTTGTAGGCTGACCAAACAACATCAGGTTGTGGGTTCTTCAAGTGGGCGGAAGATATGTCATCACAATGTGAATGCTTAATTTTACACAACCAAGTGTGTGCTGTGCCAGAGTAAAATTTATATTTTTTGTCATAATGTGAATGTTTAATTTTACATGACTGAGTGTGTGATGTGATAGTATGTGTGTGTGTGTTCAGCTGGTGATAGTGTGTGTGTGTGTGTTTAGGGGATGTTCCGAGGAGACAGATTGTGTGTGTGTGTGTGTGACTGAGTGTGTGATGTGATAGTATGTGTGTGTGTTCAACTGGTGATAGTGTGTGTGTGTGTGTGTGTGTGTGTGTTCAGGGGATGTTCAGGGGAGATAGATTGTGTGTGTGTGTGTGTGTGTGTGTGTGTGTGTGTTCAGGAGAGACAGATTATGTGTGTGTGTGTGCGTGTGCAGTGGAGACGGATTATGTGTGTATGTGTGTGTGTGTTCAGCTGGTGATAGTATGTGTGTGTGTTCTGCAGATTTTCTTTTTTGGGGGGGTGTATGTGTGTCGACAAGTTGTGTGGCCGTGTCTGTGTGTGTGTGTTCCACAAATTGTATATATGCTATATACCAAGATAGATTGTTTTTATATCTATAAGATGTATGTGTGTCTATTCTGCAAATTTTATATATGCTATATACCAAGATAGTGTGTTTGTGTTCTGCATATAATAGCATTTTTTGGGGGGTGTATGTGTGTCGACAGGCTGTGTGTGTGTGTCTGTATGTGTGTTCTGTGGGTGGGGGGGTGTATGTATACTGACAGATTGTGTGTGTGTGTGTTCAATGGAGATAGATTGTGTGTGAATTACTCCTTCCCACTATTCTGTATTCCCATTGTTCAATGTCGGTATTATACTCTTTCCCATTGTCAAACTATCATTGGTCTTATCAGATATGCTTGAGGTAATGATGATGGGTTGGATGGGCTTACGGCAACCCCCAACTAATGTGATAGAACATGATCCATGTGATTACATTATCTAATGTTATTATGTGCCTAATCTCCTTACTCTTATCAAGTTCATGTACTTTACACTCAATGTTATAATTTGTGATTATATCATACACATCTTTCAGGAAAAGAGTTCGAATCGACGGACAGTAAAAATGTCTAACGTATCTACAGCATGAGGACAGATGGCAGAACATGCATTGGTGGAAGATTTAAGAAGAATAATCGAGATGGAGAAATTTTCAGCTGATCGAACTATGAAGCTTTGTGACATTTTGTTGGTAAAATTTGATCAATTGAAATTATGTAATAAAAAGTGATATGAATTTTTTAAAAATTATTATCATTTGTGAGGATACGTAAACATGAAACTCTTTTTTGTAAAATTTACTTTTTTGTAAACTTTATTGGCAACATTTCTCATTGTTATTATTATCATTTCCATAAATGTTCAAAAATTTACACTCATTCATGTTGTCAATTATTGTTATTGAAAAGTTGGTATTTTTATTTGTGCATAGGCATTGGGTTATTAGCGTTAATAACAAATTCGATTGGAAAAATTTAAGTAAGAACTGTTTTATTAATTGGGATGATTGCTCGTGGTGAAGGATAAATAATAAGAGATTGTAAGTTTTATTAGGAATGATTTTAATTAAAAAATAAATAATTGATTGTTACTAAAAAATTTATTACTATTAATTTTTAGCATCTCGAGACATAAATTGATAATAAAGAATTTCAAAGTAGAAAAGTTAATTGCAAGTTTCATTGGCATTAATTATTATTAAAGAAAACTTATTACTGTTAACGATGATATGATAACATTATAAATTTAACAATAGTAATAATCAAGATTAAGATTCATAATAATATTAGCAAATCACATAGTAATATTATTTAATAAGAAGGGAATACTGTTAAAATAATAATATCATTGGCATTAATTATTATTTCAAATCAAAAAAAAGTCTTAAGTAATAGTTTCATTTGTGCTAATCATAATTAATAAAAAATTAATTCATAAATATTTTTATTAATAAAAATTGAAATCATCAATTAAATTTAATTAAATTTATCATCAGTGATAATCATAATTGTTAATATTAATATAATATAAGTTGAAGATTTGAAAATTTTATTTAAATCATCCTAATCTCAATCAAACGAAGAATAGCATTATGTCTTTTAACTCAGGATAACAAGGGTAAAATTATCTATTTCCGTCACTTGATCTCATTTCTATCCTTATTTTTTACCAAACGAGTAATATGAATACTGACATATTTATTCCCTCGCATATCAAACGCATGTGAGAATAAAAAAATAAATAAATTAATTTAGAATGACTTACGTCTATTCTATTCTCATCACAATTTAGTCTGATATCAAACATGACTCTAGCGGAGGAGAATCCATTTGTGTACGGTGCTCGTGAGGATATGTCTAAAGACGGTACACCTAAATGACTCACGACTCCGATATCTCACTCTTTCTTCTCCAAATTTTTAAGAATTTCACGACACTGTAAAGATAATGAATTATTTTTACTAGTGTAAATTTTATCATTTATCGTTTAATTTTGAACGTCGGCAACGATATTCGAGCGCATAAGTTTTCGTGGTTTTCGCTAATTGCATCTTTGATCGAAATCTTACGGGAGTCGTATTGGACTTGGGGGGGGGGGGAGGGGGGGTTCTTCAGGGGGGAGGCCGGAGCTCGCCGCCACCGTTCACGACTTGTGTGACGTCAACCCCAACTAGGAGGGGTGATCTACGCCGACGACGCGCCCGCTCAGGCCCCTATCTTTGGAGGTCGCCACTGCCGTCCTCCACCTACGATCCACCCAGACCCGTACGTGGAATATGACGAGGGTATGGATGTAGGGGGCCGGAGAGGGGGGGGAGGAGCGAGGCAGGCACCGAGCTGGGAAGGGGAGATCCGGCGCCAGCGATCCAACGTGTCGTGGCATTGGGGGGGCGCTATGGAGGTCCCACTTTCACATTGGATGCCAAGGGGATGGACGGTGGTGGTTCGTTCCCATGTCCGCATGCTGAAAGCGATCCGCACAATAAGTCGGCTATTAAATTATTTTCCAATTGTAAATTGTCTGATAAGAAGCTCCTTTACGATCACGATTTGACGTTGTTGTCCTCCGGGTCTTTAATATTGTTACCTGGCCGCATTTGATCATCGTGGGTCCCACGAACGTCCATGTCAGCCAGATTTTGAGATATCATGGCCATTGCCCTGTCTCCACATGCGTAATATGTAACCGGACGGACGAGCGAGCGAGCGAGAGAGAGAGAGAGAGAGAGCGCACCATTACCAGTCCTTCGTGTCCACCTGCGTAATATGTAACCGGACAAGGAACGCGGAGAGAGAGAGAGAGAGGTAATAATATATTATATGGAACATCATTAACTTACAGGTCTTCTAATCGGAATAACAGGATAACACGTATCATTCTGCTACCAAAAAAAAAGGATAACCCGTATTATACTACCTTGGAGGCGTGTAACCCGTGCGCCGGCCGAACATTGGACCGCTTTCGTTTTGGTCACGTAAAAGATGGGGAAAAAAACTATAAACTGCCGTCTTAAAAGACGTACGGGCCTAACCCCATCAACTCATCAGCCTAACAGACGTGACGCTGGACACGGATTACCTAGCTAACAGCCGTGGGCGGTGGTTTCGCATTTTAACCGGGTTAATTTTTAATTATTATTATTGTTGCCGTTGCAATGTATAGCAACATCGGAGCAGGGTTTACTGTTTAGATCGACCCGTACGTCTCGATCACGGGTTGAGACGGATCAGATCGATCTTGACTCGGTCCGTCTCGATTCATTCCATTTCATATTAAAATAAAAAAAAGTTACATATATATATAATATATAAAATAATAGAATAAAATAAAAAAGACACTATATATATAATATAATATAATATAATATTAAATTAATGAAGTGATTCGGTGACGACCTACGACCCGGACGTCTCGCCCACAGTCTGGGTCGTGCGAGTCAGAACGACCCGCACCGAGTCGACAAACCCTCAACCGGAGAGCTGATATACTGCTACTATATATTCCAATTTTCTCTATTAATTGTCACTCTACCTTCTATATATTCCATGTTTACGGACGTACTCTCCCTTCATTTTGTTTTAACATTCGCTCATCTTTTATTGGCATTGTGAAAAACTAATTCGTAAGAAAATATATAGGAAATTGATATTAAACCAGATTAGAAATTAAGATGGAGTACCAGGACATTACATGCGGCAGTTGTAAAAGTGAGTGGATGATCAGTAAACATTAATCTCAATCAGTTTTCTCTGGATCGAGTGCTAATTAACTATCTGGAAGAATGTTAATTATTGCACAAACAGTAACAGCTGAACTATTTAGTCGGCAAGAACCACGTGAATTGGGCACCCGGCTTTGTCGATCCAGGCGTTAATAATGAGAGCTGCATGCGACGACGCCTGACAGAGAAGCGAGCCTACCGGATTGTCTGCTTCCTTCTTCTTGTTCTCCATCGTCCTCCTCCGACCACCCTCGTGCGCTCTTGTACGACTCGAGGTGGACGGTGCGATGACATCGTGGGATCTTCTATGCACTTTTTATTAATAATATATAGCTACGTCAATATGGATGGATGTGTCGTCTCGATCATCTTTTTATATATACATATATATTTATACTATGATATTAAAAATAATAATAAGTGAACAAAGTATCATGTATAATATGAGGTCCTGTCATCAGTCCTTGCACTAATTCAGATTCTTGCGAACACCAAAATTATAAGTACACAAAATATTTCATTCTGCCCGACATCCTTTTAGATACCAAGCTCCCCTCACCGACCGCAAACCTTGGCACTGTCCGGAGATTCCGGGCCCTCTTTCCATCCATGCATCCTTTCCGCGAGGACAACCGTTTGAAATAATGCCATGGATTACCAGCCTTGATAATTGCGAAAGGGAATTTGATTAATCTCGTGTTCGACTTGTCGCTCTAAAAGAAAAATTACATATATACGTTAATAATCTTCAACTTTTGCATATAAACACCCGTCTCATATCGCTTGTTAAATATCTCTAGATACATCCAAGTAGTTGAACTCACATATTATGTGGTACTTACATCCTTAAGTTTGAAGAAATATTACTACAAAAACTGTTAATAGATGTAAGAGTCTAAAAATATCATTAAGACTGTTCGTGATTAGGGTTGTCAATGGATCGGGACGGCCCGACAGGCCCGTGGGCCTGGCCCGATTTCCGGATAGACCGCAAGGTCTCTTTCGACCCGCGGACTTTTAGTCGGGCCTAAAAGTCCGGCCCGACTAGACCCGTGGGCCGGGCTCGGGCTTTGAGTTCGGCCCGCGGACCGGCCTGACCCGTTCTCTTTTTTTATTCTCACACTACAAGAAAAAGCGCGATTACAGACGAAAATTTATGACGGATATTTGTGACGGAAATTTTATCCTGAAATTTGTGACGGATTAATTTCCGTCTGAAATACTGTCTGAAATATGTAATTACACACGAAATTTCAGACAATATTTCACACAGAAAATATTACGTGTGAAATTTCACACGGAATTTGTGACGGATTATTAAACTGTTCGAAATTTGTGACCAAGAATATGTGACGGCCGACTCCGTTTGAAATCCGTTACAAAGGTGTTTTGTGACGGATTTTCAGACAGATTTTAGACGGATATGGCCGTCTGAAATCCCGCTTTTTCTTGTAGTGTCACTTCATATTTTAAAAACTATTTAGTTAAAATTATATTATTTTACGTAATTAAAAATTTTAAAACTCTCTTTTCACACAAATTATGTAATTAATAGTAAAATTTTAATTAATTTAGTGAGATTATAAGTTTTATATTATTAAATCTATTATTTTTTATTATTTTATTTAAGTTGTCGGACCGGGCCGGGCCTTAGTCGGGCTTTGTATTTTTAACATAATGTCGGGCCCGACCCGGCCCGGCCCGACATATATAAGTCGGGCCCGGGCCGGGCTCGAGCCTCAATCTTGATAAGTTGGGCCCGGGCCGGGCCGACCTAAGCCCGACTCGGGCCCGACCCATTGACAGCCCTATTTGTGATAATGGCCAACGAAATCGACGAGGCAAAACTGAGATCGCGGATCTCATGGATGTGAAATAGAAAACGCATGAATGGGAATCTTGAATCTGAGCGGGTGGAGCGGAAATCACTCAGAAATTGCTCACACATCTGAAATGGAAGCAAAGATCGTGCGTGAATGGACAACCATTAATCAACATAGGGACAGTTACAGGACGGAGGAGATGGGAGGGTGAAACCCCTATAAAAGGAGATGGGTTGCTCCCATCGAAATATATATCAGAACATCGGCCCACATTGCGAGAGTCTCGAAACCACAATCCACTTACCTTTTTCCGCAATCCTATAGTGGTATTAGAGTTCAAACAACCCCTCCCCGCCGCGTTGATCTGCCCACTGTTGATGGCCCCCTGTCTTCTCAACCACCCCCTTTGGTATCATCATGATCGCGCACCACAACTAGCCCTACATTCTACCTTCATCGCCACATTACTGAGCGCCGCCACCGCGTTCCCCCATCGTCTCGCTGTGCTCCCCATGGCTACGTTGCAACCTTGCCACCAGAGCAGGGTCACCACCATCGCACGCTACTGCAGCACCCCGCCCGTCACCACCCTTCTGCCGCCACCGTTCTCTACCGCAAACACACTGCCACCCCATTGTAGTGCTACTTGCCTCACTCTGCTGAGGCTTCCCCTTGCGCAGCTACCGAAGTAGGAGGCCAAAACCGCTTGAGAAAAGAAAGAACCCTAAAGGGAACCCATTCGGGGCAATTGTAAAAATTAAAGGGGGAAAAACTTTTGTAGAAGCAGAAATCTGGTTTCTATGTCACGTACCACTTTCTCTATTTATTTGACAGGGAAGTCGTACGGCACCCGCGGAAACCTGTAAACACCAGAAGCAAACGGGGCATCAGAAGGAGCCCTGGGTGTTACCCTAGGGGACAACCCTCTGATGCGAAAGTCAGCAACGGTTTTAGGAGTAAAAGAGAAGAGCTGAGGAGGGAGAGAGATGGAGGTCATAGTAGAGGATCCGAGAGACGTGTAGGCCCTCGCAACGAGTGCTCACCGCTCCCAGTGGACACCCGGAGAGTGCTCGCTGGGTGGTAAGGTCGTATAGGAGGGGTTCTCTCTCTGGACGTAGTACGGCGTGACCTCTCCATCACTGTAGCAAGGCTAGCTGCTCTATTCTCTAGGTGAAGCTTTTGGCAGAAGTTCTACCGTGTCTTTTCCTCTCTGTCGATGTCCCTTTTATAGGGGGTTGTCCTGACATTGGAGACTTATCCCTTAGCAGGGAAGGACACAAGTAGTGGAGTAACGTCTCCTGCGATCGTAGCAAGAGTTTCCTGTTTGAGGAAAATTACCCCGACGTCGGCTGGTCCCTGGGCGAGTCTTATGGTGCTCGTGTGCTCGCCTGCTATGGGGTCGGGGCAGACGTCGTGGAGGGTAACGGTCGATCGTCGGAGGATCCTCCGACAGTCATTGCGCTTGGGCCAAAGCCCTTCCTGCACTGTCGAATCCAATGCTGAGCCGTAGTGGGCCGCGCTTAAATGGGATGCGACTGTTGGGCACCTCTTGGGCGCACGGTAGATCCGGAGTCGGATTGGACTCGTAGCTAACGGGCTAGTCATGGTCCGGGCCAGATTTACCCTCCTCAACTTTCTTTGGTCTCATTTGCGTAGAAAGCATCCCACCTCATAAAATACAAAACACTTCATATTACAAAAATAAAGAAATCTTAATTTCTACCTTTTGCTACTAGGGAAGCTTCCCAGAAATGACAAGTCTTTTGTTAAAAGGTAATAACTTTTCACGTTGAAAGACTATTCATTCTCTCTTTTTTTGGTGAGGAGAAACTTGACTGATCAGAAAAGCATTCATTCTTTTCCTGGTTAAAAGAATGAAGTTATAAATTAGAAGAAACTTTCCTATTAAAAGAAAGAAACTTTTTTGTACAACCTACATTGTTGTGGTACACAGATATCAAATTATTTGCTTTTATGCCATGTTCCAAATTTCTGGATAGTTTTAATTATGCATATTGCTCCTGTACCTAAAATTTAAAAAAAAACTTATAAATACGCCCCCACCTGAAAATTTGTAGAATTTGTCAAGATATATTGTTCTAATAACAATAGTACCCTGCTAAAATATTAAATGTACACGTGCCATATTCTGATAATAGAAGCATATATAGTTATTTCTTGTGAAGAACATATTTGCATTTATACTTGTAATTGTTGTTTAATTATTTGCTTACAGTTTTTACTTCCATATTTAGTTAGTTGTTTTGGTCATGAAAAACCCCTCACAAATAAATGATAGAATTAATAATCATAAATTTTAAAATAATTTTTGTCATCATACTTAGGTTTATGATTGAATTAAGTTATTCAATTTTCATAATAATTATAATCAAAATGATCAGCAAACTCATTGCTTTGAAATTGATAAAACTTGATAATTGAATGAAATCAATTATGATATGTGACACTGGAAAATAAGATATGTACTTATTCATGACAAATAGAACATGTCATTGACATTAATGCTCCAAAAATTAATGAAACATCTATAGAAGTGGAAAATAAAAAACGGGAGTAATAGTTGATGGATGATAGCTAGGAAGGCTAAGAGCTTAATACTCATGTTCATGGAGGATAATTTGATTAAATTTTTTAAAATGTATAAAATCTTCAATAAATTATGGAAAGCTATCAAAGAGAAGTATGACATCAAGACGGAAATGAATGCTCAACTCTTATTGCATCGTTAAAACACATGTAAGATGCAGGAATGTGATAGCGTGGTAGAGCATGTAAATATGATAATTATCATAGCTAAGGAGCTATATACTGCTAGAACTAAAATTCCAGATAAGATGTAGGTGACAACTATATTGAATAGTTTGCCAACATCACTTGGCATGGCAGCCACAACCCTAAGAATGAGTGACTCCACTTTGAGTGTCATGAATTTACCAGCTAGGATAGTAATTGAGTAAGACATAATGGCCAAGATAAAAGACCAAAAGATAAACATGCAAGAGGCCAATGCTATACACTAGAAGCCCACTAGCCAGAATCACCCTCTTGGAGAACAGAGACCCCAATTCAAGGCCAACACGTTTCAAGGAAAACGAAAGAAGACTCCTCGTGATCATACTTGCTACATTTGTGGGAAGTTTGACCACTTCAAGATAAACTATCCCTAAAGTCAAAGGAATGATGGTGAAAATAAGTACCCAGAAAATAGAGGAGCTGAAAAGAGAGAATTCATCGACATCACAAAATGTAATGTCGCGATGGCTGACTCAAACGAATGGTGGATCGATTCTGGAGCCATTGCACATTGCAAAGATGAAAAAAAGGACTAGTTATGCTGAACAAGCTCACGACAAGAGAACAGAGAGTATACATGAGTAACAACACATGTTTGGATGTGCAAGATATTGGAACATATAAGATAGATCTTGGGGATAACACCATGGTCCTCGAGAATATATTTTATGCACATAAAATCCAGCGAATTCTGATCTCTGTGCCGACTTTGATGAAGAATAGCCTAGAAGTTAGGTTCTATAATAAGAGAGTGTCAATATGAAAGGATAAGAAATTTTTGCTATGGAAAAGTTTATCCCTGAGCATGATTTATTTTGTATCTCTGTAATTGAAAATGAGAATGACAATGTTGAAGTTTCTGGATATTTCTTATGTTATTTGTCGGAATGTGATCTATGGTATTTTAGATTAGGACATCTTGAAAAATAAAAAATGGAACAAATGATAAGATGTATATCTAATGACGGGTTTGACAAAGATAGAATTGTCATCTTGTGAATGTTTCTTAGTCAGAGAAATGACTAAAAAACCCTTCGCAATAGATCGACATCGATCGGAAGAATTGTTAGGGTTGGTGCACTCAGATACTTGTGACTCTCTAAATATAAAGATATATAACAACAAAGAATATGTCATAACTTTCATAGATGACTATTCCATGTTTGCCTATGTTTATCTTATTTCTATAAAATCAGAGCATTTGATTGCTTCAAGAAATATAGAATGAAAGTGGAAAGACAACTTAGAAGGAATATTAAGGTGTTAAGGACATATAGAGGTGGAGAATATAACTTAAGAAATTTTGAATCATATTGTCAAGAATATGAAAGTAAAAGATATATGATAATGTCGTATACGTCACAACAGAATGGTGTGATCAAAAAAAAGAATAACACATTGATGAATGTTGTTAGATATATAATATCACATTCAGGTGTCTCAAAAAATTTCTTGGAAGAGGTATTGCTCATGTTAAATTATATTTTGACTAGAATTCTCACAAAATTTATAAAAAATACACTTCATAAAATATAGAATGGGATAAAATTTTGTTTGAGTCATATCAAGAAGTGGGGGTCAATAGTCTATGTTCTCGTTCCTAGTCAACTTAGAGATAAGTTGGACTCTAAAATATTGAAATGTAAATTCATAAGATATTATGAGAAATCATCTAGACATAAATTTTTTTATAAAGAAAAACGATCATTGAATATAGAGATGTAATATTTCTAGAAAATCTAGAGGAAGAGGAATCTCATAAGAAAGGAGAAAAAATCTTTGCTTGTAATAGATAATGACTATTACAATGATATCTCTGAAAATGATCCAAAAATTGAAGAAAAATATCAAAATATGAAAAATGAACAAATACGTAGTAATGAAGTGTAACATGATCAACTCAGAATAGACAACAAAAGATTGAGAACTCCACATGTATAGATGGATGATTATCATTTGTATTATTATAAGTCTTCATATCTGGTAGTAGACATGGAAAAAAAATTGTGTAAGTCCCATGAATTATATAGATGTGATGAAACTGCATGATTCGGAATTATGGCAAGATGTCATGAATGAAGAAATTTATTCTATGAAAAGAAATAATGTATGAGAACTATGTGATCTACCAAAAAATAGAAAAGACATAAATGTAAATAATTATTTAAGAAAAGGCTTCGAGCTGATGGATCTATTAATAAATATAAGGCCCGATTAATTATCAAAGGGTTTACACAGAAGGTAGACATTGATTTTCAAGAAACTTAATTATTCTTTAGTAGCTAAGTTTACATCTATAAGAGTGGTCTTAGTAATTATTACATATTGTAATCTAGAGCTGCACTAGATGGATGTTAAGATAACATTCCTTAATGGAGATTTGAAGAAATGCATCTATATGCAACAACCTGAGAGATTTTAGGCGAAAGACCAGGAGAAAAGGATATACAAGCTAAAAAAATTGATATATGGTTTAAAATAATCTTTCAGACAATAATATCTCAAATTTCATGAAATAGTTATCTAACTGTGGTTTATTTGAAACAAGTTCGATAACTATATGTATGTCATGAAGAGTGAGGGCATGTATATTATATTATCCTTATATGTAGATGATATTTAACTTGCTGGAAATGACAAAGACATGTTGAATAAAGTCAAACATGAACTTAGTGAAAAGTTTGAGATGAAAGATATTGGTGATGCATCTTATGTTCTTGGTGTTCAAATCCTAGGAGATAGAAAGTTTAAAATGTTGATATAAGTCAAGAAACATATTTATAGTCTACCCTCAAAAAATTCAAATTTCAGAATTGCAATATGGTACCTACACTGTTAATCTATTAGAAATGATTGTGTAAGGAACAATGTCCCGGAGAGAGATATGAGTCGCTCATTGCACAAGTAGTCGAAAACTTGATGTATGTAATGATGTGTATGAGATCGAACTTAGCATACTCAGTCAATTTGATAAGTAGATACCAAAATAATCCTGACCCAATACATTGGGAATTAGTTGTTAAAAGTATTATGACATATTTAAAAGAACATTATACTACAATCTTATTTATCAAGCTGATACGTCTAAGGTACTTGGCTATTTGAATATAGATTTTGGAGGAAATAGAGATGATATAAAGTTCACATCAGAATATTTGTCCATTTTTGATGGTGCAGTTGTTCCTTAAGTATGAAACAGGGGTGTATTGCTCAATACACATAGGAAGCTGAGCATATTGCTTGTAGCACAGCTACTATTTATGCAGTTTGATTCATAACATTCTTGAACGATTTAAATCTTAACTTGGTAGATAAACTAATTGAGATATATTGTGATGATCATATGATAATTAACTTAATTAACAGTGGAGTAAATAGTTCAAGAGGAAAGCATATTCAAGTATAATATCATTACATGCAGGATATTGTGCAAAAGGGGTAAATAAAGGTGTCTTAAGTTTCCATCAGTGATACGATTGCTTACCTTTTGTTGACGAAAATTATCTCAGCAGAAAATTTTATTAAACATGTTGGCTTAATGGGGCTTAAGAATATATATGTCAAGAGGGAATATTTTAATGAATAATAAAAATAATGATACCTCTGATGATTAGTGAGAGTGTATTGAAATAATACTCACAAATAATGAGAGTATATGGAAATACTACCGATGAATAGTTGAAGTATATCGGAGGAAATAGTATACTCTTCACGGACAGTGGAAGTATAGTAATTTGTTGACCAAGTGAGAGATGTTGTTGATAATGGCCAACGAAACCGATGAGGCCAAGCTAAGATCACGGATCTCAGGAATATGAAACAAAAAACACATGAATGGGAATCCCAGATTTGAGGCAGTGGAGCAGAAATCACTCAGAAATGCTCACACATCTGGAGCAAAGATCATGCATGAACATAAAAAGAATCAAGATAGGGGCAGTTATGGGACAAAGGGGATGGGAGGGCGAAACCCCTATAAATGGAGATGGGTTGCTCCCATCGGAATACCTATCGGAACATCTCTTCGTCGTCGGAGTCTCGAAATCACAATCCACTCATCTTTCCCCTCAATCTTTCAAAGACCATATGCTCTCATCAAACCTCGATAGAACTTAACTCAAAATTAACCGGATTTGTCATTTCAAAATTTGAGTTAAAATGGTGGTATAATTGTAACCATTTAGATTATTTTAAAATATTTTTGATGTTTTTTCAAAGATATATACAAAAGCTAAAGATTACATAAATATAAATGTAAAAGAAGGTTAAAAAAATAGAATGAGTTTGACACCCTTGACTAAGGCCCTTTTTATTCTTCTTTTCTTTGCTCGCAGCCATCAAAGCTGCCTCATTTCCAGTGGCAGCTCACCTCGCGTTGATGGCTCCCCCCCTCTCCCCGGCGACTCTTTAGAACGGGTGGCCCCGGGGTCCTGGCCTTCTTTGGCGCCTCCCAAATGACGCCAGGCGATATCAAGGATGAGAACACCCAATGTTATTCTTAGGGCGCATTTGGGAACAATTTTGGCGAGGATTCTAATCATTGGAATCCCCGACAAGGTTTAATCTTTATCAAATATCTCACGTATGCATAGGCTTTTGAGTCGGGTGTTAATTTCAATGGGAGAGATTGCATGAACAAAAGTGTGTTCCATTGTGAATCTGTAAAAGCAAATGTAAAGAGGATTATAAGGATTCCAAATGATTAAAAATCTTCTGACATATGACACATGGTATGGTAGGTAGATTTTACAAAACTGAAAGAAGTTTATCTATGGTCCAAATGCGGCCTTAGCAAGAGCGCTTAATTATTAAGCAAAGCGATCGGGCGCAAAAGAGCGGAGTTAAGTGGAATATTATTATCATCTCGCTCAGGTTGTGCTTGCAAACCAAACTCACCTAATTAAAATGCATATTCTAAGGCTCAATATTTTTAAGAGTTTTTATATAGAGCTCTTTTTAATCATTAATTACATAAAACTTATTTATATTTTTATTTACTTGTTTTTTATCCCCTGTTAAACGAATGTGTCGTCAGGGAAAACCCTGCCGTATATAGTTGTCCGCCATGCCCTGCTGTGACAGTCGGGTTCTGCGTGACAAGATATTCATTTAACAGTGGGATGCAAGTAAATATATATAAATCTAGAGGGTTATACTTGTCTAACAAGAGTATACTAGTAAATATAAATATAGCACAATTAATAGTTAAAGAGGGGTACATATGCAAAAGGTCCCTTAATTTGTAGGGGTTTAGTAAACACTTAGGGTCACTTTGGTAATGAGTTAGGTTAGGGGCGGATGACTTACTCGGGATGATCCACTCGACCCCTAATCTTAATCGGAGTAGATTAACTCATTCCATCTATTTTTTTGGAATGAGTTAATCTATTTTAACTCTAGTCGATCCGGATTAAGGAAAAAAATATCAAACAAGAAATAATCCACCCGATCTCGATTAACTCACCTTAACCAGACTTAATCCATTACCAAAGTGACCCTTAATTACGAGAATGTTAGCCACTCCGATGGATTGTTGCTTGCAGTGGGGTTGTACATGTAAATATCTTTGTCTAACCGGCTTTCACATAAATACAGTTTTAACATATATAAATGCAAAAAAAAACTTAATAATTTTTAATTGGCTAGCTGTTGGCGATGTTGCTGCCTCTTAATTTCTTTACTTGAGTTCTGATGTTGGATTTAAAGTTCCCACAGAGATCAAAGAAACATGGCCGGCCAGATGCGCTATCCCCTCAGTATATCCAATAATTAACTGAGTTTAAAGAGGCTGTAAAATATTTAAGTTATTCATTATCTTGATTATTTTATAATTAAAATTAAAAAAATAATTTAAAATAAAATGAAAAATGACTAATCAAACAATTCACGAATCTAAACCAGTCAAGTACATTGGTGTGTTTAAACTCAACACATTCACAAATCAAGCTTAAAAACATGTTCGACTTCAAGCAACAAATGAACTGTCGCAGTACGTACTCGAGTTACTTATCAGCGATCGGTTGGTTTGCAGCCTTAATCCCTTCGACCCCTTTCTCCCAAGACCTTATCACACACGTGTGGCCTCTCCCCCCGCCCCAGCCAAATTAGTTGACACCTAAAAAGTTTGAAAATATTTCACTTATTTATTATCTTGATAGCTAGTTTTCTATTTAAAAAATAAAATTTTAATTTTAAACAAATTTTAATTTTAATCTTGATAGCTAATCGAATCGCGCGTTCACGAGTCCCTATCAGCCCAGCACATTGGTGTTTGAACTTTAAAACTGGTTTACAAACCGACCGTACACACTTGTTCAAACTCCAAGTAACAATTGAGCTGAACTCGAGCTACTCGTGCGTGATCGGCTCAGTTGCACCCTTGATCTCCTGGGCCCCTTTCTCCCAAGATCTTATCGCACACGTGACCGCTCTCTCTCTCTCTCTCTCTCTCTCTCTCTCGTGCTCTCTCTCTCGTGCTCTCTCTCTCGTGCATATAAGTAGCCCTCCTAATCCCAGGACTGCACCAAACAGCAGCTAATTCCGAGTGGTGGCACGGAGATCATGGAAGAGGAGTACGAGTACTACAGCCACTACTGGGAGACCCGATGGTTCTTCGAGTCTCAAGAGCTGAGCAGGTAGATCACCGTTTAAACACCTCATCCTCTTCACGACTCACGAGTCATATTTCTCTCCAACACCACTCGGCCACGACGGCGCTGGTAGTTTGCGCCCAGCCTCTCAAGCATTTTTTATTGTAGGAATGTCCATAAAAATTCCAACACCGATACCCCTCTGAACTTTTGGACGCGGAAGGCACGCAAAACACCCTTCGTTTTGGGCGCTGCCAACACAGATTCAAATGGGACAGCGCACTGTAACAGTGTGTATATGTATGTATGTTTGTGTATGTACATATATGGGGGAGAGATTCTTTGTGTCGTTTGGACACCGCAGCATATCTTCGCAAATAGGAAGTGTGGTCATCACAGGAGGTCTTCTCCTGGTTTGTGTCCGTCTCCCTTAATCCCCATTTACTTGCACCTACACGTACGGAGCTCGTTGGCTCGTCGAAACGCTCTTCGATGATCGATCCATCAGGAGCTAGCGTCTTAATTTGTTCGCACAGGCAGTTCCAGTCCAATTAAGGCGCCCTCGGATGCAGCTTAATTAATCGGATTACAACATGTCTTAATTATTCAATCTCATGATCTATATATATGACAGTTGGTTCATCGATGATGCCGCATCCGGTGTTAACTACGACGAGTCCAGCTGCTCTCCTAACGGAGGAGCTGCGGCATCGCCACCGACGCCCAACAAGATCAGCAAGAGCAATATTGCCCACGAGAGGGATCGGAGGAGGAAGCTCAACGAGAAGCTCTACGCCCTCAGAAGTCTCGTTCCCAGCATCTCCAAGGTATATATACGTCGAAGAAGAAGCTAATCAATGGCTGACAGATCGATTCAGTCTTAGATTAATTTCTCGTGTCTGAATCAACTTGAGCTCTGCATGATGCATGGTGACTCATGATGGGGCCGGCCGGGTTGGTGTTGGGTTTCATATATAGATGGACAAGTTATCCGTCGTTAGGGATGCCATCGACTACATCCAGCAGCTCCAAGAGGAAGAGCGGAGGATCCTGCAAGAGATATCAGAAATGGAGTGCTCGAAGAAAGAAGAAATTAGGAAGCCTGCAGTACATACAGAAGGACGCGACGCGACAACCTCGTCACTGATGATCAGCGGGAAAAACGAGCAAGTTACCAGACAGATCGAGCCATCATCCAGCACTACTCCAATCAATCTGAGAGAAGTACTGAGCTAGCCTTAACTAGTAATTAATTGAACTCATTTTGGCATTGATCGGTGTGTTCTTGCGCATTTTTCTCAGCTGCATGCATGGATTAATCTTGAAGAAGTTAAGCAACAGAGAGTTAAATTGAACTGATCAGGCTCTGCATCTGATCAGCATATATGCATGTGCATGGAACGTCGTCGTCAGATTTTTGCGTTCGACCTTTCTTTAAATTAATAGAGAAAAGTATTTATATATATATATGTGTGTGTGCGCGCGCGCGCGCCTAATTGGTTAATTAATTAATTGGCAGCTGAAGGTGCGTGAGGCGGGGGACGGGACTTCGGTCGTGAGCATCACCTGCGCCAGGGAGAAGAACACCTTGGCCAAGCTGTGCCAGTGCTTGCAGCCCCTCCGTCTTAACATCCTGGGCGCCAACATCACCACCGTCCTGGACAACATCCACCACACCATACTTGTTCAGGTGCTCCCTCCCTCTCTCTCTCTCTCTCTCTCTCGTACATATGCACATTCGCCCTCATTAATGTGGTTCCTTCCAAATTCCATTACATCACGAAAGATAGTGGTGGGACAGAGTACAATTGATTTCCACGGTGACGGGAGAAATTAATTTGGAGTCCAAACTGTTTGTATAATCAGACTGACTGTGAGAGGAAGGGGAAAAGAAACGGACTTGGATCGGAGTGTGACTCACTCACATGTTAAAGGGTCACTTAGATAAAGGGGTAAATCCGATTAAGACAAATTATTAGGGATGGGATGACTTATTATTATTCGACTCTTTTTTTAATTGAGATTAATTAAGGATTAATTTAAATTTTTTTTGAATTGATATATCTATTCTTAAATCACCCCTTTATCAAAGTGACCCTAATAATATAGCGGAACAAGGGTATCACACTCACTCTCCCACTTAAACGTACCACAAGCAAATACTTTCCATGTCAGGATTATTTTGGTGGGTTAGTTTAACCGGATTAATTTTACAATGGGAGGATAAATTGTCTATTAATTTTGTTAGATCAATTTAATCGAGATATATGAAAATTATCTCTCGTTATAATCAGATTAATTTTATTATCTTATTAAATTAAAAATAAATAAAATATGCCTTTTTACCTAGATAAACTGCCTCTATCAAAAGGGGCTAAAATACAGCAGATCAGAGCTTCCATCTAAACAAATCACAAGCAAATTCTTCCCATCCCCGGAGAAAATTAATAAATACAAGGAGGTGTCTTAGGTCGTGGGACACTTGAGGTCAGGGAAGCACGTGGTGCCGATCTCACCGTCAGCCGTCACTGACGTGGCATCCGTGGCCTTTCGTTATGATTAGGGGTTATTTGTGTGTCCTTTTTTTTTACCTATGTACTTCTGTTAAAAGTGAAATTAAGTCCGCGTTTGATCGGGATCTTAAACATGTGTCTTGACTTGACAGTTAACATGCATATCCTTGCCATTGATGCCAACAATGTTCGTACGGTGAACTTTCATCTAAAATCTACAGAATATTCCATCACTCGGCCCATTCTTTATTTTCTAGATAAATTTACCACTCCTTAATTATAGAGCCCCGCATAGCCGGGAGGTCACCGGCTCTCTCTCTCTCTCTCTCCCTCCCTCCTTGGATGTGTGAGATGGGTTCCTCGGATCCTTCTTCTTCTTCGCTCTCTCTTTCTCATGGGATGAGTTCACCGGAAACTAACCCCCCCTCTCTCTCTCTCTCCCCGTGAAGGATGGGTTCCCCGGCCGGACCTCTCTCTCCTCCCTCTCTCTCTTTCCCTAAGTGAGATGGGACAGTGACAAGGATGTCAAGTGTCGGAGACCCGTGTCAAACACGATAAATTATAATAAAAATATTATAAGTTCATGCACGGTAAGGCGGCCTACCGGAGAATTAGGTTATAGCTAGGAATGTTTAAAGATGACTTTCTCACCGCCGGCTAGCTCTCACCGGCCTGCAAACTTACAGCCCGAGAGCCCTGCAACTTTTGCTCTCGGCAGCGTTCAACTTTAGCAGCCCAGGGCCTGAAACCTAGAGCAGCTGATTCTATGTAACTCGAGGAATGACTGCTCCGTGCATGGTCCCTTGCTATTACGGATGTCTTTATTAATTAGACCACACAATATATATATATATATATATATATATATATATATATATAGTTTGATTTGCATTACTAAATATCATGATCTGAAGATTCAAGAAAATGGTGGTTCCCTTTTAGATTTTTTTTTTCTAACTAAGGGCCATCTTTTCCTAACATATATATTAGCAAAAGTTTCCTTCATTATTTTACAGAGAAAATTCTCTATTGCAAATCTATGACATATAAGTATTACCAAGAATATCCTTAATTAATTCACACAAAAAAATCTCTAACCCAAATCTATGTAATATTAATTTTGCCTTTTTAGATATATTATAGACTTTAGAGAGACATTATGGTATCACGTTTTATATCACCATTTTGGCACTCGTATGTTAGCCATCTAATGATGAGATCGGATAACTAATTAAGATGAATAACTTAAACTCAGTACTCCCGAGCTCAATAAAGCACCAAATTTAAATTAATATCTTCTTTCTGCCATCCGACTTAAAAGTAAGACGCGAAGAAAGGGGTGTGGCAAAAATGATGGCAAATTAAAAACAGTGGCGCCATATATATCGTTTCTCTAAACCTTAAGAAGAGTGTGCTTTCTAGATATTATGAATTAAAGGTGCCCTTAATGGATAATTTGAAAGGTTTAATTTGTACCCTCTTTTAGTAATTTTGTCTTGGAAAAATGTTAAGAAGGATCTTAACTTGAAAGGCTGGGTGTTATTTCTTTCTATATTTTTAGAAATCATATTTGGTGACCTGATCAGGATAGTGTTTGAAAAAAAAACTTAATTATCAGATGGATTATTTTAACCTTTAGAGTTTTTATATCTCTTAACGATTTTAAAAATAGAGTACGTACGTACTACCTCATTGACTTTCCGTTAAGCTAATTTAGATGAGAGAATAGAGATAGAATCGTAAAGAGAGCTGGTAGATAGATTCTGTCTATAATCCCTCTTTAAATGGATTATTCCAAAAGAATAATCGAAGGCATGGAAGAGAAAAATGTCTCTTCATTGTCAAAAGATCGATAAAAGTTTCCATGGATGTTTATATGAATTACATTCGAAGTCTCTTATGAAATAAATGTCTAGTTCGGTGAATGTTTACATACTTGTGCAGGCTAATGTTGAGGAACGTGCACAGTTGAAGGAGAAGATAGAATCTGCCATCAAAAATATCTACTTAGGACCACCTGTTCATGAGCAAGACCTTGTGCACCCTGGTGTGATGGTATCTGGCTAGCAGCCCCCGTACGTGGCTTGCCCAAGCTTATTGACAATGTGGTCAATAGGCCTATGTATATACTGAGGCGCGCGAGCGCGCGCCATGCATGCCATGGATCACATTAAGGATGACACCAGTGACTTCTACATACTTAAACTGTCTTCTCGTTCCTACTGTAGAGTCTTTTCAATAATCCCTCTTTTATATGCATGGGTTTCCAATTCGGCAGTAGCCTCCCCCTTCTTCAATATTATGAGCATTTCTTTTATATGTCTCGTGTGGAATCAAAGTTGGAAACTATAGGGCATGTACGTATATGACTATATCTTTACTCTAGTTTGGTATTTAGGTCTTGGCCAATTTAGCTTGCAATTCTTGGCAATTGGAATGTGTAGTTAATAATCCTCAACCCCATGCATGCGAAACAATTAGGATCGATGATTTTAACAGATGAACCAGAGATCTTAATTAAATTCGATTTCCCCGTGGAATTAATAATTACCTCCTGACGGCTCAGAGATCTCTCCACTTAGCTCATCCAAGATTTACTATCTAACCCAGATTCTTCATCATAAGATGGGAGGGAGTTGTTTAGCAATTAATTAGCCTAAAGATCGATCAATGGAGGGTTCTTAATTTGGAAGACTCTGTCTGTGTGAAAGAGGATAATCATATATGCAGGGTTCTTAATTTGGAGGTTTTTTAAGTTTGTTTGTTACCTAATAAATGGTTTGTCTGCTAATAATATATAGGAGGCTATACACATACATATATATATATATATATATATATATATATATATATATATATATATATATATATCTAAATTAGGAGTCAGGTTGCTTGGTGGGGAAGGTTAATTTGCACGTCCCTTATAATTAAAGAGGAGGAATTTGAGAGTTTGGTTGTCTTTAATTTGGCTTATAAAACATTAATTACTCTGTTTGAGAGAGTTTCCACTATTCTCTCTTAATTCGCCCTGCATCTCTCTTCACTCACAACTCACAAGAGAGGGCAACGCTCCTTAATTTTACCGGCTTCCTGCAGTCTGCGTCATGAAGTCAAGTGTCGACTGGATCGACCAATTTATTATATATGTACTTGCTGCAATTTAGGGACGACTGTATATAGTTGTGCCTTGATATTTTGCAATCTCGATCACCTCTCTTTTGTCCACGCTCACACTGCAAGATGATTAAGTGCCCTTGATGTAGTTGATTGACATGCATGATGTGTTAGGTTGAAGGGGGGTTGGGGTTGGGAGTATATCTAAGGAAGGGAAACTCAAAGATTTTCCATAAGGGTGCTACCTCAAGTGTTGTGTTTTGTATGGGGATATTAGTCCCACATTGGAAAACACAAAGAGGTGAGGGGACCTTATAGTTCCTAGGACCCCATGGACTATGTCTTATAGACATAGTGGAGGTAAGCTAGATCCAATCACACGCACGCGCCGGGCCGGGCCGGGCCGGGCCGGGCCGGGCTGGCGGGCGTGTGTGAGAGGTGTGGGTCCAGCCGGCTTGCCTTGGCACCTTTTTGCTATTCTTTTTGCTATTCTATCCTTTCCTTGGAGAGAAAGAGGGGTTTCCGAACTTGTCGTTTCGGAACATAAGGAGAGTAATTAGGATTACCCTAATTACTGCTACACTTTTTTCCCGTGTCTGTTCGACTTCACAGAGGAACCGCTCGCAACGTCGCTCTCTTGCTCTCGTCTCCGGCTCCTCCTTGCGCCGTCCCGCGGAGATCGCTGCTGTCTTCGTCCCGTGCGTTCGCCACCGTCTTCGTCGCTGTGCACGCTCGCGGACACTTGCAGCCCTTGTTCTTCGGTGTTCGGTGCATGCTTTCTAACCTTTTTTAAAAGACGAGATTTAGGTTTTTCGTGTAGTAATTATTACAAGATTCTTAAGAGTGCGCTTAAGTTTCTTGTGTTAGTAGTCGTATCCTGGGGGAAGATCGCTATATCTATCGCACCGTGTTTGTGGGGGGCGATATCTTCTCTAAGGGGAGTCTCTTTGAGGCGCTTCTACTGATCCAGTTGTTTAGATAGATATAATTATTTATTCCTTCATACTTAATTGTTCAACAATCATGCTTATGTTTGATTCTTCTTGGTTGTCCTTATTTGAATCAACCTCCTATGTAATTTTACTATGGTTTGCATTGCATCTACTGTGGTCCGTTTATTGCCATGATGTTGTCCTTGCACACTGTTTATTTCTAACAGTCTTAGAGAAGATATCCTTCATGGCATCGTCGTCTTCGATGAGTTTTGGAAACAGGGTGGACATGTCTGGGATGCCCGCGAAGTTTTCCGGGCAACACTTTAAGCGTTGGCAACAACGCATGAAGATGTGGTTCACCATGGTTGGCCTAATCTCATTGATAGAATCGGACCCCCCTGTGATAGATGAAAACGACCCCGAGAGTACTAGGAGGGTTGAAGAGTGGACTAATAGAGACAGGTTAGGACATGTGTGCATTCTAACTGCACTGTCAGATGTCCTGTTTGATGTCTATAGTACCTCCACCTTCAACACTACTAAAGCTCTGTGGAATGAACTTGATCGGAAGTACAATACCGAGGACCAAGGTCTGGAAAAGTACTCCGTTGGCAAGTTCCTTAAATTCCAAATGGTCGAGAATAAATCTATAGGGGAGCAGGCACATGAGCTTCTTCTTATGTTCCATGGTTTGGCTGAGGCAGAAATGAAAATGCCTGAAAAGCTCCAAGTCATGTGCATCATAGAGAAGTTGCCTAGATCCTGGGAGGATTTTGGCATGGGCCTAAAGCATCGAAAAGGGGCCATTTCTCTTGATGATTTGATGAGGGCAATAGCTATTGAGGAGGAACATAGAAAGGAAAAGCCCAAAATGCCTGTAGATGCAAGTGCAAACTTAGTAATGAAACAGAAGGGTAAAGATTTAAAAGGAAAGGCCAAGGTTGATTCCACTGTGCAGATGAAACCCAAAGGAAAGATAAAGAAGAAGAAGGTGCTAGGACAGTGCTGGACATGTGGTGATAAGGGTCATATGCGCAATGAATGTCCCAAAAAGAAAGAAAATGTGCTGAACAGGGCCCTGTTGATCCATGATGTCCCAGCACAGGTCAATGTAGTGACCGGTGGATCTTCTTCTGGTATGGAGTATGTTTCTCTTAATCCTCAGTTGTTTACTATTTATGAACCAAATGAATGGCTGGTAGACACTGGAGCCAATGTGCATTTATGTGCTGACAGGGCTAATTTTGTGTCTTATCAGGAAATCCATGATCGCTCCGTGACAATGGGAAATGGGAGTACAGCTAGGGTGCTAGGAGTTGGACGTGTGAGCCTGAAGTTTACTTCAGGGCGTGTTCTTACTCTTTCCTTAGTGTACCATGTTCCTAGTGTCAAGAGGAACATTTTATCTGGTTCTGTGTTAGTAAGAGAGGGTTATGAACTGAACTTTAAATGTAATAAGGTTGTCATACTCTATTTGAAGACTTTTATTGCAAAAGGTTATCTTTCTGATGGTTTGTTTAAAATCTTTGTGGATCATGTGATGAACAGAAATGTGGATGTTAATGCTTCCGTTTCTACTTCTGTTCCTGTTGCTTATAATGTTATAGATTCATCTGAATTGTGGCATGCTCGTTTAGGTCATCTTAATTTCAATTCCTTGAAACGTATGATGAACCTGAAATTGATTCCTGAACATACTGTTGATAAAACTAAGAAATGTGATATCTGTGTACAGGCTAAACAACCCAGAAAACCCTTTCATTCTGTGGTTAGAGATTCAGAAATTCTGGATCTGGTGCACTCAGATATTTGTGAGTTTAATGGTGTGTTGACTAGGGATCATAAAAAGTATTTCATTACCTTTATTGATGACTGTAGTAGATACTGTTATGTGTATTTGCTTAGATCTAAGGATGAGGCTTTGCAAAAGTTTATCATCTTTAAGAAAGAAGCAGAAACACAATCTGGCAAAGTTCTTAAAAGGTTGAGGTCTGATAGAGGAGGAGAGTATACTTCAAGTTTGTTTGTGGAATATTGCCAAGATCATGGCATTATTCATGAAACAACTGCCCCATACTCTCCTCAGTCTAATGGGATAGCAGAAAGGAAGAACAGGGTATTCATTGACATGGTCAACTCTCTCCTGCAGAGCTCGGGACTACCAAAGTATATGTGGGGGGAAGCTTTGAATACGGCTTGCCTTATTCTGAATCATATTTCCCTGAAACATAGAGATAGTAGTCCAATTGAACTTTGGAGACATAGGAAACCTAGTTTGAAATTTCTCAAAGTGTGGGGGTGCCTTGCAAAGGTACTTGTTCCTGAGCACAAGAGAAAGAAACTAGGACCTAAGACAGTTGACGCAGTCTTCTTAGGCTATGCTGAAAATAGCTATGCGTACAGGTTTCTGGTTGTCAAATCAGAAATTCCTGGCATAGATATTAACACCATAGTCGAGTTTCGTGATGCCACATTCTTCGAAAATGTTTTTCCCATGAAGACTGGTTTGACTCAACATTTGTCTTCTGAGACTGTTGCCTCTACATCTGATTCTATTCCAGAACATGTGGAAAGAATGACTAATGTGGGGGCTGATGCATCCGGACCTAATCTTGATGCTGATGATCAAGAAGAGGTTGAACCTAGAAGGAGTAAAAGACTAAGGGTTGCCAAGGATTATGGTAGTGATTTTGTCACTTTCCAGATCACGGGTGATCCTCCCACCTTTCGAGATGCCATGGCTTCAGCTGAAGCTAGGCATTGGAAGGATGCCATTAAGAGTGAGATGGATTCCATTCTTGCTAATGGCACTTGGGTGTTAGTTGATCCTCCTCCTGGTTCAAAGACCATTGGATGCAAATGGGTCTTTAAGAAGAAACTAAAACCAGATGGAACCGTTGACAAGTATAAAGCTAGGCTAGTTGCTAAGGGTTTCAAACAAATGGAGGGAATAGACACTACAAGAAAAATCGCGGATAGCGACCGACCTAGCGGTCGCTATTCAGTCGTAGATCGGTCGCAAATCTGCATTGCGACCGAACAGAGACTATCTAGCGACCGAACATGTCGGTCGCTATATACTAGTCGCTATATAGCGACCGACATAATTCGGTCGCAGTATCAGTCGTTACCAGAGACCGATTATAATCGGTCGCCTGATCGGTCGCTAATTAAGTCGGTCTCAATTCGGTCGCTATTCGGTCTCTAATTATGTTGTATTTTTAAAAATAAAATTAACCTATTGGATTTATTCGGTCTCAATTCGGTCGCTAGTCGGTCGCCAAGTATAATTATTTAATAAAAGAAATATAACGTATAGTCGCTATTCGGTCGCAATTCAGTCTCCATGCGGTCGCTAATTTTGCATTATTTTTTTTTTAAAAATTTATTTAAACTGATAAATAAATTACCTGATAAATAACAAATTCATAACATAAATATAAAATCAACTACACAGACAACAATATCGACAAATCTCAAATTCATCACATACAAGCACCTGATAAATAACAATTTCATAAAACAATAATAAATCAACTACACGGATCACAATCTCCACGAACCTCAAATTACACACAATTAAAATAAAATCACAAATTAATCATACATCCATAATAATAAAATGACAACATACACAACTAAAATAAAATCACAAATCCTCCACATATGTCTCATCCTGGTCGTCGTCTCGTCCAACATCATCCTGGTCGTCGTCTCGTCCAACATCTCGCGACGGATGATCCTGTATATCATTTAAAAAAATTATAATCAAATCCTTAATAAAGAAATCAAGCATTAACAAGACTTAATAAAGAAATCAAGCATTAACAAGAGTATGCCAATAGTTTAAGCCAGCTCATTTTCATATATATAAATACACACACACAATATAAGTTCAAATTTCATCTTGTATTTTAAAAATGAAGTTTGAGCGCCGAGCTCAAACCGGGCATCCGATTTGGATTCCGTCAGTTCTGACAAGTCACTTTCATCTCCCCGGTCGTATTGGAATGATCGGCACGGCCATCCGACCGGTATTTCGAATTTTAGACCCCCGGACCCGTCCTAACAGTTCATTTGAACTAAGTGTATTTTAAAAATGAAGTTTGAGCGCCGAGCTCAAACCGGGCATCCGATTTGGATTCCGTCAGTTCTGACAAGTCACTTTCATCTCCCCGGTCGTATTGGAATGATCGGCACGGCCATCCGACCGGTATTTCAGATTTTAGAACCAAATGCCCCGTCCTAACAGTTCATTTGAACTAAGTGTATTTTAAAAATGAAGTTTGAGCGCCGAGCTCAAACCGGGCATCCGATTTGGATTCCGTCAGTTCTGACAAGTCACTTTCATCTCCCCGGTCGTATTGGAATGATCGGCACGGCCATCCGACCGGTATTTCGAATTTTAGACCCCCGGACCCGTCCTAACAGTTCATTTGAACTAAGTGTATTTTAAAAATGAAGTTTGAGCGCCGAGCTCAAACCGGGCATCCGATTTGGATTCCGTCAGTTCTGACAAGTCACTTTCATCTCCCCGGTCGTATTGGAATGATCGGCACGGCCATCCGACCGGTATTTCAGATTTTAGAACCAAATGCCCCGTCCTAACAGTTCATTTGAACTAAGTGTATTTTAAAAATGAAGTTTGAGCGCCGAGCTCAAACCGGGCATCCGATTTGGATTCCGTCAGTTCTGACAAGTCACTTTCATCTCCCCGGTCGTATTGGAATGACCGGCACGGCCATCCGACCGGTATTTCAGATTTTAGACCCCCGGACCCGTCCTAACAGTTCATTTGAAATAAGTGTATTTTAAAAATGAAGTTTGAGCGCCGAGCTCAAACCGGGCATCCGATTTGGATTCCGTCAGTTCTGACAAGTCACTTTCATCTCCCCGGTCGTATTGGAATGACCGGCACGGCCATCCGACCGGTAACTTATGACCTATGCTCCTTTGTATGAACTGCCCTTCCTTTGCTTAGAGGTGCTGTTCCTGGCTTCCTGCCATGACAGTTACCAGACTTTGGGGAGATCTTTTCACCTAAATTGGCATATTTTATTCATGTCTACATGTTACTTTCCTTATATTATTCTAGCTTTATGAATATTTATAGATCTGTATCCTCCCCCACTCAAGTGAATAGAATTTATACATATCTTTTCACTTTCAGTTCTAACCAAAATCTCTATACACCTATGGAAAATCCTGCAGAACAGTCTGCCTGTTGATTCTAATATCCAGAGGATAGGTGTAAGATGATATTTAGAGTTAAGAAAATGATATTTTCCCCTCCTCAATCTAAATTCTTATATTTTGTAAGATGATATTTAGAGTTAACAAATAGAAAATCAATCAAATAAAATACTTACCGGAGGCTGCTGTGCAGGAGGTGCAGGAGGTGCTCTACTACTATCAATTCCCAAGGATGTGAGCATCTGGGAGACGGTCTGAGCGACGATGGTTGAGATATTCTGAGAGATATTCTGAGAGACGGTCTCGTTGACGATCTGCCTAAACATATCTGGAGTCATGGTCGGGGCGGCACTGGAAGAACCATCTGGGGCTGCTGGTGTGGTAAATGGAGAGGTCGCATGTGAGACCGAACTCGAGCATGATGATAACACCCTAGTCGTGCCCAAGCTATGTCCAAAACCATAAACATGTCCAAACCCAAGGAAATAGATCATGGAGCATGAAAATAGGGTGAAAAATGAACCTGCACACAAAATCATGGTGTTGATTGTGTAAAGTACAATTATCATGCATAAATGAGAAAGGATACCCAAGTAAGGTAAGATCATCCTACTTGAAAAAAGGCTTATAAAATCATTCTGCACAAAAAATCATGTCTTGCCAGATTTAACCAACACAATCATAAATAAATTTGAAGGCATACAGTCCCCTGCAAATGCATCATCCAGCACAAAATGAACGGTGGAAAATGAATCGCCACCTAATTAAATATATTCATTGTCTTACGTAAACAACACTTACGAGAAATAAATGACAAAGAAAACTCAGGCAAATAGATCAACCGGTATGAAATATAGAGTGAGAAAACAATCTCCACGCATCCGGTCATTGGCTGCCTGATGTAAATAATGGGTTCCCAAATAAATGTGAAAGAAAAACCAACAACATAGAACATGCACCAAGATAAAGGGTGAAAAATCAAATTGCACACACTAGCCGATGGACTAAGTAATTAGGCGGTGTGCTAATTTTTTGAACTGGACCAAGAAAAATAAAATAGTCCCAAATAATTTTCTAATTCGATGAAAAATGAAACCCGCCCCCAAGTGAGAGCCCGAGTGAGCTTCTTAGAGAGAAGATCTAAAAGAGGTCTTGGGGGGATAGCTTGAGAGAGTTTCTTGTGAGAGGATTTGTTCCTCCAAGTTGGGGTGCTGACTTCTTTGTATATTTCTCCACATCTAGTGAAGTTCCACTGTCGCCGTCGCCCGTGGACGTAGGGGGTAACCTCCGAACCACGTAAATATGTGTTCCTATCTTGTGTGATTGTTCCTTCTTCTTCCTCCCTTCTTGTTGTGCGGATCGAGATCTTGAGAGGTCACTCTGTCCGTCGGAGTGGTCGTGTCATAACAAGGATCACTTCCTCAAATTTAATGGGATTGTGGATCAAATAAGTGGAAAGGTAAATGACTGTTGGATTATGAGAGACTTGGAAAGGTTAAACACTCCCGACTTCAAGACTACGGTCGATGTAATGATCATACTTCATCCAAAAGCAATTCCCACCTCAGGTTAATGAGCTCATGATCTCCTTCCCCATTTACAAAGCTTGCATGAAACAGTGGAGAGAAATAATTCATGCGCCCGGGATCAAATACATATTCACAGGTAAATGGTGGAATAATCATAATGTACTGCCAGAAACACTTGAAGTGGGCTGTACTCTGCTAGTTTACTTATATGGACATTGATCACAATGCATGATGGGTACACACCATGACACCATAGCACTATCATCATCATCCAGTCTTACGCCCAAGATTGAAATAAAAGCTATGTCAAATATAAACAGCAGAATGAGTATATTGATATTCACATGTATAATGGACAATATGGAAGAAGAAAACACCATGAGAGTACCTTCATTGGTCATAGAACCCATCACGTACATGTATCGCTTGATCTTTGCCTGGCTTTCCTGTTCACGACCTTTCGGCATCAACTCCGAGCTAAAACCAGGAATCATGGAAAATACCTGAAAGCAATAAAATTCATTCAGTTGGAGACGGCAACATGAGAAGTTATCCAAAGGGGATAATGTGGCCACAAGACATAGAATGCAATTCCATCTCCACTAAGAGCAGCCAAAGTTTCACAAGTGGAACCCTCAAGATGCAGTAAAATACACCCCAGTCGTTTCCAACACCTGTCATAAATAATACATTTGGTTAGTACCAAGCAAATTAATGAACATAGAAAAATGTGAAAGCAATCAGCTTATCTCCCGTGATTCCTGAAGTATCACTTAGGTGTGTTAGTCTCAGGTGAACCTTACCTTATGATTGAGTCTCTCATCATAAAAATGAAAATTCACAGAAGGCCCATGAAGTGAAAATTTAAAAAATGGAATAGAGAAGTCTGCAAAAGAGCTTAACCTGCCCCATAAGTCCAGTTTCCATAATTAGAACATGGATCGTAGTCCAAAAGACATTTCTCAAACCATTCAGCTCCCATTCGCCAATCAATCCCCATATCTCGGACAAGAAATGAGCAAACAATCTGCAATAAACAAAGACTCAAATGAATATGAAGTCTGACACTTGCAGTTCATGCAAGCTAGTAACTGTGTGAGGAAAATTTTCCTCGCTAATGTAGTATCCTTGATTAAAGACTAACACAGAAGAAGTAATCTAGAAGAAGAGAACAAACAATCTGCAGCATAGAAAAGCTATAGAAAGACTTCATCAAGCGTATATAGTATAGGCACTTGTGGGCCTGTATACAAGTTAATATTTTCAGCGGTCGCTATTCGGTCTCCATGCGGTCGCTAATTAAATTTTTTTTTTCAAAAATTAATATAAAGCTACTATAAATCACCTGATAAATAACAATTTAATAAAATAAATAACCTGTTACATAACAATTTCATAAAAACATATAAATCAACTACACAACTCATAATCTCCACAAATTTCAAATTCATCACATACAAACACACAAATTAATCATACATCCATAATAAAATGGCAACATACAAATAACTAAAATGAAATCACAAATCCTCCGCATATGTGTCATCCTGGTCGTCGTCTCGTCCAACATCTCGCGACGGATGATCCTGTATATCATTTAAAAAAATTAAAATCAATTCTTTAATAAAGAAATCAATTATTCTTGAAAATTAAAAGCAAGATGTTTTTCATTGAAGTGAAATTGACGAATGATAATTTTAAACGTTTTGCTCAAATCGGTAGTCCGATTTAGAATCCGTCAGCTCTGACAAGTCACGTCTACCTCCCAGGTCGTGTTGGAATGATCGGAATGCCGATCGGATCAGTATTTCACATTCTGGACCCCCGGACCCCGACGGCTTTGATTATAAACCAAGTGCATTTGCAAATTGCACTTTTGAGCGTCGGGCTCAAACCGGATGTCCGATTTAGAATCCGTCAGCTCTGACAAGTCACGTCTACCTCCCAGGTTGTGTTGGAATGATCGGAATGCCGATCGGATCAGTATTTCACATTCTGGACCCCCGGACCCCGACGGCTTTGATTATAAACCAAGTGCATTTGCAAATTGCACTTTTGAGCGATTTGCTCAAACCGGTAGTCCGATTTAGAATCCGTCAGCTCTGACAAGTCACGTCTACCTCCCAGGTCGTGTTGGAATGATCGGAATGCCGATCGGATCAGTATTTCACATTCTGGACCCCCGGACCCCGACGGCTTTGATTATAAACCAAGTGCATTTGCAAATTGCACTTTTGAGCGTCGGGCTCAAACCGGATGTCCGATTTAGAATCCGTCAGCTCTGACAAGTCACGTCTACCTCCCAGGTCGTGTTGGAATGATCGGAATGCCGATCGGATCAGTATTTCACATTCTCGACCCCCGGACCCCGACGGCTTTGATTATAAACCAAGTGCATTTGCAAATTGCACTTTTGAGCGTCGGGCTCAAACCGGTAGTCCGATTTAGAATCCGTCAGCTCTGACAAGTCACGTCTACCTCCCAGGTTGTGTTGGAATGATCGGAATGCCGATCGGATCAGTATTTCACATTCTGGACCCCCGGACCCCGACGGCTTTGATTATAAACCAAGTGCATTTGCAAATTGCACTTTTGAGCGATTTGCTCAAACCTAAATCTAAAATCCTAAAACCTAAACCTATTCCCAAATCCCTAAACCTTAAACCCTAAACCCGTAAAAATTGTAAACCCTATAGAAAAAAAAACGTAAGCCCTAAAACCCCTAAAAACACTAAACTGCAGACCCCGAACCCCCTAAATCATAAAACCATAAAACCCTTAAAAATTATAAATCTTAAACCCTCCCCTAACCCCTAACCCCACTACGATCCCTTAAACTCCTAAACTGCTAAACCACCGATTGCTAAACCCCAAACCCTCAAACTAAAAATCCCAAACCCTAAACCTTAAAACCCTAAATCTTGAGTTACCCCTAAAACTAGAAACTCTAAAATCCTTAAAAACCACAAACATAAAAGACTAAATCTGAAAAACCCTAAATCCTAAACCTTAAACCCTAAAACTCCTAAACCTAAAAATCAAAAATCTTAATACTATAAACTCTAAACCATAAACCATAAATTTAAAATCATAAACCCTAAAATCACTAATAACATCAAACCCTAAATAAAAGAAACCCAAAAATGTAAACCTATATGTAAAACCCTAAAAGCCCCAAGAACCTTAAACCTTAAAAACATTAAACCCTAAACTCAAAACATTAAACCATAAATCTTGAAAACCTTAAACCCTAAACCCTAAACCTTAAAAATATGAAACCATAATATCTATAAACCATAAAAACTCGAAAAACCCTAAACCCTAAAAATCCTAAATTGTAATAACTATAAACCCTAAAAACATGAAAAACCCTAAACCCTAAAACCTAAAATCCTTAGAAACTAGACCCACTAAACCAAAAACCCCTAAAGCCTAAACTCTCAAAACCGTAATCCACCCCCCTAACCGCTAAACCAAAAACCCCAAATGCTAAATCCAAAACCCTAAACTCATATGCCAAATATAAAATGCAAACAAACCTAAACACCAAACAACTAACCCTAAACCCAAAAACCTAAACCCTAAATAACCCTAAACCTTAAACCCTAACCCTATATGTTAAACCCTAAACATAAAAAAATAAACTCATAACCCCCTAAACTGTAAAACCCTAAAATAATTAAAAACCATAAAATTTAAAACACTAAAATCCTAAACCCACATTGAACCCCTTACCCCACCCCTAATACATAAACTACTAAACCTCAAAACTGTCAAACCTTAAACTTTAAATCTTAAAACCGTAAGCCCTTAAACCTTAAACACTAAACAGCCCCTCAACCCTAAGCCTAGCAACCGTAAACCGAAAAACCCACACTTAAAATCGAAGTCCAAAAACCTGTAGCCCTGAAACCCTTCCTAAACCCTAACACCTAACCCTTAAATCCTAACCCTAAAGCCCCAAACCCTAAACCATAAAGCTTAAAATCCTAAACCCTAAACCCTAAAAGCCCTAAACACCTTAAACCCTAAAAATCCTAAACCTTAAAAGAGTAAAACCTAAATCTAGTACCTAAAACCTAAATCTAAAACCCTAAACCTTAAACACTAAACACTAAACCCTTAAAAACCTTACACTAATCATTAGGAAAGGAGAGGTGAGGCCAATCCAAATACAACACATGTTTGTGAATATATTATCATGCTAACACACAAAAATGACTATTTACATGCACTGGTATTTTACTACAAAAAATGGAAGGTCCATATGACTGTTAATAAAGGCAATATAAAGCACCCAAACACCTGAAAAGTGCACAAAATAATATTCTATCATATTAACAATAACATGGACTATGAAATGCCCTAAACAAAAAATTAGCATGGCCTAAACAAAATTTTCACATTAAATTCCCTGCAGGGGGTTGGGGTGGGGGGGCCGCGGCGGGTTGGAGAGAGAGAGAGAGAGAGAGAGAGAGAGAGAGAGAGAGAGAGGGGTACCTGTGGGGGGGCGGGTTGGAGAGAGAGAGAGAGAGAGAGAGAGAGAGAGAGAGGTACCTGTGGGGGGGGGGGCCGCGGCGGGTTGGAGAGAGAGAGAGAGAGAGAGAGAGAGAGAGAGAGAGGGGTACCTGTGGGGGGGCGGGTTGGAGAGAGAGAGAGAGAGAGAGAGAGATACCTGTGGGGGGGGGGGCCGCGGCGGGTTGGAGAGAGAGAGAGAGAGAGAGAGAGAGAGAGAGGTACCTTGGGGGGGGCAGCGGCGGGTTGGAGAGAGAGAGAGAGAGAGAGAGAGAGAGAGAGGGCAGCGGCGGGTTGGAGAGAGAGAGAGAGAGAGAGAGAGAGAGAGAGAGAGAGAGGGGTACCTGTGGGGGGGCCGCGGCGGGTTGGAGAGAGAGAGAGAGAGAGAGAGAGAGAGAGAGAGAGGTACCTGTGTGTGAGAGAGAGGAAGCCGGCGACGACGGCGACGGCGAGCGGCGACGGCGAGGCGAGCGGCGCGGCGACGACGGCGAGGCGAGCGGCGCGGAGGGGGGCTCCGGCGGAGGGGGCCTCGGGCGGGAGGCCGCACGGGGAGGGGGGCTCGGGCGGAGGAGGGGGGCTCGGGCGGGAGGCCGCAGGGGGAGGGGGGGCTCCGGCGGAGGGGGGCTCGGGCGGGAGGCCGCAGGGGAAGGGGGGACTCCGGCGGAGGAGGGGGGCTAGGGCGGAGAGGGGGCCGCAGGGGGAGGGGGCCGCAGGGGAAGGGGGCTCGGGCGGGGGCTCGGGCGGGAGGGTGGAGGGGGGGCTAGGGCGGAGAGGGGGCCGCAGGGGGAGGGGGCCGCAGGGGAAGGGGGCTCGGGCGGGAGGGTGGAGGGCGGGAGGGAGGGCTCGGGCGGGGAGGGGCTCGGGCGGGCGGGGGTCGCAGGGGGGAGTATAACGGGATCAGCGACCGATTGGCGACCGAATTTAGTTCGGTCGGGAGGGTGGAGGGCGGGAGGGAGGGCTCGGGCGGGGAGGGGCTCGGGCGGGCGGGGGTCGCAGGGGGGGAGTATAACGGGATCAGCGACCGATTGGCGACCGAATTTAGTTCGGTCGCCAATAGGTCTCAGATGTGCGACCGATTATTTCGGTCGCCGAATTGGTCTCTATTTGGGACCGACTAGCGACCGATTAAAGCGGTCGCTAATGCGGTCGCTATAGCCACTTTTTCTTGTAGTGAGATTATTTTGATACCTATTCCCCGGTCACTAGGATAACCACAATCAGGGTGCTTGTAGCACTGGCTTCCTTACATAATCTCTTTGTCCATCAGATGGATGTCAAGACTGCTTTTCTTAATGGTGATCTTGATGAAGAGATTTATATGGATCAGCCTGAAGGATTTGTGGCTCCGGATAGTGAGAATAAAGTTTGTAGACTTGTAAAGTCTCTGTATGGTTTGAAACAAGCTCCTAAGCAATGGCATGAAAAATTTGATATGACTATCATATCATTTGGTTTTATAGTCAATGAGTTTGATAAGTGTATCTATCACAAAGTTAAGGGTAATGAATTTGTAATCTTGTGCCTATATGTAGATGATATCTTGTTGTTTGGAAGCAGTTTGGGAATCATAACTGAGACCAAATCATTCTTAAGTAGCAGATTTGAAATGAAAGATATGGGTGAGGCAAATGTGATTCTGGGGCTGACTCTTATTAGATCAGCTGAAGGAATAGCAATTTCTCAATCTCACTATGTTGAGAAGGTTTTAGAGAAATTTGGCTATCAGAATTGTAAAGCTGTCTGTACACCCTATGATCCTTCTAGAATTTTCTGCAAGAATAAGAGTGGTGATCCTGTGTCTCAATTGCGGTATTCTCAGGTTATAGGAAGCTTAATGTATCTTGCAAACTGTACTAGACCAGACATTTCATATGCTGTGTCTAAACTCAGTAGATACACAAGCTGTCCTGACCATACTCACTGGGAAGGCTTAGATAGGGTGCTGAGGTACCTAAAGGGTACCATGACCCTAAGCTTACATTTTCAGAAATTCCCTGCTGTACTTGAGGGATATAGTGATGCAAGCTGGATAGCTGAAAACTCAGGGAGCAATGGTGTCACAGGGTATGTCTTTACCCTGGGAGGTGGTGTAGTTGCCTGGAGGTCAACTAAACAAACCATCTTGTCTCGGTCTACTTTTGAGGCTGAGTTGTGTGCTTTGGATACTACTGGTATGGAGGCTGAATGGATCAGGGGTCTTCTTTCTGAACTCCCTCTGATGAGTAAGCCTATACCTGCGATATCTGTGCATTGTGATAATATGACCACAATTGCCAAGATTAAAAGTTCAAAGTACAACCAAAAAGAAAGGAGACATATTCAACTCAGACTTAAGTCTGTAAGAGAATTAGTGTCTCAGGGAGTGATAGCTGTGGATTTTGTTGGTACCAAGGACAACATAGCTGATCCTCTGACTAAAGGACTTAACAAGAGTCAAGTCCAAAAATTTAGGATGGGGATGGGACTGAAACCCATCAGTTGTTCTCCTGCAGTGGCAACCCAACCTATCTGAGTAGAGATCCTACAAAGAAGGTTCAATGTGGTAATAACAAGCTGTTGAGAGGACTGGAAGGCACTTGTTTAAATAGATACTTTGTATCTGAGTTCCTCCCTTGTAATCCTAAACAATCTACTGCCTGTTACTGCAAGTTAAGGTTAAGTTGTATACTTTTAATGGGTTCAAGCCTGGTAAGGCAGGATGTTTGCAGTGCATCCTTGGAGAAGCCCACCTATATGAGTACAACTGTGAGGCCGCAGTTAAAGAATTGGGTTATTCTTGAAAGTACTCATGAAACAGGATTGGGCACATGGCCTTTAAAGTGCCAGTTATTTTTTACTACCAATAGAACCTTATTTCATGTTGTTTTCTAATAAGTAGCCCTTCACAAAAAGGATCAAGTTCAAGATTTAATTCACTTCGATTCTGTGGGGGGGTGAAAATTAGAACACTTAGGTGAAGGTTCAAACCCGAAAGGTACCTTTACTGAAAGCATGATTTGTTCATATCTCTTCTGTTTGTTCCCTTTTATCAAACCTTGAGTTTGTGGGGGAATGTTAGGTTGAAGGGGGGTTGGGGTTGGGAGTATATCTAAGGAAGGGAAACTCAAAGGTTTTCCATAAGGGTGCTACCTCAAGTGTTGTGTTTTGTATGGGGATATTAGTCCCACATTGGAAAACACAAAGAGGTGAGGGGACCTTATAGTTCCTAGGACCCCATGGACTATGTCTTATAGACATAGTGGAGGTAAGCTAGATCCAATCACACGCACGCACGCGCCGGGCCGGGCTGGGCTGGGCGGGCGCGCGTGTGTGAGAGGTGTGGGTCCAGCCGGCTTGCCTTGGCACCTTTTTGGAATTCTTTTTGCTATTCTATCCTTTCCTTGGAGAGAAAGAGGGGTTTCCGAACTTGTCGTTTCGGATACGAACCGTCGCGGGCGTGGGGCACATAAGGAGAGTAATTAGGATTACCCTAATTACTGCTACACTTTTTTCCCGTGTCTGTTCGACTTCACAGAGGAACCGCTCGCAACGTCGCTCTCTTGCTCTCGTCTCCGGCTCCTCCTTGCGCCGTCCCGCGGAGATCGCTGCTGTCTTCGTCCCGTGCGTTCGCCACCGTCTTCGTCGCTGTGCACGCTCGCGGACACTTGCAGCCCTTGTTCTTCGGTGTTCGGTGCATGCTTTCTAACCTTTTTTAAAAGACGAGATTTAGGTTTTTCGTGTAGTAATTATTACAAGATTCTTAAGAGTGCGCTTAAGTTTCTTGTGTTAGTAGTCGTATCCTGGGGGAAGATCGCTATATCTATCGCACCGTGTTTGTGGGGGGCGATATCTTCTCTAAGGGGAGTCTCTTTGAGGCGCTTCTACTGATCCAGTTGTTTAGATAGATATAATTATTTATTCCTTCATACTTAATTGTTCAACAATCATGCTTATGTTTGATTCTTCTTGGTTGTCCTTATTTGAATCAACCTCCTATGTAATTTTACTATGGTTTGCATTGCATCTACTGTGGTCCGTTTATTGCCATGATGTTGTCCTTGCACACTGTTTATTTCTAACATGATGTGTGTGGCAAGAGAAATATATATATATGTATATATAGAGCACTTTAATTATAAGATAAATGCGTAGAGGTCAAACATAGTTTGGGCCATTAGGGCCTAAGCAATGGTTCATTTATAGAAGATCCTTATCAAATTGCTACACTACTATATCTAGCAGTTTCACTTATATTTTATGCTTAATTACCGTATGATCGATGATTTGCAATAGCATGCATCCAAAATTTCAAAGTAATATACATTTAAAAAGGCAAAACAAATAAATAGACTGACGAATCAAGTAAATTAAGATAAACATTAACCCAGTTGATGAGGAATTTTGGGTGGAGGGGAATTAATTAAACACCGTCGACGGCTATCCGATGTTATACATGTGAAGGCAGAGAGGGTGGGAACAATATTTGATATTTACGACGTGGGTGGAATATTTACAGCATGTCTTGGTGGTAGATGGAACGAAAAGATATAGATATATATACATATAACTAGGGAAGGTACGGACGGCTAGCTGCATTCATGCATGGGATCTTGAAGAAATGGTGTTCTAGCTATTGAATTAAGGCTCCGCATCCGATATCTACGTACTCATCACGTGTGCGTGCATGGAATCCAAGATTAATTATTGTTCGATTTCTTTATGTAACGGGGGTGTGACTGCAAGTGTTAATTTGCGGCTGAAGGTGCGGGTTAGGTCTGTCAACGGATTCGGATATTATTCGAATTGATTTCGAATTCGAATCCGTATTAACGGATAATATTCGAATCCGTATTCGTTTTTTCAAACATGATAATATCCGAATTCGAATCGGAGCGAATACGGATATTATAATATTCACTTCGAAAAATATTCGTTCGTAATATTATATATCATATAATATATATTTTTAAATAATATATTCTAAAATAAATAATATTGTAGAGAAATTTAGACATTTTATAATTATATTTTAATTTAGAGTTTATTTTATATATTTTTGACATTTTATAGTTATATTTTATATATTTTTAACATTTTATAATTATATTTATATACTTTTGAATTTGAATCGGATAATTCGAATTTTAAAACGGAGCGGATACAGATAGTCATATATTCGCTTCGTATCCGAATTCAAATCGGAGCGGATCAAAATCGGATAATTCGAATTTTAAAACGGAGCGGATACGGATAGTCATATATTCGCTTCGTATCCGCTCCGTTGACAGGCTTAGTGCGTGTGAGAGGTGGGGGTTGAGACTTCGGTTGTGATCGAGCATATCACATGCGCCCGCCAAGGAGAAGAACTAACATCTTAAGGGTCATTTTGATAAAAGGGTGGGTTAAAAATCGGTACATCATTTGGGTGGCTCCCCTCTAACTCATGATGAATGACTTATTTCACTTTTTTAGTTAAATTTAAAATTTTCAAATTTATCCCTGATCGATTTTGATTAAGAAAAAATAAACTAAATAAGAATAAATTATCCCACCTTAAGTAACTCACATCCTAATTGGACTTACCCTTCGATCAAAGTGACCTCAATTGACCAATCTCTGCCGATGCTTAATTGCAACCCCTCCATCTTAACATCTTTGGGGCCGACATCACCACTAGGGATGTCAATGGTAACCGCGCGACAATCCGATAACCGTCCATTTTATTAGCTTAACGCACAGAAAATAGATAGCATTTTTCTTTTCAATAAATTAACGGATACGAATACGGATATGTCTGATTTCTTAGCGGATACGGATACAGATACATCTCATTCCGAATCCGTATCCGTCCATTATTGTTAAACAAATTTAGATTTGACTCAAATAGTTTAATATCTTGAGAAAAACGACATTGAAGATGATCAGATAGATGTATAATCTAAATCATTTCTATTTTAGTGACGATAAAATATTTCTAAATAATAAGATATTTTATAATTTTTTGAATTATAACTTAATATATTATTTATTTTCATGCAAAATATGTAAAGAATGAAAAGATGATAGAGATTAAAGTCCAAGAGTGTTATTTCACTTTATCATTTTCACTTAATATGTTTCATCTTATCTTTAGAGATATTATAATATTTTATATTTTTATATTTTTAATTTTATTCTATGTTAACTCATGAATAATGATGATACGAGAACTAAATTAAAATATATATATTTATCATATATATATATATGTTGTTCTTTTCAATTTAAATTTTTTTTCTAATTAAGTTAATTTACATCTTAAATTTTAGTCATGTATATACTCTTATGATCGGTAACTATTCACTAACCGTCTACTAATCGTATCTTTCGAATATTAGATAACGGTTTTGGATATATTATTTTTCGAATACTTAGCGAACAACAAATGAATATAGTTCTTACTTATCGGATACAGAAATGGATAGTCCACTATTTGTACCGTATCCGACCCATTGACATCCCTAATCATCATCTTCTCGAACAACCTCCCCCACTAACACCATATATAGTTGTAGAGGTGCTCTCTCTCTCTCTCTCTCTCTCTCTCTCTCCACACGCACATTTGATCTCATAATTAATTAAAATTAAAAATATCTGATTCCTTCCAATTAACTTCCAATACATGGGACGATTCGAATCCAATGATTCACGTACTGGGACCGGCAAAGTCCCCGTTCACAGCAACAATTTGGAGGCAAAAACCTTCTGTCCAATTGACTCGACGGGAGAGGAGAGTATATGACTCACATGCAAACTCACATGTTTAAACTACACTCTCAAAATGTTGCGGAGGATCCCAATTCCTATCACACCACTCGTCACTCTCTCTCACCTACACACACGACAAATTAATTAACCAACTCTGCTCCTCCTCCTAATTAAAAGCCCTTGGGACCCAAAACGGACGCGACATCTTCATCGATGGATCTTGACCCTTGGAACTGCAGTGCGCTTCTTCGTTTTGACTGTGAAATAATATTATAAGTGGGTTTACGTTAATTATTGTGATACTAAACTTTTCTTGTTTTGCACAACTTTTGATGGCAGAGCTAGGAGAGTTAATTAATTAAGGGGGCGATTTTGACACTAGCGTTAAGTTGAGAAAATGATATACCATTCTTTAAAATGCTCTTTATTTTAAGTTTGGATTTGTTTTTTTTCTTGCCCCCCCCTTGTACCTAGATCGATCACTACAACTCCATGTCTACCAGAAATTGCAATCGGAGAAAAATGACCTAAACTTACATCAAACTAACAAAATATATTATTTTATTTTATTTTATTTTATTTTAAGAACCTTTACATTTTAGAACCCCTGTAATCTTGCATATTTAGATATCGGCCCCTTCTAATACAACTATTTAACAAAAGATAGCTCCCCAAAATCTATTAAACCTGTAGAATAAATTCCTATGGTTACTAGACGGTAAAAGAGAATCTTCATGGAATATTCCTTCGTATATTTCGTTTAAGTTAACTTGATCATTAAGTCATGCTTTGGTACATAGGGAGTTAGCTAAATCTGGGCTAACTTAACCTGGCTAATTAAATTGTCCCAAATTTAACTCACTTTTAATTTGAAAATAAGGTGGTTAATTAATTAACTTAAGGGGTTAACCTGGTGGCTGAGAGTTATGATTTGATAAAAATTTAGCCTAATCTTGTGACTTTTGTGTAAAATTACAAAAATGGCCATCCCGCAGTGTTGTGAGTCTTGTGACTCGGGGGAAGAGAGAGAGAGAGAGAGAGGGTGTGACGATGGCAGGGGGCACGCTGCCTACGGCGGGGTGGGGGGCCGTTGCTCCCGCTGTTGGCTGGGCGGGTCATCATCGGGTGGGGGTGAGGCCTGCTCTTCTATTGATAGCCCACCATTTGCTTCAGGGTCAACACCGACAGCGTGGGTGGGAGCACGGCGAGCAAGGTCGATGGGGCGATGGGAGGGCGTCGCCGACTGGCATGCGGAGCGGGGCGTAGCCAGGCAGGGTGGGCCCGGCTCTGCTATTGGCAGCCCACCACCTGCTTCTGGGTGGGTGCCGACAATCTAGGAGGTAGCACAGTGAGTAGGTGGAGGAGCTCGAAGCGTCGGCACGATGGACATTGAAGCACCTGACAACCGGCTGGCAACTACTGCTACGGCCATCGGTGCTTTCTATGCCGGGTGGAAGGATTGGGGAACAACGAGGAAGGAGAAGAGGAGGGCTCCTTACGGGGACAAATGGGGAAGGTACGAGCGGGTTAAGTAAACCCACCTGGGAAGGTGGGTTTACTGGCCCAGAGTTAACTCTGGGTTGCCCTTCTCCTATCCGTATTACCTAGTACGATCTATCAAATCAAAATTTGGGTTAACTTCAAGTTAAGGTGTGGGTTATTCTAAGATTAACCTGCTATCAACGCGGGGTTAAATGACCAACTCTACCCTTTATCTACATTAAACCTACAAAGATTTGACAGCACATTACTTCTCTCTCTCTCTCTCTCTCTCTCTCTTATATCGAGGATAGATGGGTATAGTTCTAGAGTCTCATTCTCTCTCTCTTGAGAGAGAGAGAGAGAGTCCCGAGAGATGGGAGCTCATCCTTGCTGTCCTCCGCCTCTGCCTGCGCACGGTGCCCTTTGCACCACACACCAGAGAGAGAGAGAGACAGAGAGGGACACAGAGACGGGAAGGTTTTATTATCGAGTGAAATCTAGGGATTAATAACAAAATAGATGGATCGTAGGTGTTGATATGTATAATTATACAAAAATATAGGGGAAAATAAATAATTTTTAATTTTGTGGTCATCTAAATCAAGGTTTGTCGACCCGCACGACTCGATCGACCCGGTCTCGATCTAGGTCGGGTCGGGTCGCTCCCGACTCGGTCCGTCTCAATCTGTCCCGTCACATATCTAAATAAAAAAGATTATATATATATAATATATATAAAATAATAGATTAAAATAGAAAAGCACATTATATATATATAATATATTATTAAATTAATGTGACGACTTGGTGACGACCCACGACCCGGTCGTCCCGCAAACGACCTGGGTCGGATTAGGTCGTCCGGTTCGGAGTGACCCGCACCGAGTCAGCAAACCATCCAAACATAGTATTCTCGATTTTAAAACCAATGATTCTAAAATTAAAAAATCAATTCTTCGTTTTACAGTACAATAAATAACACCTAACTGGTTAGAATCGATCGGGCATAAAAACCATGTGTTAATTAGTGGTCGAATTCAGTTTCACCGTGAAACACATTAACAACATGCCGCAGTTTGTGTCCCACCGATTTGCTGCCTTGTGATGTGGACTCATGCTTGGATCCTGTGATTGTTCCTCTGGTGTGGGAGCGTGAGGTAGACAGGGCATCCAAGGTCGGAATGTAAAAGGACAGATTGGAGTACTATTGGATTTGGGCCGGGCCAGGCTAAGCTAGGGGCGAGCATGGCAGTTTTCAAATGCTTAGCCCACTTCGATGTCCGAGTACAACGACCTAACCCAGGACCAGCCCAAAGGAGATCTGATCTGGCCTGGGTCAGGTCTCCTTATTTGAAAGCGAGAGTTCTTGGGATAGTAAGGTCTTGTTCGGCGTATCTTCTTAGAAATATTTGGGGTTTTTTTGCATGAAAATTATCATCAAATGAAAATTTATAAAAAAAATTATTCTTAAAAATACATTAGCAAATATATCACTGTATAAATTGAAATTATGTAAAAATATCATATTTATTTGTTAGTATATCACTTTTTTTGTCAAAAGTTTACAAAAAAATATTACACTTAAATAGTATTTATACATTATTTGAATTAATGCAATGATATATCTGTTAATGTATTTTGAAACATAATTTTTTACAAATTTATTTTTAATAATATTTTTCATGTAAAAATCTCAAATATTTTTAGACTTTCATAGATGTTTGTGCAACTATCTTAGGAAGAGGGTGATAGTTTCTAAAAACTATTGATATAGTTTTGAGGTCACTTTGAGGCTCTATGGTGTAGACTTTGTTTGAAAATAGTTTTAGACTTCCTTTGTAATATCTAGAGTTTAATCCCCTTAGCTTAGGACCTTCTATATTGATAGTTTAACCTCATAAGTTAGGTTTTCATTTTCTTCTTTTGGTAGGCCTCTTCTTATGGCCTTTGGTGACGGGTTTCTTTTTTTGAGACTTTCAAAAAAAAGAAAGAACTCTTTCTCTAAGGGGTTTTTGAAATAAAGTGAGATTATGGGGAGTTATTATGGATAGACACATTGTAGGTGCCTGTTCTAAATTGACTAAATTTGAACATTGATCTTTGACAAGTTTGACAATAGTTCTACTTTTGTTTTTAGAATTTATGATATATTTTTATAATATTTGATGATCTTGTGGCAATGCTTTAAAAAAAAACTTACAACAAGGATTCTAATCGTCAGATTTTCTGGAGACATCTTTAAACATTTTAAAAGAGTATCACCACAGTAGCTTTTATGTGAGCTAATTTTGATGGGATAAAAGACAGAGACTCACAAGAGATATAGATAGATTCTCTCCCATATATATCTATCTTTAAATGGATTTCAAAAAAAATAATCCAGAACATGACAGAGAAAAATGTTTCTTTCTTGTCAACAGATAAAGGCAGTCATTGTTTTTTTTCTTTTTTATGGAAGAATAATAGATGTTTCTATCAATTACATTCAAAGTCTCTTATGAAACAAGAAAAAATATAAATAAAATTTAATTAAACACTCCTCCTTTAATATTCAAAAATTGTTCTCAAAAATCTAAAAAATTAAAAATTTCACAGTCCAACAATGGTGCTCATAATAGGTACCATTAAATTAAAAATTAAAAATTAATCCACAATGTGTTCAACATTGCCTAAAAGATAATGTCGTCGATCGATTTTACTCAAGTATTTTCTTGAAGGTTCCCTTACATCAGATCCATTTCAATAAAGTCGTTCACCTTATTAATTGATGGGTGTGATATGTGGTGGGCATCTGAAGGAGGCATGTTACATTATCCTTTATTCGATCAACTCTTAATGCAAGATGATCTTTGCATTACCATTACCATTACCAATGTTGAGTTTACAAACGACTAAAGTAAGTGGACATTAGATCATTAGACGTTCATGTGCAAGCTGATGTTGACGAACGCGCACTGTCGAAGGAGAAGGTAGAGAATGCCACCTGAGGATCTATTTAGGACCCCTCTGCCGACAAGACTATGTGCACTCTCGTGCCATGGGTCTGGCCAGTAGTGCCCACGGCTCGCTGAAGCCCTAGCCGGGTGGTTTGGTTATTCTCTAAGACCCTGTTTGATAATAGGTTAGGATAACTCACATGAGATGGATTAGGATGAGTTATTCCTTGACTTTTTACTTTTTCAGTTTGATAACTTGTTCTAACCCTAGGAATAACTATATGGAATGAGTTATTCCTAGAAAGGCCTTTTATCCTAATCGACCCCTCGTAACTTAATCATGCTATCAAACTCGAATAAGGATAAAATGCTAGAATAACTCATCCTACTCGGGTTTATTCCGTTAACAAAGTGGGCCTAATAGGTAGCACTTTGATACGGATGAGACAAGGGTGCTCATAATTCCTGTCAAATCAATAAAAAAATTGAAGTTAACTGTTTGTTTTGATTTGGTTTGAATTTCAATTTGATTTGATTTAATTTTGTAATGTTTGAAATCGAACTAAATCGAAAAATTAATATTATTATTTATATTTATTTATTTATTAATATTATATATCATATATTATTAAAATATTAAAATATTTAAAATATTTAAAATATTTAAAATATTTAAAATTTTAATTATGTATATATAAATATATAAAATATAAATAGTTTTATTTTTATTTTATATACATATAATTTATTAAATTTATATATATTATAATAAGATATAAAAAATTAAATTTGAATCGAATCAAACCGAATTTGTGCGATTCGATTCAGTTTGATGTTTAGGTTCGTTTAAAAAAAAAACCTAAATTAAATCGAATCGAACTGTGAATACCCCTAGATACGGAGTTATCGCTAGGTTAACTCTAATTTTACCAAGAGCTAACCCAAAAAGTGTTTTGATAGTCGGATTTAGTTAATCGAGTTAGGAGTGAGTTAACTTTGAGACAACTCTGGATTCCGAAACCCACCCCACCTCATGAGGTGGGTTTAGTTGTTTCAGAGTTAACACCCCTAGTTAATGCCTTTGATTCCCGCACCTCTCTCTCTCCCCCCCTCTAGGCACACTTTCAACATCGACGACTGCGACCCAGTCGACTTCACTGTCATTGTCGACACCAACATCATCGACACCTATGCCGACTTCCCCTTCGTCGTCGCCACTGACATAGCCATCGGTGCCGTCTACCCCTAATACCATGCCCTCAACGCCCGCAAGCCTCTCAACGTCGATGACCCCCTCTTTGCCCTCCCCTCCACCTAGCAGATCGTCGTCGACTCCGTCCGACATGACTCCCACTACTCCCTCAGCTCCTTGTTCTTCATCTTCTCTAATGTCACCGAGGTCATCCCTGCTCTACCTAGATCCGACGCGAGGGTGCCAAATGCCTTTGACGCTATCGACGATGCAATTGCTACTAATGACGCCCCGGCTCAAGGATCCCTCCGACACACCATGCCACCGACAAACACGTCCCCCCCCCCCCACCTTGTCACCAACCCCCATCTGTCTCTCTCACTCAACGTAAAGAAGATGACCGTAACATGAATAATGTTACGAAAATGTACTATTTATATGCCAAAATAATGTTCAAATAAGGTGACAATTTATGTATTTTTTCAACAAAAAAAATAAAATTGATCCAGTTGAGTTAACCCACCCCCCCCCTCTGTCGAAGTAAAAGTGAGATACCTATGGGGTAAACTTGTCCCCATTAAATTAACCCCCTTTTAACATATTCCTCTACCAACCGTGCCATGGATAAGTGGATGTCATTGATGGCTTCTATATGATACTTATTTAAAATCTCTTCTCACGTCTGATGTCGTCTTTTCCTGTCCTATTTTGATATGAGGTTCCACTCAGGCGGTAGCCTTCCTGCTTCCCAGGAGGTTTCTACGATCTTGTGTTGAAGTTGGAAACTGGGGTATATATATAACTACATGTGTACTTTAATTGGGTATTTAAGTCTTGACAAATTCAACTTGCAATCCTTTGTAATTGGCGTGTGTTAGTAGTTCTCAGAATGTGCGAAACGATTCTTTTGACTAATGAATCTGAGTTCTTAAATTTAATTTCTCTAAAAAATAATGACTTGATGATTTAGAGATATCAAGACAAAGCATAACTCAAACATATTTCTTAATATGGGGGTGTATATGACAATTGTGAAGAATATGAAATATGGAATAGAGCAGGCTTGCCTGATATTAAATAAGTTGAACTTGACCATAGATCCATGTACCTAAGATTAATGGGCTACACGTTGGAGTTTTAAGTTGAGAGGCAAGGGGGCCCAAAAAGCCTTTACTCTATATCTCAATCCAAAGTCACGATTAGAAAACAACAACTAGAAACCAAGGTTAGGACCTGGACCTGAAATTCGGCTCAATTTCGGTAAGACATATAAATATATATATATATATATATATATATATATATATATATATTATATATATCCCTATAAAGCAAGTCAATTCTTTTAATTAAATTCAATTTATTTCAACATTAAATAAAACAAGTTTTTTTATCTTACTCAAATTTGGCTTGTTGAATAGTTGAACCCAATTCAGACTCTTAATTTGGTATACTGTTCCATCCGATGACACTTGTTTGAAGTCTAATATTGTTTGAAGCAGTTGGGTATTTTTATTTTGAAATTAATTGATAAAATATTTGAATCAATATCTGAAAATTTAAAAATATTAATGAATATCTCTTAATAAACTATAAAATAATCACTTTTTATTTTTTAGACACTGCACATTCTCTCTTCATTGTGATATCCTTGACATCCCAAGGCTCCCACTTATCTATTGCAATTGTCGCTTGCCATCATTATCACCAGCCACCCATTGTTGTAACCTATGTTGGGAATAAACAGTGTAATGGGGTGACATTATGGCAACAACCGGACCATAATACATACAAGGCAAACCAGAGCATACATGCATATGGGGTTGATTCAACAAAGAACGGCCAAGAAACAAGATTAATAAACATGATTATAGTGTAAAACATGGTTGTAGAACAATTAAATATGTAGTAAATAATATGGAGTAGAAGCGTCTCAAAGAGACTCCCCTTAGAGAAGATATCACCCCTCACAAGAACGGTGCGATGAATATGGCGGTCTTCCCCCAGGATACGACTACTAACACAAGACCCTTAAGCGCACTCTTAAGAATCTAGTAAAAAAATGCTATGCGAGAAAACTAGATCTCTTCTTAAAGGAAAAATATGTAGGTCGAAGAACCTGCACCGATCACCGACGAAAGACAACAGTAGAGAGCGTCGTCTGTGCGCGAACACCGACGAAGAAGACGTCGACGGCCGAACGATGTTGGTGATATGCAAGGGAGGCAGAGCAACGGAGCAACGGCTGCAACCGACGGAGAGACGAGAGATAGACAGCGGAGCGCGAGCGGTTCCTCGGGGAAGTAAAAAACAGCAGAACATGATAACCCGTGATTAGGGTAATGCTAATCACTCCTGTTATACACACGCCCGCGACGGTCCGCCTCCAAATAAAAACCGTTCGGAGACCCCTCTTTCTCTCCAAGAAAGGGCAAAACAGTAAAAAGAAATCCAAAAGAGTGCCAGGACAAGCCGGCTGGACCCGCACTTCACACACACACACGCGCCCGCCCAGCCCTGCCCGGCCCGGCGCGTGCGTGCGTGTGATAGGTCCTAGCTTACCCCCACTATTGTCTATAAGACATAGTCCAGGGGGCCCTAGGAACTATAAAGTCCCCTCACCTCTTTGTGTTTTCCAATGTGGGACAAAAGTCCCCATACAAAATACAACACTTGAGGTAGCACCCTTTGGATAAACCTTTGAGTTTCCCTTTCTTAAGAACACTCCCAATCTAATCCACTTCAACCCAACATTCCCCCACAAACTCAAGGTTTGAGAAAGGGAACACACAGAAGAGACATAAACATATCATGCTTTCAGTAAAGGTACCTTTCGGGTTTGAACCTTCACCTAAGTGTTCCAATTTTCACCCCTCACAGAATCGAAGTGAACTAAATCTTGAACTTGATTCTTGATGTGAAGGTTACTTATAGGAAAACAACATGGTATAAGGTTTCATTGATAGCAAAAAGAGTAACCGGCGCTTTTAAAGGCCATACGCCCTGTCCTGATTCATGAGCATTTTCAAGAATAACCCAATTCTTTAACTGCGGCCGCACAGTAGTACTCACTTAGGTGGGCTTCTCCAAGGATGCACTGCTGACATCCTGCCTTGCCAGGGTTGAACCCATTAAGAGTGTATAACTCAACCTTAACTTGCAGTAACAGGCACTAGCTTGTTTAGGATTACAGAGGAGGAACTCAGATACAAAGTATCTGTCTAAATTAAGTGCCTTCCAGTCCTCTCAGCAACTTGTTATTACCACATTGAACCTATTTTGTAGGATCTCTACTCAGATAGGTTGGGTTGCCACTGCAGGAGAACAATTGATGGGTTTCAGTCCCATCCCCATCCTAAACTTTTGAACTTGACTTTTATTAAGTCCTTTAGTCAGAGGATCAGCTATATTGTCCTTGGTACCAACAAAGTCCACAACTATCACTCCCTGAGACACTAATTCCCTTATAGACTTAAGTCTGAGATGAATGTGTCTCCTTTCTTTTTGATTGTACTTTGAACTTTTGACCTTTGCAATTATGGTCATATTGTCACAATGCACAGAGATCGCAGGTATAGGCTGACTCATCAGAGGGAGTTCAGACAGAAGACCTCTGATCCATTCAGCCTCCAAACCAGTTGTGTCCAAAGCACACAATTCAGTCTCAAAAGTAGACCGAGACAAGATGGTTTGTTTAGTCGACCTCCAGGCGACTGCACCACCTCCCAGAGTAAAAACATACCCTGTGACACCATTGCTCCCTGAGTTTTCAGCTATCCAGCTTGCATCACTATATCCCTCAAGGACAACAGGGAATCTTTGAAAATGCAAGCCCAGGGTCATGGTACCTTTTAGGTACCTCAGAACCCTATCTAAGCCTTCCCAGTGAGTATGGTCAGGACAGCTCGTGTATCTACTGAGTTTAGACACAGCATATGAAATGTCTTGTCTAGTACAGTTTGCAAGATACATTAAGCTCCCTATAACCTGAGAATACCGTAATTGAGACACAGGATCACCACTCTTGTTCTTGCAGAAAATTTTAGAAGGATCATAGGGTGTACAGACAGCTTTACAATTCTGATAGTCAAATTTCTCCAAAATTTTCTCAACATAGTGAGATTGAGAAATTGCTATCCCTTCAGCTGATCTAATAAGAGTCAGCCCCAGAATTATATTTGCCTCACCCATATCCTTCATTTTAAATCTGCTACTTAAGAATGATTTAGTCTCAATTATAATTCTCAAATTGCTTCCAAACAACAAGATATCATCTACATATAGGCATAAGATTACATATTCATTTCCCTTAACTTTGTGATAGATACACTTGTCAAACTCATTGACTACAAATCCAAATGACATGATAGTTATGTCAAACTTTTCATGCCATTGCTTAGGGGCTTGTTTCAAACCATATAGAGACTTAATAAGTCTACAAACTTGGTTTTCACTACCTAGAGCCACAAATCCTTCAGGCTGATCCATATAAATCTCTTCATCAAGATCACCATTAAGGAAGGCAGTCTTGACATCCATTTGATGGACAGTCAGATTATATAAGGAAGCCAGTGCTACAAGCACTCTGATTGTGGTCATCCTAGTGACAGGAGAATATGTATCAAAGTAATCTATCCCCTCCAATTGTTTGAAACCCTTAGCCACAAGCCTGGCTTTATACTTGTCAATGGTTCCATCTGACTTTAGTTTCTTCTTAAAGACCCATTTGCATCCTATGGTCTTTGAACCAGGAGGAGGATCAACTAACACCCAAGTGCCATTAGCAAGAATGGAATCTATCTCACTCTTAATGGCATCCCTCCAATGCCTTGCTTCCGGTGAAGCCATGGCATCTCGAAAGGTTGGGGGTTCACCCGTGATCTGGAAAGTAACAAAATCACTTCCATAATCCTTGGCTACCCTTTGTCTTTTACTTCTTCTTGGTTCAACCTCTTCTTGATCGCAAGTATCAGGATAAGGTTCGGACGCATCAGCCCCCACATTTGTCATTCTTTCCACATGTTCTGGAATAGAATCAGATGTAGAGGCTACAGTCTCAGAAGTGAAATGTTGAGGCAAACCAGTCTTCATGGGAAAAATATTTTCGAAGAACGTGGCATCTCGAAACTCGACTATGGTGTTAATATCTATGCCAGGAATTTCTGATTTAATAACCAGAAACCTGTATGCATAGCTATTTTCAGCATAGCCTAGAAAGACGGCGTCAACTGTCTTAGGCCCTAGTTTCTTTCTCTTGTGCTCAGGAACAAGTACCTTTGCAAGGCACCCCCACACTTTGAGAAATTTCAAACTAGGTTTCGTATCTCTCCAAAGTTCAATTGGACTACTATCTCTATGTTTCAGGGGAATATGATTCAGAATAAGGCAAGCCGTATTCAAAGCTTTCCCCCACATATACTTTGGTAGTCCCGAACTCTGCAGGAGAGAGTGGACCATGTCTATGAATACCTGGTTCTTCCTTTCTGCTATCCCATTAGACTGAGGAGAGTATGGGGCGGTTGTTTCATGAATAATGCCATGATCTTGGCAATATTCCACAAACAGACTAGAAGTATACTCTCCTCCTCTGTCTGACCTCAACTTCTTAAGAACTCTGCCAGATTGTGTTTCTGCTTCCTTCTTAAAGATGATAAACTTTTGCAAAGCCTCATCCTTAGATCTAAGCAAATACACATAACAGTATCTACTACAGTCATCCATAAAGGTAATGAAATACTTTTTATGATCCCTAGTCAACACACCATTAAACTCACAAATATCTGAATGCACCAGATCCAGAATATCTGAATCTCTAACCACAGAATGAAAAGGTTTTCTGGGTTGTTTAGCCTGTACACAGATATCACATTTCTTAGTTTTATCAACAGTATGCTCAGGAATCAATTTCAGGTTCATCATACGTTTCAAAGAATTGAAATTAAGATGACCTAGACGGGCATGCCATAATTCAGATGAATCTATAACATTATAAGCAACAGGAACAGAAGTAGAAATTGAAGCACTATCATTCACATTTCTGTTCATCACATGATCCACAAAGATTTTAAACAAACCATCAGAAAGATAACCTTTCGCAATAAAAGTCTTCAGATAGAGTATAACAACTTTATTACATTTAAAGTTCAGTTCATAACCCTCCCTTACTAAAACAGAACCAGATAAAATATTCCTCTTAACACTAGGAACATGGTACACTAAGGAAAGAGTAAGAACACGTCCTGAAGTAAACTTCATGTTCACACGTCCAACTCCTAGCACCCTAGCTGTACTTCCATTTCCCATTGTCACGGAGCGATCATGTGTTGCCTGATAAGACACAAAATTAGCCCTGTCAGCACACAGATGCACATTGGCTCCAGTGTCCACCAACCACTCATTTGGTTCATAAATAGTAAATAATTGAGGATTTAGAGAAACATACTCCATACCAGAAGAAGATCCCCCAGTCACCACATGGACCTGTGCTGGAATTTCATGGGTCAGCATGGCTTTGTTCAGCAATTTTTCCTTCTTTTTAGGACAGTCATTGCGCATGTGACCCTTGTCACCACAATTCTAGCACTGTCCCAGTACCTTCTTCTTCTTTATCTTTCCCTTAGGTTTCATCTGAACAGTGGAATCAACCTTGGCCTTGCCTTTTGGATCTTTACCCTTATGCTTCATCACTAGGTTTGCACTTGCATCCACAGGCATATTGGGCTTTTCCTTCCTATGTTCCTCTTCAATGGCTATAGCCCTCATCAAATCATCAAGAGAGATAGCCCCTTTGCGGTGCTTGAGGCCCATGCCAAAATCCTCCCAGGATCTAGGCAATTTCTCTATGATGCACATGACTTGGAGCTTTTCAGGCATTTTCATGTCTGCCTCAACCAAACCATGGAACATAAGTAGAAGCTCATGTGCCTGCTCCCCTATAGACTTATTCTCGACCATCTGGAATTTAAGGAACTTACCCATGGAGTACTTTTCCAGACCTTGGTCCTCGGTATTGTACTTCCGATCAAGTTCATTCCACAGAGCTTTAGTAGTGTTGAAGGTGGAAGTACTATAGACATCAAACAGGACATCCGACAGTGCAGTTAGAATGCACACATGTCCTAACCTGTCTCTAGTATTCCACTCTTCAGCCTTCTTAGCACTCTCGGGGTCGTTTTCATCTATCACAGGGGGGTCCGACTCTAACAATGAGATTAGACCAACCATGGTGAACCACATCTTCATGCGTTGTTGCCAACGCTTAAAGTGTTGCCCGGCAAATTTCGCGGGTGTAGACACGTCAAAATTGACGTTACTATGAGTACATCTCATATTACATTGTAATGTCCCGATTTGACCCTCAAATTAGCTCTGTTTGAGTGGTTTTTCTCACTTTTATTGGTTTTCTCTCTTTTTCCTCTCTTTTCCTATTTTTTCCTATTTTTCTGAATTTTTCTAGATTTTTTGGGTATTTTTCTCTATTTTTATGAATTTTCCGGAATTAACGACTTGACGTGGGACGTCTTTTAAATAACGACTTAGCCTTGGGCGTTTCTAAAAAAAAGGACGACTATTAATGGAGGCGTCAATTCCACTCATTTTTCATTTTTTTAGATTTTTCTGAGGATTTTTCGAAATTATTTTGGAATTAACGACCTATCATAGGATGTTATTCTTATTTCTAATAATAAAAAAATCAAAACAATTGAATTCACGACGTATACACGGCCGTCTCTTTCAAATTAAATTTTTTAATATTATTTTCAACTCACTTCCAGAGGTGATTCGGTGGCCTTCCGGGTGTCAGAAAAATACGCAAAAATAGTCATTGGAATCAGCACAATGTGATGCACCTCCACCTAAAAAATGGAAAAATAATATTAAGAATTGAAAAATAGCCCTATTTTGAATATTTTGAATTAACGTCCTTATCTAAGTCATTTTTTTAATAACGCCCTATTGCAGGTCGTAGATTTTAGAATTGACGCCCTTGTCCGGGTCGTCGTTCACCTCCGTGTTCTGCTCGAACGCAGCTTTCCTTGAAGGGTTATCTTTCCTGTTTGATCATCTTGTTGATAAGGAAGGTGGAGTCCTTGCCTCAAGAGACTCTTGCCCGTTCGTATCCTCCCTAATTTTGGTTTGAAGCCCTTTAAATAGAGCTCTCTGTTCGACGAATCGAAGTTGGATTTTTTTTGGAGGTTCTGGGAAGTTTCTATTGTTTTCTCTTTACATGTTGCTGTTGCTGTTCTTGGCGAAGGAGGAAGATCCTGCGTGTCCAATGTCTTCATCCCGATTGAGCTTTTCTCCTTATTGAATATCAAAGCCAGAATAGCAGATTTTTTATCTCCCTCTCTCTCTCTCCTTTTTTTTATCTCATTTCATTAGTTTCATACACCCGCATGCATCATATCATCCTTTGTTCATCTCTCTGTCAATTTTCTTCTCAACCACGTTGAGAACTCCTCTAGTGCAACTCTTGTACACTCTTTATTTTATTTATCATATCATTCATCATCATATTATTATCCTACTCTTTTGCATAGGGATTTAAGGGCAACCATCCTTAAGGTGTGTTCTTGCACATATATGTTCATGCTCATATCTTTTAAGAATTGATGTTACACTCACCATGTTCTAATTTCATATTCTTTATTGGTGTTTGATTGTTTTGCAAGGGTAATCAAATTGAACAACTCTCTTCATCGGCCGGCCGATCGGAAGAGAAAGGAGCACTCACAATCCCCGCATTCAAGGTATTTTTCGCGATCCCTCCATGTTTATTATTTGTTATACCTTTTGAGGCCTCGTGTCTCTGGCGATCACAAACTCCATCTTTGCACCTCGTGCTTATTAATGCTATTTCATGCTTATTTATTCATTATTTCTATTTGATTAAGTGGATTTCTAATTAGGATCTACAAATTGGCGATCACGGTGGGACCCCTTTCATTTTTCTTTTGATTACCCTTTCCTTTGGGCACCCACGTGTGCCATCTCCCCTTTTGCACCCTCGGTGCATCTCCTTTTGTGCCCCTCGGGCACCCTCCATTGTGCTTTGCACTCTCCCCAAGTGATCTGTCAGCTTGTTAGATTTTCTTTTTGAAAATTCCACTTACCCAAAATTTTTGATGAGCATGTTATGCTATGCTGCATGTTATTGATTGGCATGATCATATTGTGACTGTGGGTGTATTGCTGTTTCTGGCTTCGGGGACACAGAGAATTAACGCCTCTGGAAGAGGCGCGTTTTTGTTTAACGCCCTAACCCAGGGCATCTTATTTATTTGTAACGCCTCCTGACAGGGCGTTTTCCAGCGCATCCCTGGTTTCCCTTGACTTATTACGCTGCTTTGTGAATTCACGCCCTCCTCCAGGGCGTCTCTTTTTGATTAGCGCCTCAGATCAAGGCATTTTTTGTGATTTGACGCCCGCTGGAAGGGGCGTCCTTTTATTTATAGCGCCTCACACTAAGGCGTATTTTTCACTGCCCCTGGGCCCTCCAGTGATTCACGACAGTGATACTGTCGTCGCTTTGGTTAATAGCGCCCCCTGCCAGGGCGTCTTTTTACTGTGGGTTTACAGAACCCTCCTGTGTGTGGCTTTTCATCATGATTCATGCTTATATTTGCTGATTGATTATATTGCTATGATTGGCTTATTTACCCTGCATTCACTCATTTGCATTGGTTTGGGAGACCTCCTCTCTCTACATTAGGATTCCACACACCCCCTTGGTGAAGGAAGGACCCTCCATTGAGCATTCCGTCTCTCTGGATTGGAAGTTCCTAAATCAAGCCTCCATAAGTCCCCGCACCCGTGGATTCCCTCACGGACGCCGGGCAGGTTGTACCCTTTTGAAGTCCCGAGTTAGTTGGCCTATACACGGTGAGAGAGTGTTCCTAGTTGGCACCGGAGTTCAAACCATATTGAAACTAGGATCCTCCCTTGTGTGAATCACACCAAACTTTGTTAAAATTCATTAATCCATCAAGGTTCAAACAAATTAAGATCAAAGGTAACCATTCCAACTTGTGTGCTTTTTGCATATTATTTTGAACTTTGATTGAACAATGTTACCATGATAAGAAAAATAACATGTTTAATCCAATTCATGAGGATGCACAACCATGCACATCTTATTCTCCTCAATTTCAACATGTTCATCACAACTCTCACCATGCTTTCGAGGGACCACGTCCTCATTCTTATGGTCATGCCCGGCCCATGGGCAATGTCCAAACTTATGGTCCCTCATCTCAATTTCAAGCCACTACTCCTTCGGGACTATCTCCTCCCAACGATGAGAAGGTCTCCCAAATCATTCATGCATTAGATCATCTCACCCCTCAACAGATCCAAGCCCTTAAGGCCGCCGTTGAGGGTGCATCTCCTTCATCTCTTCCTCCTTCCAACCCTACACGGGTGGCCCATCACCCACCTCCCTCTTCTATTCACAATCCTAATCGGGTAGCCCATTACCCATCATCTTCTATTCACATTCCTCCCCGGGTGGTCCGACACCCGCCTCCTTCTATTCCTCCTCCATCACGACCCCGAGGCCCATTTATTTCTTGCAATCCGGCCCATCCGGGTTCTTCTGCGGGTCATCCCGTTAACTCCCCTCCACGGCCTTTTTATGCCACCCCTCCTTCAAGGCCCTGCCAACCCTTGGTTGCTCAAGTTACACCCCTTCAACAAACCATTCTTGATAAAATCACTTTGATGGAGGAACAATTAAAGAGGGTCATGGCTCCTCCTACTCCGGTCAATCCTCTCCATGCCGCTTTAGACAATATTACTAAGATGGAGAAAGAATGGAAGGATAGGAGAGATGATTATGGTATCGGCAGCTCAAGCAAGCAACAGCCGGCAGATTTTGACGATCAAGTGGACACCGTCCGCCCTCCACCCATCCGCACACTTCATTCATATGGCCTTCCACCTCCACATACGCAACATCATTACATTCCTCCATCCACATATACGCCTCCACTACAGTGTCCACTTGAATTTGATGATGAAGAACCGGCAATTGAAGAACTTGAAGCGGTATACGATGATGAAGCTCCGCAGGCATCCCTTCCGAGTTTCCTTCGCCATCCTCTTCCTCCACTGTCGGAAGACCCCTATGCTCAGGACTATGCCACAGTCCCCGATCCAACCCCCATTTATGGGACCTCTTGGTGTTACGATGATGGGTCGATACTCCAATCACCCATACCGCCGCACCATGAGTCTCCTCCTCACCCCAATACTTGGTGTTACGATGATGGGTCGATACTCCAGTCACCCACACCGGTGCATCATGCGCCTTCCCCTATACCTGACACCTCTCGCCCCATCCGACATTTTCAGCGCACCAAACCCTTTCCTTTTACACCATTAACCTCTATTCCATCGGCCTCCGCCAAACCTCCACTACTCTCCACTCCACCGGCCTCTGCCGAACCTCCATCACCCTTCACTACACCGGTCTCTGTCGAGCCTTCTATTACCCCTCCTCTTTGTTCGCTACCTAAGCCGTCCATTATCCCTGAAACGCCAAAACCAGCTTTGCCAGACCTTTCCCCTATTCCACCACTTAACCTATCACCCTTACCCGTGGCTAATCCTGAGCAAGGTCCACCCCTTTTTGCACTCAAGCCAACCCCTACTGCTTCCGAGCAAAGGGGGAAGCTCGACGTGTTTGAACCTTCGCTTCCACTCACCCTTTCTCCAACACCTTCCACTATACCTCCACCATCCATGGAACCTTCCACCTCCGCTTCACCCCCCTTTACTACTCGGAAGGGGAGCGTTGCTATAAGTACGTGTGCCGAAGATGAGCAAGAGCCGCGTAAGAAGAATTTGGCCACTGCCGTGCCATTCAAGACGCAAGAGTTCATCTGTCGGATGCCAATCCGGGTTATTGTGCCAGGAACGATTGAAGGGGCCAGGTCACCGCCATTGCTCAGAGAATGCCAAGCGTTGATGCCATCCAAGGGCCGGGCAGGGCACCCTTTGTTCCATCTTCCAAATCTTGATTCCATTCCTCCATACAAGGGGCGAATGCCCATTTTGTTCAACACTTCTTATACACCACAATTAATGGGCATGGTAATGCTTCATGTTCCAACTTTCCAACTCCCTCACATCATTGATCCTTGCCTTCCAAGGGGGTTGTCATTCATTAGTGAAGCTTCTTGCATTGGGCCAATTGGCTATACTCTTTCACTGCCGTGGAGGGACAGTTATCTTGGCGCTAAGGGGCCGTCCCTTATTTGTTCCACCTTCCATGCATCCATTTCTATCACTTTTTCTTCATGGGCCATTCCCGGGGTTAGGAGGAGGATCTCGTCCTCTCACCCTTCACATTCTCCATCTTCTTTGCATCTCACGCATTTTGTTGCATTCGCGCATTCACTGCATTCATCGCATCCATCATTTTGCATACACCTCCTGATTCCCGGGTTTCCAAACCCGTATCTTCCCCGCCTTCCGGCACCTCCGGATATTCTGAATTTCCCATCTTATTCATCTTCATCCTCGGGATCTTTAGGTCCCCTTACATTGCTCGGGCGTTGCCCCCTCCCCAATCTCTTCTCAGGGCATCGCGTCCCTTTTCAGCTCTTGTATCCGGACCCTCCGGATTTCTCTTACTTTCTCCCAGGGCATCGCGCCCCTTTCCACCTTATTCTTCCGGAACCTCCGGACTTTCTCCCAGGGCATCGCGCCCCTTTCCACTTTATTCTTCCGGAACCTCCGGACTTTCTCCCAGTGCATCGCGCCCCTTTCCACCTTATTCTTCCGGAACCTCCGGATTTCTCTCACTTTCTCCCAGGGCATCGCGCCCCTTTCCACCTTATTCTTCCAGAACCTCCGGGCTTTCTCCCAGGGCATCGCGCCCCTTTCCACCTTATTCTTCCGGAACCTCCGGACTTTCCCCTCGGGCATCGCGCCCCTTTCCATCTTAATCCTCCGGAACCTCCGGATTCTATTTCCCTCTTCTTTGGGCATAACGTCCCTTCCCTTCTCATTCCTCCGGAACCTCCGGATCCTTCATACCTTTCCTTCGGGCACGACGCCCCTTTCCATTTTCTTCCTCCGGAACCTCCGGACCCTCCATATTTCTTCCGATTCATCTTTCTGCTCTTCCAGGACATCACATCATTCATTTTCTTCTTCCTTACCCATCATCTTTTTCCCTATTTTTTCCCAGGGCATCGCGTCCCTTCTTTCGTCATCCCTCCGGAGCCTCCGGATGATTCCTCCTATCACGATTCTCCTCTACTGCCTCCGGACCCTCCGGATCCGCCCTTTTCCATCTATCAATTTCCTCTTCTAATTCCTCCTGACCAAGGGTCCGACCCAACTTCTTCCACATCCACTGCTGTGGGCATCTGCCCTTTCTCCCACTGCTTCCGAGGCTTTAGTCCTCACTCCTCCTTCTAATTCTCCGCTTCTTCTATAGACCTTTCATGTGATCAGGGTCTCCGCGCCTTAACGAGGGAGTTCTAGCCCTCGTCTCTCTTCCTTTTCTCCTTATTCGTCTGAGTCTGGTCTTGGCACCACTCCTTCTTGTTAAGCCACTTTCAAACCCTTTGCTTCCAATCTTTTTATCTGTCAAAGAGGACTATCCCACGATGATCAACATCGCCTCTGACAGCTGCTTCTACAAAGGTTGCAAGGTAATATGTTGGCGTAAGTACTCATTTTTATGATATCATTCCCTCATTACTTCACGCATGATTTTCAAGATGAAGTGCTTCTTAACAAGATTAAAAGTGGTGTTTTAGACCTTTATCTTAAGCTTTTGTTTAATTTAAATATTCCAAAAGAGTCTTTAGGCTTGCTTTTGCAGCACTTTTGGTTAATAAGAACCCCGCGCTGGGAATTCAACGTTCTCTCCCTGCTTGTTAAGAGTAACCCTCAGCTGGGCATTCCACACACTTCACGGCGTCCTTAGTCGGCTCTTTGATAAAACACCGTTGCTACCTTGGCCATGCCATGAGAATCCCTGAAAGTCTTTTTCTCTTCTTTATTCGGCCGAATGCAGGGGTAAGAGGTTGACGGATGAGATGAACAACCTCGATAATCCCCAATACGAGAGGAGTCTCAAATAGGGGCAGTCTTGACCCGGAATTAATATGAGTTTTCATATGAGATTTCATGATAAATCTTGCCACAAGGGCTATTATGAAAATCAAGTCAAAATGTTGATAAATTTCAATAAAATGCAAAAGTATGAATTATGGCATGTCAAGAGTGGCAAAGTCCCCGCAGGAAAAACCCTGGTCGTATGCATGTCAATGGTTTAAAAATCAAAGGCACAAAGTCCCGGCGCAACAGACTACCTCTTTGAGGGTTAATACTTTAGAAGAAATTCAAATCTCGACATCTCCCATCCTGTATAAAGCTTGTCACAATTGTTCTTCTCTTCTCCCTCCAAGACCGAATGTTTCTCAGGTATGGCCTTGGTAGGGGCACCGTTAATCAAAGACAGTCGGTTATAGGATGCCACCTTCAATACACGCCCGGCTTTGGGAAATTTTAGTAAAAAGGGAAGGAACGAGGACCCCCAATTAATGGTTCAAAACACCCTTTGATGCTGCATTAACAATGTCTAAACCAAAATGAAAAAAAAAACTTGAATATGTCCTGAGTCAAAATCAACAAAAAATTGAATATTTCCTGAGCAAAATCAAACCAAAAAAATCAGATATTTCTTCCAAGATTCATAAAAATTGAGATATTTTTCAAAATCCATAAAAATTTGAAAAACTCATAAAAATTTGCATATTCCAAAAACTCCAAAAATTTTGTATTTTCTGATGATGCTTTTGCAGGAACAACAACTTTGCAAGGACCAAGAGCACGGGACGAGTTCTCTCTCCACTTATTGCTATCAATCTATTGATTCTTCCCGATATTCTCATGACATGCCACCCTGGGTATTTTGATTATCATTTCCTCATATCTCCTGATTATCATTCATCTCCAAATCATTTAATCAACTCCTGCTGATTTCACTTGATCACTCTGCCGTTAGGCATTACTTGATCCTGATCATCCAATCTCAATCTCACATGTCAAAGTTGTCATCTTCATGACAAACAACAAACAATGATGCTATGCTATCTATGCTTTAATGATGCTATCTATGTTATTCATGCCTTTCACGTTGTGCACACTTGAATGCTATTCATGATATGATCCATACCAAGTTGTGATTGCTTATTCATGCTATGCTTGCTACGCTTAAATGCCTAATTCATTACTTGTTATCTTTTATATCTTGGCTGATGAATCTTTGAGCGCAGGAAGAAGCTTTTGGTTCCACCGACTGGGCATCATCATCCAAGTCCCACGGTGTTTGCACGTTATTCCATTTCTCAGTTCCCCCACGCTTATTGCTATCACCATCCCCCATGTATGCATTTTACTATATGTTACATATGCTACTAGATTATATCAAGGACTTTGTGGCTTTGATAAACCTGGGATTTGAGTTCCCCTTCATCAAAAATAATGATGATTCCAGAGGAGTCTTAGTCACACGGACAGGCCGTTTAGCCGTCCAAGACTGGGGACGATGGTTCCCTTTTGCGAGTTGGTGCGTGGATAAACGGGCTTCGGCTTAGTATCGGCTCGCAGAATCGGTTTCTTGACCCAGTCTGGGCAGCTTAACAATATTATCATTGATTATCTTATATTTTCATTTGTTTTACTTTTTCCTTTTAAACCCAGCATGTATTCATGTAAGATTTTGAATTAACGTTGGAAATCACTCTCATAAGCTGATTTGGAGAGTCAAATTGATCTTAATCTTTCCAGATATGAGATATTCATTGCTGATGGAATCCTCAGTTCGTTTTGTCGCTGTTTTGGGTCATTTTCTCGGAAGCTCTTTGTTTGGATTTCTATCATCTTATTTTAATCATTTTTCCCTTTGATCCACCGTGGCTGCAGCACGTCCACATTGGCTGGTAACCGCTCCCCAATGGTGAAACCTACAGGTTTGTGACCTGGGGTACTTCCACCGCGCTGGAAGTTGATCATTCTTTTATCTCCTTCGTGCCCGCGTGCACACCTCCTCTTTTATCCGAACATCGTTGATTTCATTGAATTTCCCGGGATTGCTTCATCTCGAGCTTTTTGATTTCATTCTCATCAAGTAATGTTGATTGCGTGTCTCATCACACATTGGCATCTACTTTTCTGTTTGCTCTGCTCCCTTGCAAAGCAGACGCCAAGGCGGGACAGCTGTAGACACGCCAAAATTGACGTTACTATGAGTACATCTCATACTACATTGTAATGCCCCGATTTGACCCTCAAATTAGCTCTGTTTGAGTGGTTTTTCTCACTTTTATTGGTTTTCTCTCTTTTTCCTCTCTTTTCCTATTTTTCCCTATTTTTCTGGATTTTTGGGGTATTTTTCTCTATTTTTATGAATTTTCCGGAATTAACGACTTGACGTGGGGCGTCTTTTAAATAACGACTTAGCCTTGGGCGTTTCTAAAAAAATGGACGACTATTAATGGAGGCGTCAATTCCACTCATTTTTCATTTTTCTGGATTTTTTTTGAGGATTTTTCGAAATTATTTTGGAATTAACGACCAGTCATAGGACGTTATTCTTATTTCTAATAATAAAAAAATCAAAACAATTGAATTCACGACGTATACACGGTCGTCTCTTTCAAATTGAATTTTTTAATATTATTTTCAACTCACTTTCAGAGGTGATTCGGTGGCCTTCCGGGTGTCAGAAAAATACGCAAAAATAGTCATTGGAATCAGCACAATGTGATGCACCTCCACCTAAAAAATAGGAAAATAATATTGAGAATTGAAAAATAGCCATATTTTGAATATTTTGAATTAACGTCCTTATCTAAGTCGTTTTTTTAATAACGCCCTATTGCAGGTCGTCGATTTTAGAATTGACGCCCTTGTCCGGGTCGTCGTTCACCTCCGTGTTCTGCTCGAACGCAGCTTTCCTTGAAGGGTTATCTTTCCTGTTTGATCATCTTGTTGATAAGGAAGGTGGAGTCCTTACCTCAAGAGACTCTTGCCCGTTCTTATCCTCCCTAATTTTGGTTTGAAGCCCTTTAAATAGATCTCTCTGTTCGACGAATCGAAGTTGGATTTTTTTTAGAGGTTCTGAGAAGTTTCTATTGTTTTCTCTTTACATGTTGCTGTTGCTGTTCTTGGCGAAGGAGGAAGATCCTACGTGTCCAATGTCTTCATCCCGATTGAGCTTTTCTCCTTATTGAATATCAAAGTCAGAATAGCAGATTTTTTATCTCCCTCTCTCTCTCTCCTTTTTTTTATCTCATTTCATTAGTTTCATACACCCGCATGCATCATATCATCCTTTGTTCATCTCTCTGTCAATTTTCTTCTCAACCACGTTGAGAACTCCTCTAGTGCAACTCTTGTACACTCTTTATTTTATTTATCATATCATTCATCATCATATTATTATCCTACCCCTTTGCATAGGGGTTTAAGGGCAACCACCCTTAAGGTGTGTTCTTGCACATATATGTTCATGCTCATATCTTTTAAGAATTGATGCTACACTCACCATGTTCTAATTTCATATTCTTTATTGGTGTTTGATTGTTTTGCAAGGGTAATCAAATTGAAGAACTCTCTTCATCGGCCGGCCGATCGGAAGAGAAAGGAGCACTCACAATCCCCGCATTCAAGGTATTTTTCGCGATCCCTCCATGTTTATTATTTGTTATACCTTTTGAGGCCTCGTGTCTCTGGCGATCACAAACTCCATCTTTGCACCTCGTGCTTATTAATGCTATTTCATGCTTATTTATTCATTATTTCTATTTGATTAAGTGGATTTCTAATTAGGATCTACAGCGGGCATCCCAGACATGTCCACCCTAGTTCCAAAACTCATTGAAGATGACGATGCCATGAACGATATCTTCTCTAAGACTGTTGGGAATAAACAGTGTAATGGGGTGACATCATGGCAACAACCGGACCATAATACATACAAGGTAAACCAGAGCATACATGCATATGGGGTTGATTCAACAAAGAACGGCCAAGAAACAAGATTAATAAACATGATTATAGTGTAAAACATGGTTGTAGAACAATTAAATATGTAGTAAATAATATGGAGTAGAAGCGTCTCAAAGAGACTCCCCTTAGAGAAGATATCACCCCTCACAAGAACGGTGCGATGAGTATGGCGGTCTTCCCCCAGGATACGACTACTAACACAAGACCCTTAAGCGCACTCTTAAGAATCTAGTAAAAAAATACTATGCGAGAAACATAGATCTCTTCTTAAAGGAAAAATATGTAGGTCGAAGAACATGCACCGATCACCGACGAAAGACAGCAGTAGAGAGCGTCGTCTGTGCGCGAACACCGACGAAGAAGACGTCGACGGCCGAACGATGTTGGTGATATGCAAGGGAGGCAGAGCAACGGAGCAGCGGCTGCAACCGACGGAGAGACGAGAGATAGAGAGCGGAGCGCGAGCGGTTCCTCAGGGAAGTAAAAAACAGCAGAACAGGATAACCCGTGATTAAGGTAATGCTAATCACTCCTGTTATACACACGCCCGCGACGGTCCGCCTCCAAACAAAAACCGTTCGGAGACCCCTCTTTCTCTCCAAGAAAGGGCAAACAGTAAAAAGAAATCCAAAAGAGTGCCAGGACAAGCCGGCTGGACCCGCACTTCACACACACACGCGCGCCCGCCCAACCCTGCCCGGCCCGACGCGTGCGTGCGTGTGATAGGTCCTAGCTTACCCCCACTATTGTCTATAAGACATAGTTCAGGGGGCCCTAGAAACTATAAGGTCCCCTCACCTCTTTGTGTTTTCCAATGTGGGACAAAAATCCCCATACAAAACACAACACTTGAGGTAGCACCCTTTGGATAAACCTTTTTGTTTCCCTTTCTTAAGAACGCTCCCAATCTAATCCACTTCAACCCAACAACCTATGCAGTTACTCCAATCATGCGAAGAAGAAAAAAATTAATCAAGTTTAATTCATTTAGATCCTTATTCAGAAAACTATAAAAAAAACTATCATCTTAATCATTATCTTAGAAATTGCTTGCTACATATTAACAGATTAAACATGATTTTTAGACTTTAACTAGCAGGACTCAAGTGTTATCAGACGCTACCTAAGTAATCCTAATCCATTTGACACTAATCAACTTATTTGAACTATTAACTGAATAAAATGAATGAAGAGAAACACCTGTCTGATTAATTTATTGAACAGAATATAACTGAATTTTAAGTGAGTTGGTCAATGAATATGACCGTATTATTGCAGAAATATAGTTGTCTTAATCCAGTTTCTTGTATAAATATATACAAGTGAGCATATCTAAGTTCAAGTTCGACACATTTATCGTCTGAATCCAATTCTTTTTAAATTTTGCATGTCTTTCAAGTGAAGACAAATTGAGCTTCTTATTAAATTTAGTCACGAGTTATTCAATCTAACACATCTGTCCGTGCGAGCGGACTCGTTTACATCAACTGGGCTCCCGGACGCCCAACTACACACATGGGCTTGTCAGGGGCCACCCATATTCCGGGCCCACATAAAGAAAAGCCCATACGGAGGACCCAACTCAGAAAACAATTCCTCTTGCCGATGCCCGCTTTTAGAACCGTAACCGTTACGTTTGTATTAATTAAAGACGACGGATGATAAATAGTAAAAAGGAAGCTGTAAAGAAGAAAAGGAATATTCCACCCTGTTTCTCCAAAGTCTTATTATTCTTATACATACCCATATTATAAACTATACTTATGTCATTATATATATATATATATTCATTTTTTTACTTGGAAAAAAGAATAAATATTCTTTTATTGAATCTCCTCAATAAGTGAGATAATGATCCTATATCCCTATAATTTCAATATTCTCTTACATGCTTCTCTAAAACTTATATTTTATATTTTCAAACTTAACATTCTTTTAAGTTTGAAGGCAGGGTTTGCCGACCCGGCCGACCCGGTCTCGGCACGGGACGGGTCCCTTTGGCACTCAACGCGATTTTTTTAAATTTTTTTTAAAATTTTTAAGAAATTTATTTTGAAAGATTAAATGTTATATATATTTAAAAATATTAGAATGTATAGTTTATTTATGATAATAGATCCATACTAAATTATACATAATAAATTATATAAAAATTACATATTACACTGCTTAATTAAACATCCTATTATATATAATACATAAAAATTTATTTCAATTACTAAATATGTAAAAGTAAACAGTGACATAATAATGGCATTCATTCATGAAGTATAAAATACAAAAACTCACTAATCCTCGTCCATCTGTGAAGTCCGAATCCCAAAACTCACTCATCCTCCTCATCTGTGTAACCCGAATCCCAAAACTCACTAATCCTCATCATCAGTGAAGCCCGAATCCCAAAACTCATCATCAGATACATGAGACTGATCACCCGTATAATCTAACTCTATCCTAGTGGGTGGAGGTACATGTGGGTGGGACTGAAAATATGTAACCATCTGTACAAATGATGGGTCGTGTGCTGCGGTGGAGGGTACATGAAAATCTGTAAAAAAAGTCCTCACTACATCTATAGCTTCAATTCTATCATGTGCGACTGGTGCTGGTGCTGGTGCTGGTGCTGCTCGAACTCTGGACGTGGAGGAAGATCCTGCTCCGCCCTGTGCTCGTGGTGGAGGTACCCGGGACGTAGAAGAAGATGTCCTCGGTGTGCTACGAGAACCGTATCTATCCTGTAACTGTGTCCGAAAGGAATGTCGAACATCTCCCGGAACTCGGTCGCATGCACGAACATCACGTCCCACTCCAGCAAGGTGCTCCGCAAACCTGTGTATGCCGGTGACGCGATGTTCGCAGTATCTACAGTGCACATGTCCATCACCCTCAACAGAGTATCCATGCTCGCACGCAGGGTGACGCCGTCCGTCCATGATGACCTGCAAATGATGCAAAAGTTTGCATTAGTGATTTCAATGACAAGTACATAACTCTATATATGAAAAAATCTACAATTAATTATTAGTTAGTTATAAATGTAACCAAATGATACATACTAATAAAGCCTATGGACCCAAACTGGGCCAGTGCCCATCTCCAAACAATCTGACATTAAATGTGGTCCGCAGATAGGACATATAGTCTTCATAGCGCATTGAACCTGAATAGTTCTCCCAGTACATGCGTACGTAGTATTCATACTCCTGCGAACCTTGTGCGTACACGACCTCTACTGACGTAGCTGCGGCATAAGGATATAGATACGATGGGAAAAATGAACTACTGTTATCTGAGTCGCCATGATACATCGGTTGCTGCGGCCATGACCGTCCATACGAGCTTCCAGATCCCTGGGAGTCATGTGTGCTCATCCTCTCAAAATCAGACAACATGCCTTGATAGCTGGTACTGTCTGCAACCGAACTTCCATAGTAGGGATCCCAATGATCAGCTGCCCGTCTCGTCCCTGCCGGTGGAACACCGTAGTCCTCATCTTGCGTGGCATGTGTGAAGTGCTGCTCCTCTGTCCATGTGCCATGTTGACGGCCCCCACGACCTCTACTATGACCACTGCTGTACTCTCTGCCACCAGCACTAGTATTCTCACGAGGACTCCGTTAGTCACCTTGAGAACCACCACCTCCATGGGATGAAGACCCTGTCGGTGTACTATCAGCATCGGAGTCATGACTCCCACTAATGCGGGGCTCAACAGAGGGCTCGGGAGTGTCGTCATCTGCATTGGGATCTAATATCTCCATGTCTGCAATATCTATCGGATTTAATGGTGGTCCCTTGTCCTTCTTGCTGGTGAATAATGTGGTCCATGATGATTTTTTCTTCTGTGGAGCAGGGGGCGGCTTACCTGCTGCATGTTGTGTCCCTCTAGATGCCTGAGAAGCAGAAGCCTGCTTAGATAATTTTTCAATTTACGGTGCAAAATGTGTAAGTCTGTACGTATACCTGAGACGACTGATTGGGTGCCTTAGCCTTAGATGTTGAGCGTCGGGGCGCAGCAGACTGAGATGGTTGTTTCGATGCTACCGAAGACTACACAATTGAAAGAATAATATATTCAATTACCAATGAATTATATATTAATAAATGTATAAATGACAATATAATTTCACCTCTCTAAATAAGGAACTCCCCCTAGCCTCTCTTGAAGTGGATAACCTTCTTGGTTCCGCAGATATTGAATGCCGCGGTGCAGCAACTCGAGACCACTGTTCTCCCGCAATGTTGTCATTTGTCGGACCGACCTGCATTATATTTCTTACATCATGATACATCAATATATGACTACGCTATCTAATGAAATTTGTGATTCGATTTTCATGTATTAATTCACCTGAGGTGGCTCTTGACGCTCAAAAATTGGAGGTTGTATCAATCGCTCCCATGATGTATCATCGTACGCATACGATGTGTCTCCACCCCCAATGACGAGGTCTTCGTCTAAATTAACTTAATCATCACGTCCCGTTGCTGACTCGTCACCACCTAAATGCACATGGGTGTCATCTCTCACCCCCACTGCCTCTTGTACAGCCGATGTGAGAAAAGTATTAGGCCGTGGTGTCTCGCCAGGTTCTTCAGCCTCCTCGTCCAATTCTGCCTTACCACGCTCGGTTGTGGCTCTTGCAACCCATGTTACCATAGGGTCATCATCGTCTCGCAAGTACACAGCATCTGTTGGGTCGTAATCTCCCTCTCCTCTCCTTGTATCCATTTGTACATGCCGGACCTTTAGCCTCATGTTGTAATGAACATACACCATTTTGTCTAGCATGCGGTGTGTTAGCCTATTCCTCAGCTTAGTATGCAAGAAGGAGAACGTCGACCAATTCCGCTCACACTCACTCGACGAGTATGTTTGCGATAGAACTCTCATTGCGATCTTCCTTAATACGGGTGCACTTGTGCCGTAATTTAGCCACCACTCAGCTGTGTTTAAGACAGATCACGTACAATATAATAATTAGAAGTAAAAATTACTTCTCGAGATATAGAAGGTACATTGTGAAGACACATTACCTGAGTCGAGTCTATCACGACTGGCCATGGCATTAGGTGTCGCAAATGAACCAATTCCCTCTCTAAATATTTTCATCTGCATTATCAAAAAATATGAAGTGTATATTTCATTTAATATTGTCAATGTTAAAATATCCAAGTATACCTCATTCAACGCATCAGCAGCATCTGTTGGGGTGAAAGACAATCGGTCTACCACAATGTTGACCGATTCTATCAACGTATCGTCATAAGCAAGGGCCCGAGCAGATTGGAAGGCCGGATGTAGATAGTACGTTGCAATCGTAAGATAATGAATTACATATTAGTATCAACTGAAAATCACAGCTCATTGATTGGACGAGAATGTAAGTGTTTACCTGCCATGTGAAGATCGCGACTCATTTGTCTGTCCCATCTGTCCTCCACAATCTCTAGAATGGTGGGTCCATATTTTTTGGACGTTGTAAGGATCTTCCGCTTGGCTGCTGTAATTTTGCTGTACACCAACCCCATGGTTGGTACTCTATCCCCATCCACGCATCGTATAACCTCATACAGTGGCTCTATCAATGACACTAATACCTTCACTCTATCCCAAAAATTCGAGGTGTTGACAATCCCCTCGACCTCCGCCCCTTCACGTGAAGCAGCAAAAGAGGAACTCAGCCAGGTCTCACCTCTAAACATTTGCTTCAACCCATCCTTGTGCTTCAATAGGCTCTGCAATGCGATGTAGTTGGTGGCAAATCGTGTGATGCCAGGCCTCAACAGTTCACCGCCACAGTGCTCCCTCATCCATGCCAATACAAGTGTGTGGTTGTAGATATATTTCGTGATTTTTTGTGCCACCTCGACTACAGATTTTACCATACGAAGCTGCCCAATCTCCTTCAGCATCAGATCTACACAATGTGCTGCACAAGGGGTCCAAAAAATGTGCCGTTTTTTTTTCATTAGCTCCTCCCCAGCCTTCTTATAGTTCAACCCATTATCAGTCACCACTTGTACAATGTACTCTTCCCCAATCTCAGTCACCACTTGCTTCATCAATGACAAAATATATTGGTGACTGTGAATTTGACCAGACGCATCCACTGATTTGTGAAAGAATACCTGTCTGTCACAATAAATAAGGAAGTTGATCAGGCTAGATTTTGTGGTACCTGACCATCCATCACACATCAGTGTGACTCCGTACTTTGTCCATTTCTGCTTGAATGAGTCAATGTAACTCTTGATCTCAGCAACTTGTTCATCAAGGTATACGCGAGCCAATTCTCTCGCTGTAGGTGGCTGCACGTGTAGCCCAATGACCTGTGCTTCCTGAAACATTGGCTTGTAGTAAGGACTATTGGCTGCATTGAAAGGCAGACCCGCGTGGTGCCACCATTTTGCAACAGCTTGACCAAGTTTCCATTTAGGTCCCTTCTGGCCATACGCATCGTCCATCCTCGTTTGCTTACCATGCTCTCGGGATAGTGCACCGTGCTCCACATCTTCAATGTTGATCGATTGTGTCCTTTTTCTTTGTGTCCCCGAGTCACCAGTCAATAAACTCCTTATGCCTCGTGATTGTCGAGTCGTAGATGAACCACCACTCCCTGATGCTCCGGTCCTCGCGGCCTCGCGACTACGGACTATAGTCTCCTCGGGATGTCTTGACTCTTCCCTGCTCTGACGTACTGCCTCACGAAGCTCTGCTTCGTATCGATCGTTCACAGTGACATACACATTAGCCTGCTCAGTACATGCTTGTTCGTCTTCGTCACTGGGTGTCCATGCACATTCCTCCTCGTTGCTGCCACTTGGGCGCCCGCTCACTGCCGCTTGATCCCTTTTCTTCTTTTTTTCCTTTTCTTGCATCTCAGCTCTCTTCTCACGCAGGTGCCTAGCCATTGCAAGTTTCACATCTCTAGGCACATGGGTACACCCAGCAATCTTAGAGTATCCTGCCCCGGCTCCTCCTGCCAAATGCTTCTTGAACCGAGACACCCCTCCTCCCCGGTGTTCTATTTTACAATAGTTATAACGCCAACACCTACGGTTGCCATCCAACAAAACTCCGTGTGACCACCCAATATAATTTGTTCGTTCCTTAGGAGCCATATTAAGTACTTAACTGTATCTCCTAAATGTAAGAAATACAAATCATATTAAGTACATTATTTTAAACAGAGACTAACAATGAAAAATAATATCATTATTTCTACAATATGCAAGACTAAATTCAATATTTACTACATGTCAATATAATTTAGTTCAAAATAATATCATTATTTCTAAAACATGCATCTAATGCTAATTTTTTTAATACACCTACATTTAGTTTAAATTAATTTGTAACATATTTATCACTAATTATATATTTAAATTATAAACATGTCTAATTAAATTACATTATATTAAATTATTTATCAGTAATTATTACATTAAATTTTAAACATCTCTAAATAAATTTTAAATTATATTATAGATCTAAATTAACTTTAAAATTATTTATAAAATATTCAACACTATTTACATTAAAAATATGTCTACTTAAATTACATTATACATCTTAATTAAATTTAAATCTATTTGTAAAATATTTATCAATAAATTTATATTTAAATTCAAAACATCTCTACTTAATTTAAATTATAAATATTACCTTTAATTTTTTATAAAATATTTCTCACTATAGATATATTTAAATGAAAAACATCTTTACAATTTTTAAAATTAAATATTATGTTATTTTACGTCTACAATTAATAATGAAAATAATATCATTAATTCTACAAAATTAAATTTAAATTTTAATACATCTCAATTAAATCTAATATAAAAATATGAATTAAATAATATATCAAACATAAATAGATTTCTACAACATGAATTAAACGATATTTATATTATTTCTACAACATGAATTAAATAATATATCAATATATTTAATTCTACAAGATGAATTAAATAAAAAATATATTTTTTCTACAACATGAGTTCAACAATACATCAAAAATAATATTAAACAATAATAATCTAACAAATTTTATTCTTATATATTTTTAAATTTAAAAAGATATAAAATTTTCAAAAAATACTTTTTTTTCCTCCCCCCCCCCCCACCCCCACGGTCGCAGACCCCCCCCGTCCCAGACGGTGGCATACGCCCCCCCCATCCCCCCACCGCCTGCCGGTGGCAGACGCCCAGCACCCCCCCCCCCCCCCGCTGTCCCCCACGGTGGCAGACGCCGGGCACCCCCCCCCCCCCCCCCCCCCCGCCGTCCCCCCACGGCGGCATACGCCCAGCACCCCCCCGTCCCCCCACGGTGGCAGACGCCGGGCACCCCCCCGTCCCCCCACGGCGGCCCCCGTCCCCCCCACGGCGGCAGACGCCCAGCACCCCCCCCCCCCGTCCCCCCACGGCGGCCCAGACGCCCAGCACCCCCCCTCCCCCCACGGTGGCAGACGCCGGGCAACCCCCCCGTCCCCCCACGGCGGCCCAGACGCCCAGCACGCCCCCCGTCCCCCCCCCGTCCCCCCACGGCGGCAGACGCCCAGCACCCCCCCCGTCCCCCACGGCGGCAGACTCCCCACCCCCGACCATTTAAAAAAAAATTAACTACCTACCTCCGATCGCCGCCCAACGCCGCCGTCCGCCGCTCTGATCGCCGTCCGCCGCTCTGATCGCCGTCCGCCGCCGCTGCACCGCCGCTCGCCGGTGGGAGAGATGGAGCTCTTCCTCCCCCTTCGGCCCGTTAAATGGGCGAACCGCCCCGACCCGCCCGTACCGAGTCGAGTCCCGCCTCGCACCGGAGCGGGACGTGGCGGGACGCACGAGACCATGCGGTCCAGTGCGACCCGTCCACGACCCCCAACCCGTGCGACCCGGTGCCCGCCTGGGTCGGGTCGGGTCGTGCGGGTTGGTGCCGGTCGGGGCGGGACGGCAAACTTTGTTTGAAGGTGCTATTTTTTTTATCAGATGACACATTGGGGAGAGGACATAAAGTGTTCGAAACATATCTAATGTCAGGGTGAGGAGCTCGAGCCTCCACGGGACGTCTCCTTGGGAGGCCTATGCGCATATACTTGTACTCTCACCTTTTCTTAGCGTGGGGGAAGAGGTGAACTACCGCGATAGTTATAAGATTCGTGTATTAATATTTAAATGATATAATAAAAATAATATTACTTAATATAGAGATACTTACGGTAACATAAAAAATATACCGTTCTCAAGTAATATGCATAAGATTTTTAGATTATATATATATATATATATATTATAATCACTCTTAAAAATAGTATCAGCGGATCATGAGCATGTATTCACGGGTAGGTTTGATTTAGGTTCACGAGAAAAATTTTCAACACCAACAAAATTGAGTGACCTTATAAATCAAACGAAATCAAATCCAACAACTTTAATTTGATTCGATTTAATTTAATTTAAATCGATCATGAGTACATGAATATACAAATTGAAGAAAATTAAAAAATGTTCACAAATATTATCTGGTTACGTGGGCATGTGAGCTCATAACTTTCAAGCTTATCTGACTCACATCAGCACAATAATTTGGTAGACATGTGTACTAAATTAAAATATTTTAAATATTATGAAATAAATATTTAAAAATTGATTTGATTTGTGCTCTGGAAACAAATCAAACCTAAATATTTTTCAAACCGTTCGATTTTTTTTTTAGGGTTGAACCCAACTGGGAACACCACGATCACGAGAAGGCCACTAATCATTAGAAAGTAAACAGAAATAAGAAATGACCAAATCCATGTTTTTCTCATGTTTCCCCACCGAAAGAAAGAAAATTACCAGCGCCCAGAGGCGAAGCTGCTGTCAGATCGGAAACGCGAAATATATATATATATATATATATACTAAAAAGATTTAACTTCTCCCCCTCTCTCTTCCCCGCTACCCCTCCTCTGAAAGAAAGGGGGAAGCAACCGACGGCAAGAACGCGACGACGAGGAGGAAGACGAAGCAGTACCAGTAGAAGAAGAGATTCGCAGGAATCCAAGTGTCATCGCCTCTCTATCTCCCTTTTTTTGTTTAATTTAATCCAGGTGCGCATGCCTCGTTCCCTTTGTTCCTCGTTCCTCGGATTTTCTATGTTTTTTTTTGAGATCTGGTCTTCTCCGCGCCGTCCGAATCTTAGGGTGTTGAGAGCTCTCCTTGTTCGTCTTCTTTCCCTCTTTTTTGGAATTAGTAACCATCACGATTTCGGTAGGATCGGCCTTTTTTCTTTTGTTTCGTTTGGGCTTTTGTTTTTGAATCTAATCATGGTGGTGATGGAATTGGAAGGTCTTGTGTATATGGAGCATTGATGAGGTAGGCGTTGATCTCTGGCTCTGTTCCTGGCCTGCCGGTGGGGGATCCGATGGAGATGGGCAAGAACCGGACCGATCTGCTGGCTGCTGGCCGGAAAAAGGTGCTGCCTCTTCCTTTCCAGGCCCTTGCGTTTGGTACTTCTGTTGTTCGATTTCGAACGTGTGGACTGAAAATTTTCCTTTTCTTATTGCAATTGTTCCCCCTCCCCCGGGGGAGTTCAGCTCCAACAATTTAGACAGAAGAAGGATCACAAGGCCACCAACAGTAGCAGTAGCAGCAGCCATGGGAACCCCTCCCAGAAGGCCGGAAAGCATTGCGATGGCGGGGATGCTGAAAGTGTTCCCCATGATGTCTCAGTTGATATAGAGTCAACGAAGGCTTCCCAACCAGTGGATGCTGTGGAAGCTTATGCGGCTGCAGGTGATCAGGCGGTGCTGCCAGTAACTAAGTTGCCGGTTACTCTGGCTGAAGCTGGTTCTGACGGTGCAGTTGCGGAGGATCAGACACCCGCTGAGTCTCTGGCATCAAGCTCGGCTGGAGAAACCAACGGAAAAATGGAGGAGCTGAAGGATTCAGGAGATCCTCCAGATCCACTATCAGGGGACCGGGGCAATGGGCCTTGTCAGACATCAGACCAGGTGAGGAGTGAGAACTTTGCTTCAAGGAACTGCTAAAACTAGAATAGGGAGTGTAATTTGGATTTAATGTATAATTTCATTCTCATTTGATGATGCTTAGGGGCAATGCAGGATGCTGGCTGTTCAGGTATGGAACAGTGTAATAGAAGTAGTGGCAATAGTGGTGAAAAGTCTGAAGTGGGGACTTCAGAAAATGGAAGACATGAAGCTGGTATGAGTATGTCGCTTGGAGTGAGAGAGGATGTTCCGGGGCCTGCAAGACCCAGAATTGAAGTGACTGAGGAGCAAGACACTTTGCCTCTTCCAAAAGAAGGAGCTGCTAAGGCGGATGATTGCATTTCTACATCAGAAAGGGTAGACACAGAGAGGATAAATGGGGATGTTGCTATAACTTATCAGGGAATTGACACAGAACAAGAATGGATTCAAGCCTTAAGAATGGAGAACCAGAAGGGTGAAGAGCTGTTTGCATCAGACAACGATGTTGTGGATACAGAAAAAACAGAGAAAGATGGTGTTACCTGTGGTAAGCTTGGACTTGGTCAAGTTGCAGATGCTGTTCTGCTCCCTATGGAAACAACTGACAAGGTTGAGCTTGCTGCTGTACATGGGGAAGAAACTTCTTCTGATGAATGTTTGGACAGCAGATCTGCAACGCAGGATACCAAAAGAGGAAAAGAAGCTATTGTCCAAGCAGATATGGAAGGGTTAGAGAAATTTTCTCAAGAGGGAATTGAGGAAAGAGATCCTTGTAGGCTGTCTACTATCATTGAAGAGAACCACATGAGGGAAGCTGTAAGAGAAAATCCTATTCTAGTAAGGGAGGATGTGAAGGAGCTTTTTCCTGGTGAAGAAACTGCTTTAATGAAGTTGAGAAGTTCAATTCCCAGAACATGCACATCAAATATGGAGGACGCCATGGAGATTTTCAAAAGGCACCTCTATTTGGCCAGTGTCACAAAGGATTTTCTCCAGTTGCAAATTACTGAGCAGATTGGCAACCAAGTAGAAATTGATTTGAACTTGTCTGATGAAGTTTCCAGGCTCCAGGGTTTAGTTCAGGAGACTCAAGAAAAAAGTTCAGGCATTCATGAAGAGCTTGATCAATGTAAAAGTGAGCTCCAGGTCATGTTGTCCAACAATAAAGACCTTGAGACCCAATGTCTCTCTGCTAGAGGCGAAATTGGGGGTCTCAGTGCCAGGGTCTTGGAATTGCAGAATGAATTGGAGCTGTCACAAAAGGTGTCTGAGAAGTTATCAACAGAATTGGCCGAATGCAAAAGTGTAGTGGGGACATTGCAGATAGAAAATTCTAACTTAACAGTGAAATTCCTTTCAGGGGCAGAGGAGGTACAGAAGCTGAAGACAGAAAAAGAGCAGTTAGCGGTGCAAATCGAGGAATTAAGTGCAAGAATGTGTGGACTGCAACATGATCTGGAACTGTCCAAAAAGGAATCTACGATGTTATCAGTGGAATTGGCTGACTTCAAGGGTTCAATGGTGGCATTGGACGCAGAAAGTTCTAACTTAAAAATGCAAATCCTTTCAGACACAGAAGACATAAACAAGCTTAAAGCAGAGAAGGATGTCCTCATTAACGAAAACATGATGCTTGTTTCTGCACTGTCAGAACAAAAGGATCAGTTAGCTATTGCACTTGACAAAGTAGCAGAACTAGAGGGTGATTTCAAAGAAACAATGATATCTGTTGAGAAACTCACTGAAGAAAATATCTATCTTTTAAGTTATCTGGATATACATAAATTAAAGGTGACAGAGCTCGAGAATGGTTTTCAGGATCTACTTGCTTATGTTCAGGGTTTGGGAAAACATGCAAAAGATGCTATGACTGGTGATATAGTTAGTAACTGTGTACACGGTGATTGTCACATGAGGTATGGTACTTCTGCAGGGGAGACTGTTGACAAGGTGGATAATTTGGTAGAACCCTGTCTTGGACAGAAATATGGGCAGGTTGAAGAGAATGATCCTAATGAACCTGCTGTTCTCCATGTCTTAAAAGGGCATTTGGGTGAAGCTGAGGAAATGTTGCAAAACCTTGAAAAGGCAATTCTGGGTATGCATGAACATCATATGTCCTTCAGTAAGTCAGGAGGTAGAGTGGCATCTGCTGGAGTATCAAAGCTAATTCAAGCCTTCGAATCAAAAGTTCGCCCCGATACCACAGTACCAGATGATGTGGCCTTGGTAGAAGGAGAGAAATCGGCAGAATCAGATTCATATAACTTCACCAAGGAACACATATGCAATCTGAAAGTTATTTTGAAGCAGATTGCCTTGGATGCAGAGATGACAAAGGTGCTTTCCAAGAAAGAAAAGGATAGTATGTGTATTGCTAAGAAGTTTGAGGTGGAGTGTGAGAATCTACAAGTTCAAAATAATGAACTCCAAAGAACTATAGATGAACTTGGTGTACAATTGACTGAATATAAACTGAGTATGGATAATCTACAGAGCCAGTTGGAAAATACATGGCAAAATACTGATGAAATGTCCAGAAGACTGTTAGACCAGGTAGAATCATTGCAGAAAGAAGTGACTGTCATGGAAAATGCTCTTGGGAAGGAAATGAACATTATGAAGGCTGTGATTTCAGAGTCATCCCAGAAACTCGATGCTCATACTGGACTGCTGGTAGATGGGAATTTGGATACCAATACTCATCTTACTGCTTCAGTAAATGCTGTGACCAAATTGATTGAGGATTTACAAGAGAAGCTTGAAGCAGCCATTCTGGACTGTGACAAAAGCCATAATTCTTATGATGAACTGTATAGAACTTATGCTTGTCTGTGTGAAAGTCATGAATCAACTAACACGATATTGAGTCGAGCTCACAGTAGTTTTTCCAAACTCATCAGGGACTTTTCTGGAGATTTGGAAAAGCCTGTACTTGACTCTTGCGAGAATTCAGTGGACGCGAAGGCTGAGGAACTGCAACAGTTGCCTCCAGGGGACTTTGAAATACTCATTGAGCAGTCGAGTAAACTTTTGAATGAGCGATTGCTGCTTCATTCTGTAAAAGGTGAGCTTGAATCAGAGCTTGCACTCAGAAACCAAGACATGGAAGGCCTGAAAGAACAATGTGCCACTTTTGCTAAAAGTTTGCAAGTAAGTAACTCTACCATAGATGAGCTTCGATCATTATTGACGAGAAGAGATCAGGATTTTGATGAGCTCAACAGAGGATGTCTTGCATTGGCCCAGGAGGTTGAAAACTGGGCAATGAATAAGTCTGAATTTGTTGTCGCTGAGTTAGTTGAAAACATTGAAATTATTGCAAAGTCTGACAAGATGGAGATTGGTTCAATTAAGCAGCTGTTAGTGCATTTAGGAACTTTGGTTACTTCACTTCTTCAAATGTACAGAGAAGCTACAGAGCAGCTGAACTTGTCCAGAAACTGCTTACAAGAGACTATTTTCCACTCAGAGTATTTGGTTCATAGTCAATCAGAGCCCTTGCATCTGTTTATAAAGCATGATATTATTCCTAGAATGGTGGAATTGCTGGAGTTCAAAGAAAAAGTGGACTGGTTAAGCTCAAAAAATGTACAACAAGATAATGAAATGCAAATTCTCAAGGATAGTCTGAGTAAAGTGGAGGAAGCTCTTGAAAATGCTCGTTCTGAGTTGAATTCCAAAGTAACCGAACTTGAACAATCTGAGCAGAGGCTTTCTTCTGTCAGAGAGAAGCTTAGCATAGCTGTTTCAAAAGGCAAAGGTTTGGTTGTTCAACGTGATAGTCTAAAACAGTCATTGACGGAGAAATCATCTGAGCTTGAAATGTGCCTGCGGGAACTGCAATTCAAAGAAGCAAGGCTTTTTGATCTTGAGGCAAAACTCAAATCTTCAGAGGCAGATCGTGTTGAAGCTCTGGAATCTGAGCTCTCTTATATTCGAAATTCAGCAACTGCATTCAGAGATTCTTTCCTTCAAAAGGATTCAATTCTTCAAAAAATTGAGGAAGTCATGGAAGAGTTAGATTTGCCAGAGGATTTCCATTCTAAAGACATAGTGGAAAAAGTTGAGTGGTTAGCAAAATTTGTTGCTGAAAATGCATCCTTCCAATCAACTGATTGGGAACAGAAAAGTTCTCTGGGGGCCTCTCAAGCTGATCCTGGCCTTGTGGCTACAGATACATGGAAAGATAGCCTGCAGTCAGTTTCTAGTCCTGGGCTGGATGATTTGAAAAGAAAATATGAGGAGCTTCTGAGTAGGTTTTATGGTTTGGCTGAACAAAATGATATGCTGGAGCAATCTCTCATGGAAAGGAATGACCTCGTTCAAAGTTGGGAAAAGGTATTAGACAGAATCGATATGCCACTACAGTTGAAATCTTCAGAACCCGAGGATAGGCTCGAGTGGTTAGGAAGAAAACTTTTGGAGGTTCAGCAGGATAGAGATTCTTTGTTGACAAAGATTGACAATCTTGAAATTTCAACTGAGTCACTTTTGTCTCAGCTGGAAGTCTCACAAGAAAAAATATCCGATCTTGATACAGCTCTTGTTACCATTAGACGTGAAAATGAATTTCTCTCTGAAAATCTGACTAAACTCAGGTCTGAATACTTGGAAGTCTCAGATGGAGTTGCTCAAAATGAACTGGAAAATGATAACTTGCGAAGGGAGATTGATAGTTTGCAGGAAAGGTTGGGTGATCTTGATTCAGCTCTTGTTACGATGAGACGTGAGAATGAGTTTCTCTCTGAAAATCTGGCTAAACTCAGGTCTGAACACTTGGGATTTTCAGATAGAGCTGCTCAAAATGAATTGGAAAAGGATGACTTGCAAAGGGAGATAGCTGGTTTGCAGGAAAAATTGGCTGAGAAATCCGATTGTAAAGTATGTAATGAAATTGTGATGGAGATGAAGAAATTACATGATTTAATAGGTGAGGCACTCCCAGATCATGACAAACCAGACACATCTTCAAGTAGCAGCATCCAATCTTTGGAAAGTTCACTGAGAAAGCTTGCGGATAACTACAAAACTTTTACCTTGGAAAAAAATATGATCCCTAATGACTTTTACAGTGTCCACAACAATATGATGCCCGAGGAACAGAATCTTAAAGAATTACTAGATGATAGGGAGCAAAGCTTGACGGATCTGAAGGCTGAGCTTGATGAAGTTTATCATAATTTGGCTGTTGCAAAGGAGGAAAGGGATGCAATTACTGAGAGGTATAACATGCATATTTCTGAAATGGAGGCATTAACACTACAAAGAGATGCATTGCAGAAGGAGAGAGAAACAGCTATAGAAAAGTATCAATCTCTTGTTTCAGAATTTGAAGCAATGGTTAAGCAGAGGGATTTGTTGCAAGATCAGCTTAATCAAGAGGAACAGCGGTCCACATCCATGAGAGAGAAGCTAAATGTTGCTGTCAGGAAAGGAAAAGGACTAATTCAGCAGAGGGACAGCCTGAAACAAACTATAGAAGAAATGGTAACTGAATTGGATCACTTAAAAAAAGAGTTTAATCAGCGTGTGGAAACCCTGCAATCGGAGAGTAATTTATTGAGGAGTACTCTTGCAGAGTCTGAGAATACTCTGCATGATCGTTCTCAGACATTCAATAACTTGTTGACTGCTTTGTATTCCATTGATCTTGGTGCTGAAGCTAATATTGCTGATCCTATTCAGAGGATGGAATGGATTGGAAGGTTAAATCATGATCTGCGTACAGCAGTTGTTTCTTCTGAGAATGAGGCAATTAAATCTAGAAAGGCAGCTGAACTACTAGTTGCAGAATTGAATGAGGTGCAAGAAAGAGCTGACAGCCTTCAGGAGGATCTGGGAAAGGTGGAAGCTGCTCTTGCTCTGTATTCCAGAGAAAGAGACATTGCTGAGGCTGAAAGCAGAAATGCTGTGTCACATCTTGAGCATTTCATGAATGCCCACAATGTGGAAAAGAAGAAGCAACTTAGTTCTATCATAGAACTAAAAGATGGCATCTTTGAACTGAGGAAAGGCTCCTCAGGTCTGTCAAAGATGCTTGCTAATGTTCTTTCTAGGGACGTGGATCTTTTCTGCAGTATGAAGTTAAGTGTGGAATCCATTATGAAGCTGGCGAATGGCACTAGTTCAGTTGAGCGGCCACTTCTTGCACCATCTGATCTTCTCTCCGTTGACATTCTAAGTGAGGTAATTCCTATACTACCCCAACCTTCTGTAACATCACCGTGTCTAATGGTGGTTTGGAGTGGAATTGTTCTCTTGTGTTAGCTAGAAACAACTCCTGGAAACATCTGTGATAATGGTTATCTCCGAGTCATGTATACACTAGAAAAATTTGTTATTCTGAAAACCTCCTGCTACCCCTCTCCCTAGATTATTTAGAATAGTCTTCTTAGACTAACGTGGGTGCCAAATGGTCAAAGTGTTTGTCTGAACTGTCATTGTATTGCTCTGCTTCGCTCTTACATGCTCTCAATGAGATGTAATCACAACACTGTTCTAAGCCATCAAAATAGATTTGTATACTAAAAACAATGTGCATCAATTGGGTTGGAGTTGTGGTATGACTCCAAAGGATGGGCTTTGGTGCAAGAACATCAGAAGCAAACTGGGTGTATCTCCAATTCAAGCCAAAATAAGAGAACAATGGTTACACTGGTTTGGTCACATAAATGCACACCAGAGGACGCAATAATCAAGAAAGGCACTTATATCAAACTTGGAGGACCCAGAAGGAGAGGTAAAAGACCCAAGAAAACTTGGATGGTAGGTTCAAAAGTTAATTTAGAAAAGCTCTCAATTTCAGAAGAAGTGGCTTTAGATAGATGTCTATGGAGAAGTAATAATAAAATAAAGGTTATCTATGTCTAAAGCCTGATTCTTAGCTCCATTATTTTTGGATCTAAAGTTTGCATTCCAATTTGATTACTCTTTGGGGCTTTCTTTTCTTCTTTCCACTGATGTATATTCATTTCTTTCTGCAGCTATTCTAGCATTTCTTTGTTTTTCTTCTTCTTCTCGCCTTTTCCTTTTTTTAACTATCTGGTCCTTTTTTAATCCTTCATAATTATTTTATCTTGGGAATTTTGCATTAAGCCCGTAAAAGATCATGTATTTTCTAAGAACCTTGACCAATGAGTATACGTGAATCTCCCCCTATATCTTCTCCATGTGATGCAAATCATGGTTCGCCGACTCGATGTGTACCGGATCGGGATCTCCCTGATCAGGTACGATACTCCCAAGTCACATGCAACTCAGCCTGAGTCGCTCCCCAGGTCACATGTAAAAGTCCCACCCCGTAAACCCCTTTCTTCCCCCACTCCGGCAGCCCCTTGCTCGCAGACCACCCCCCGGCCCCCCAACCCCGGCAGCCTACCTACCCCACGCCGGCAGCCCCCCACCTCGGCCAGAGCTGTAGACCCTTCCCCTTCTGCCTCCGGCGGCCACACCCCCCTCCATTGCCGGCCCCATCCCTTCCCCTCCATCTCTCTGCCACAGCACCGTCGGATCTCGTCCGTCACTACCGGATCTAATCTGCCCACCGCCGGATCCTCGCCGGCGCATGACCCCATCGCCGTTGGAATTTCGCAGAGGAGAGAGAGGTAGGGAGGAGCGACTCGGTCCGAGTCGGCCGTATCATGTCTCGGATTCCCGTGGATCCGAGTAGATAAGTTCAAGTCGGCCCGACTCGAACCAAGTCGGTGAACCATGATGTTGACTGGGCCTTCCACGGCTGCCCCGAAGCGGCTCACGATGAAGCCGACGCCCTTTTCATCACAAAGGATGACCAGGATACCTGACAAACTAACAAACGAAGCCGGACGATGACCTGCCGGGGATCAGGGAGCATGCCCCAGGACAGCTCCCACTTGGCCGTCCGGAGGGCCACTTCATCGGCCATGAGGCAGCCAGCCTTCGCCACCACCTCTGCCTTCTCCACGCTACCATCGATTGCCAGGAACTAGTTCCTGGCAACACTTGAAACTGACCAAACGCCCCCATCCGTCTCCTTTAGTCAAGAGCATCCTCATTAAGTCAGCATCTGCAGCCCCCTTAACCACTGTCACCCTGACACACCGAAACAACCAGCACAGCCTCTCTTGGAGGAGAGGCGATGGTGGGGTTCCGGCATCCACACAGTCCGTCCACTGTTGAAGCTCCTTCGACCCACCCTGCTTGGCCCTGGCATCCACCCCACTGCCTAGATCACAAAGGACCTTTGGCACCCCTGTTCTTCCCTTGACGCCCGGCATCCTGTAGCTCCACTGGAGGTGGCCCCTAAGCCCGCAACGAAAGCAGAGTGCTCCCCTTGGGAGCCCATCAGAGAGGCAGAAACTATCCGGCCTCCCAGGTCTGAAAACCGGCCTCGCAAGCTTCGCGCCAACCTCGAAGGAGACCCTTGTCTGCCCTCCAACGAACTTCTCCACCACCATGCCACTCCCTAGCTCCCTATAGGTACGGTGCAGATGCCCCTTACGCCCACATCGGAAGCAAGTCGGGCCTAGAGAGCTCCGGCAACCTGCCAGGAGCATCCTTGACCCCCAGGACACGAGATCTCCGAGGGGGTGTTCTTTTCAGAGCTTCTCTCTCTAGAATCATCTTCTCTCCCTAGAATCGTCTAGAGAGAGAAAGTTCTATTATATGGGGGTTACTTGCAAAAATTTCTTAATCTTCTATGATATTTAGTTATTTTGTTTTATTTCAATATATTTATTTGCCAACCAACATCAGCTAGGTTTCTGGCGACTTTGAAAAGCATGACACTCTTGCCCGTGTCATTACTACCAAGTTTTTGATTTTTTGTTATCATAACTCTGGAGATTCGCATCAGACCATAGGTGGTGATAAAACTTTGTCCAAATCTTTGAGTTCCAGAATTCATGTGCACCAGGTGCTAAGCTAACACTAGATTGGGGGGATAAGGTTTTTTGTTCATGATGAAACAATATCCACCCTTGAGCAGTCAGTCTGCCTTGACACCCGAGCCAAGCTTTTTCAACTTTGCCTGGACACCCATTGCAGTGTGTGTGATGAGGACTTTGAGAAAGGTGGTCACACTAGGTGCAGGATGAGTTTCACTGTTGGACGCTGTTTACACGCGGAAAAAAAAATAGTATTTCCGTTTATTGGAAGGAAATGACATGCACATGTATGTTTTTAGCTTTTTTAATGTTTGCATGTTATAATTTCCGCGCGCGTGATTTATCAGACGATTTAAGGGTTCGTGTACTGGACTATTCCCCACCGAATGAAATCGGTGTTGATTTACATCGGACAAGTCCGAACACCCTTGATTAGAACTGCTAAAGATGTTTTCCCGCCCTCATGATACTGGATTCGTCAAAATTTTAATTCGGGGGAAAATTCCTTTTACCCCAAGATAGGTCATTATTGCAATGATCATTGTCGGAGGGGTTTATATGCAATTTTTCATCAAAAAACAGGATTCTTATGTAATGTGCCTTTCAATATTTGTTTTTTCTAAAATTTCAGTCATTTTTGCACATATTTATGGATATTTGCACAATTCCACGAACTTTTGAGGGCATGTTTGCAATTTTCAACTTCTCCATGGACTTGGCATGATTTTTACCAACTTTGGACACATTAGGGGATGCTTGAATATTTCTCAAGGAATTTCCTGATTTCCATAATTCTTGCATAATTCCTTGGAGACGTTTGCACAATTTCCCAAAACATAGGGGTGAATTTATTATTTTACACATTAGAATCCTCTCATAGGGTCTTGAACATGAAAATATTAAAATGCTCCTCTTAGTCAATCAACATAGTTGCATGTAGTAGCATTTGAATCCACTTGAACTTATTTGAACCCATTTGTACATAACATGCTTGCCGGATGGTATTTTAGTAAACTCTCCTCCTTAAGTAAATCTTTTACATAAAATAGGTTTTTCTCTTAACAAAAGAAACCCAAGAAGGAGGCTTGCGACCTGCTGCCTTGCTGCCCTTCTTCCTTGTGGCTGTGCTCCTTCTTCTTGCTGTGTCTTCTTGTCTTTCTTGCTTGGGTGAAGCTCCCTCTTATAGGGGATTGAAGGTGGGGCGGAGGAGCTTCTTTGGACCTCTCTCCGGTGGAATCTCAAGAGGTAAACCTTTTATCTCCCTCCTCCCTGTCATTTCTTCTTCCTTTACTGCGATTTTTTTCTCTCCTTTTCTTCTTTCTTTTCTTGCATGGGCCATGGGCGGAGGAAGGGTCCCTCCTGACGCGGCGGTGATGTGGAAGAGATCGTCGGCACTCCAAAAACACGAACGGGACGGGATAACCACTGCCTCGCGTAGCTCGGCCTCACACCGAACGGTCTCTCATCGGGCAATCTCTCAAATCTCACAAGGGAGCTAGGAGGGAAGGGAAGCAACAAGGGGCAAAAGCGCCTACGTGGGTTTTCTTTCATAAGCATTCAATACATAAAATTGTACACTAGCCTCCTTTATATAGGAAAGGCCATATTACACTAGGACAAGAATACCCCTAGACATTTCATCTAAGGACACCCATATCCTATGACTATTTGGCCTAATAAAACAAAATACAACAACCAACCTTTGACTATTGGCCAAAATAAAATATGACTAGTGGTTAATAATACAATACCACCACAAATAAAATACACACAAATAAAATACATATTCAAGATGCCGAATCTCCGAGCCACAAGCTCGGTGGTGTCGGGGCGGTGCAGCGTCGGCTCCGTGTGACGGGTCCGGTGGGTCCGGTGTCCCCACCAACCCTCCCGGGGCGGCTGGAACTCGACTCCGTCGAGTAAGGTGGGACACCGCTTTGGTAGTGCTCCAGCAGGTCTGGATCGAGGCGCTGGAGATCTTCCCGGCTGATCCAGGAATCATCAGAAGGTGGACGGTCCCGCCAGCGGACAAGGTAGCGTTGGTAAACCCTGCTCCGTGTAGCTGTCACCTGCTCATCCAGTATCCGCTCAATTTACTCGTGCGGTGCTCTCAAGGCTGTTGGACGCACAGAGGTGGGCTCACTCTCAATGGGAGGAGAAGGCTCGAAAGGGTCACTAGGAATCGCTGTGGGTTCCTTGTAGGCCACTAGATCTGTCACATTAAAGGTAGAGCTAATCCCATATTCGGGAGGTAAGTCCACAACATATGCATTGGAGCCAATCTTTCATAGTATTTGGAAGGGACCATCACTACGGGCTTGCAACTTTTTAACGGCTCCCGAGGGGAGTCGTTCGGGTTGAACCTGTACCATAACCAAGTCACCTTCTTGAAATTCGTGGTGACGCCTATGCGAATCAGCCAAACGTTTGTAGGTCTCATTACTGAGACTTATTTGCTTGCTAATTGACTCATGCAGACTTTTGACATGTTGTGCAAACTCTTCGGCTGACTTGGAAGTCCTGGACTCGAGGGGAAGGGGAATGAGATCCACTGGTTTCCTAGGTTTGTATCCATGCACAATCTCAAATGGACTCATACCTATGGATCGATTGACAGAGCTATTATATGCAAATTCAGCTTTGGGCAAGAGAAGATCCCAATTGTCAGAATGATTCCCTACAAGACACCTCAGAAGATTCCCTAAACTTCTATTGACGACCTCTGTTTGCCCATCAGTTTGTGGGTGATAGGCAGTGGAGAATTTGAGCTTAGTGCCAACTAGGTGCTAAAGTGTCTTCAAAAAATAACTAGTGAACCGGACATCTCGATCAGACACTATGGTTTGGGGGAGACCATGCAGACACACGACTTCATCAAAGAAAAGGTGGGCTACTCTTGATGCATCAGATGTTTTAGAACATGCAATGAAATGGGCCATCTTAGAGAACCGATCAACTACAACAAAGATGGAGTCATATTTGTGAGCAGTACGAGTTAAACCAAGGATGAAATCCATGCTCACATCAACCCACGGTCTATCAGGAATGGGGAGAGGAGTGTAGAGACCGGTGTTTTGTTTGACATGTTTGGCCATTGTGCATGTCCGACACTGGGCTACAATTTTGGCCACATCTTTCTTCAGGCCAGGTCAGTAATAATACTCCTCCACATAATGGATGGTCTTGTTTCGTTCAAATGACCAGCAAGACCTCCGGCATGCATTTCCCATATCAGAAAGTCCCGTACAGAAGTCTTCGGGACACAGAGTTGTTGTCCTCGAAAAAGAAAACCATCTTGGAGTAGATAGTCAACAAATGTTGTCGAGGATCCAGCAGACAGTGCAGAATTGACAGGGCCAAAATCTGGACACTTTCCATAGAGTGCCTTCATGCGGTCAAATCCGGTGACCTCTACCCGAATAGTGGAAAGAAGAGAGACCCTTCGACTAAAGGCGTCGGCCATCGTATTCTCTTTTCCAGCCTTATGTTTTAGGACAAAGGTGAAGGACTGGAGGAATTCTACCCATCGACCATGCCTAGGGTTTAAGCCCTTCTGAGAGTTAAGGAATTTCAAGGTCTCGTGGTCCGAGTATAAGACAAACTCTTGAGGTAAGAGATAATGTCTCCAGTGTTTGAGAGCTTGGACCACGGCATAGAACTCCTTATCGTAGGTAGAGTAACGAAGCTTTGCATCAGAAAGCTTCTCACTGAAATAAGTCACATGGTGGCTTTCCTGGCTAAGCACTCCTCATATACCTACGTCAGATGCATCACAGGATATCTCAAAGACTTTGGAAAAGTCTGGCAGGCGGAGGACGGGGGCTTTTGTCATGAGCTCCTTTATGACAAGAAAAGCCTGGGGGGCGGCTCTAGTCCACTCAAATTTTCCCTTACAGATGCAATCCGTAATGGGTGCCATAATGGTGTTAAAACCCTGAATGAAGCGTCTGTAGAAAGTGGCTAGCCCATGGAAGCTGCGAACGTCATGAACGTTATGTGGCTCTGGCCAGTCGACTAAGGTTTAGACCTTGGATTGGTCCACAGACACTCCTTGACTCGAAACCACAAATCCAAGGAAAGTGACTCGGTTTGTCATGAATTCATACTTCTGTAGGTTGGCATACAAGATTTCTCTCCTCAAAGTCTCGCAGACTTTTCTCAAATACTTGACGTGGTCCTGAGGGTTGTGGCTATAGATCAAAATGTCGTCAAAGTAGACGACAACAAAGCGACCAATGAGAGGGCGGAGGACTTCCGTCGTAAGTCTCATGAAAGTGCTGGGGGCATTGGATAGCTCAAATGGCATGACGAGCCACTCATACAGACCTTCTTTTATTTTGAAGGCTGTCTTCCATTCATCCCCTGGTCGGATTCTGACCTGGTGGTAGCCACTCTTCAAGTCAATTTTGGAAAAGATGGTGGCTCCACTCATCATGTCAAACATGTCATCAAGACGGGGAATTGAAAACCTATACTTGACAGTGATTTTGTTGATGGCGCGGCTGTCAACACACATCCGCTAGGTGCCATCTTTTTTTTGGTGTGAGCAAGGCAGGAACAGCGCAGGGACTCTTGCTCATCCTGAGGAAACCCTTTTGAATAAGGTCCTCAACAATTCTTTGGAGCTCAGCATGCTCCTTGGGGTTCAGTCTGTAATGGGGAAGGTTGGATAGGGTGGACTCGAGGACAAGGTCAATGGCGTGTTGTACATCACGCATGGGAGGGAGTCTAGAGGGCAAGTCCTCAAGAAAGGTGTCTTGGAAGTCTTGTAGGATTGCTTGGACTTCAGTTGGGATGGAGACTTGGGACTCCTCGAGTGTGATGGTAACGACAACAGCCCAAGCAGGGCACCCTCAGCAACCTCTCTGTTTAGGTCACGGACATTTATGAAGTTAAGGCGCCTAACTGGGTCATGACCAACCTTAGGGGCCTTAGGAACGGGTATGATAGGTGCAGGAGAAAAGGGAATGAGAAGTTTCCCTCCATTGGGAGTTCGGGGACTCTCCTGAACCTTGGGGGTTCTAGTGGAGGTGGAGGTGGAACTCTTTCCCGGGGTCACCTTGGGGGGTGCCGGGTACAATTGAATCTTCTTTCCGTTGTGGGAGAAGGAACACTGATTGGATCGACCAAATGTAGTGAGGTCTACATCATAGATCCACGGTCGTCCTAAGATGATGCTCCCGACCTTCATAGGCACTACATCACATAAGATATGTCCTTGGTAGGACTGGAATTGGATGGGAATGACATATATAGTGGTGACTTAGATAGAAGTGTCATCAACCCAAGTCACGTTGTAGGGCCTAGGATGAGGGTGCATAGGTAGACCTAGACGGGAGACAAAATCTGAAGAGACTGCATTGATACAGCTCCCGTTGTCAAAGATCACCTTGCAGGGTTGAGATTTCACCATGATGTAGGTTTAAAAGATGGAGGTTCGACGCCAGTCGTCCTCTTGGGGGTGTATTAAGATACAGCGAACTACACCCAATCTTTTCTGGCTAGAACTCTCGGCAATATCTCCAACCTGCATGTACTCGGCATGCGTACCATCAAATCTCGCCTCCATTTCTTCAAACTGGGCGATGAGGTCAGGATCGGCCTCATACCTCTCAATATCTTCTCCTTCCTGAGGTGGAAGCGCCACAGGCTGGGGGTCAGTGATGACCAAGGCTCGGGTGGGACAATTGGTGGCAACATGCCCTAAGTTATGGCACCTAAAGCAGCGAACTCCCGAGATAGGGACCGGTTGGGAGGTGCTAAGGATGGCTCCCTTTCCTTGTCATCCCTCCTATCGGTTGGCGGAGTGTACTCCAACCTGGGCACAGCAGCAGGGGCTAGTAAGGGTTCCTTATGAAAGGAATAGCAGGGGCAACGGCCCGAAGTGGGGTAGCAGTAGGGACATAGGAAGTAGAGGAGCCAGGCCTCTCAGGGTAGCGGATCATGGGGTTTCGGGGCTCAAGTTGGTGGTAAGTGGAAACCCGAAGTGGGGCCACCCTTTGAAACTGCTCAACGTCTCGAGCAACCTGATAGGCGTGCTCGAGGGTGTTAACCTCTCGCAAGAATAACTCCCGCTGAATGCTCTCGTATAAGTCAGCTCTAAATCGCTAGAGGGTGACAGAGGCATCCTCCACGACATGACTCCGAAGGAAGAATTCATCGAACTTGGCAATGTATTCATCTACAAACTTCCCATCTTGGGTGAGTTTCTGTCATTGGTCTAAAAGACGCTGATGGTAGGAGGGTGGCAGATACTTCTCCCTCAGTTTCTCCTTCATTTCTTCTCACGTGTTGATGCGCTCCTCTCGTCCCCTTGCTAGGAGATTCTCAACATTGCACCAGTAGGTCTTGGCTTGACTTAGGAGCTTCATCTTGGCAAACCTCACCCTTATAGCAGGGGTCATGCGGTGATGTAAATCAAAATACTGGTCCATCCCGATCTCCCAATCAAGGTATGTGACGGGATTGAGGGACCCATCAAAACTGGGAACGTCTATCTTGACGTTCCGTAGGATGATCTCCTCATCTTCGTGGTCTCTTCCTCGAGGCGCACGATCATCTTGCTCTCTACCTCGAGGAACCTGATTCAGGGGGGCTCGGTCTCTCTCTTCTCTATGGTTGGCGACGGGATCTCCGCGACCATTCATCCTTCCTTCCTCTCCCTTCACATGATCCTCTAAGGCTCAGATCCTATCATCTAGCTCCGCTCGCAATTGGCCTATAGATGCTTCAAATTGGGCCGTAAGATTCTGCTTGAGCTGGACTAACATGGCACTCACGCTCTCCTGATCCATGGGTGTTTGTAGAGTTGAAATGCGCTCTAGACGGCCCGATGAATTCCTAGACTGACGTGGCATGCACGAGTTCGGACCTAAATGATGCAATCTTGGGACCGAAAATTAGCAAGATGTAGACCCAATTTGTTGGCTAATATGCAAGGGTCAATTCGTTTTGTGAAAGGACCGACTAGGTAGAGTTGGTGGAACTACCTCCTGACAGTTACGGTGCCCTAATGTGACAGTTCTAGGACTTAAGGATAGGTACATACAAACTCTCCCTTTCCGTCCACTGCGGTGCACTCAGGAAACAGGTTGCATGGATAGGGCTCTCTCTCACTTCGTCGCGCAACAATTTGAAAAAGATACTAAATGAGCAAGTTTGTAGGAGCACGCACCTAGCTAAACTGAAAAGTCTAGCTCTGACCAGAGACGAAGGCGAGTGGGGACGTGCGTGTCCGCACGGCGTCGACGAAGCGTGAACGGTTACAACAAATTCACTCCACACAGGGAGGGTGCAATTATTACAAAACCTCTTAATTAAATTTCTCGCGCAAGGGAATAAATTAATTCAGAATTTCTCCGCGCAGGGAGACTCACGGCCACTCACACTCATAGTTGTCAAGACGGGCGCCTAAGCGCAGCCTAGGTGCCCAGGCGCTCTTGAACTGGTTAGGCGGTCCAGCGCCTTGTTGACACTAGAAAAGGCGAGCTAGGCGCCCGCCAAGGCGGGCTAGGCGCCAAGACGGGCCAACCCACCTGTCATCTTCCCTGTGGATTAACATCAAATAAGTCATTCTTAAGGATGGCACCTGTCATCTTCCCACTGGATTCAATCTACAAGCATGTATGCATATCATTGCTCTGAAATAAAAGAATAAGGATTCTACCAATGTGGATATAAAGGCGGGGAAGGTGAAACAGTTTAGCTTGTGACATGATGAACTTCCATTTGAGATATCTAATGGTTCACATATATAAGACATTGTTGATAGAATTACTCAACAAAGCAAGGACAATGTGTGATAAACTTCAGGTTGGAAGCAAGGATGAAAGAATTGGGATCCTCCTAGATGATGGCCTAGGCGTTTGAGGTGATAATTTGTTAAAATAATATATATAATTTAGAAATATAAATATATGTCTAAATATCACAAAAAATGCATACATAAAATCAATAAACTTCGTAAATTCATTCGTTCCTAAAATCAAGCAACGAAGAAATTACTTTAAAATACACAAATGTGAACGAAGCCTTTTCTCACCTTCTGTCTCATTGTACCTTCTCTCCTTTATATATTGGAGGATATATATTTTAGATTTTTTAATTAGTGGCCGAAGTGTCGCCTAGGCGACGTCTAAGCGGACGCCTTGTCGTCTCGACAACTATGCTCACACTCTGTAAATCACGGACTGTCTGTCGACGGCCAGGCGACGCGGGCGCTGCTTAAGCCGCCGTAGTGGACTCGGGTGTCACAACCAATAATTCAATCAAATGATATATATATATATATATAATGTTATGTATATATATATCCCTGATATATGATATATATGATATAATATATATATATATATATTTAACACTCCAACAACAATTTTTGTCTTTTTTTTTCAAACCTTTTGCGCGTGTCTCACGCGGCTGGCGTCGGGTCAACAAAAGTAGGCGCGGGTGCTCGGCTGGCAGGCGGCCGCGTGGCCAACGCGGGCAGGCGCCGTCAGGAGACCACGCGGGCGACGAAGGCGGCCACGCGGCGGTCAGCGAAGGCGGGCGAGGGCGACGAGCGCCTTTGCGTGGGCACGGGTGACGAGGGGAGTCAGCGCTGGCGGACGGTCAGAGGGCGAGCGAGGGCGGGCGGCCAGGTGGGCGCGGCGACGGGGAAGGCCGTTGCGGCCGGGGCTTTTTTTGAATGAGGGCACGGGCGACGATGCCTGACCCCCGCGAAGACCCTTTTTTTTTGGCTCTCTCTCTCAGCTGAGAGATCACTTCTGTTATTTTTTTTTTCAATTCTCTCACAACCGAGAGGAAGATCTCTTGTGCTATTCTTTCTCTCTCTCTCTCTTTTTTTTTTACATACCGAAGCCGATCACGTTGTGGAGGGGGACAACGCGGACGTCGGGGGTGTCGGAGACGCCGTTGTTGGGCTCTGATACCAAATTTGACGCGGCAGCGACGTGGAAGAGATCGTCGGCACTCCGAAAACACGAACGTGACGGGATAACCACTGCCTCGCGCAGCTCGACCTCACACCGGACGGTCTCTCACCGGGTAATCTCTCAAATCTCACAAGGGAGGTAGGAGGGAAGGGAAGCAACAAGGGGCAAAAGCACCTACGTGGGTTTTCTTTCATAAGCATTCAATACATAAAATGGTACACTAGCCTCCTTTATATAGGAAATGCCATATTACACTAAGATAAGAATATCCCTAGACATTTCAACTAAGGACACCCATATCCCATGACTATTTGGCCTAATAAAATAAAATACAACAACCAACCTTTGACTATTGGCCAAAATAAAATATGACTAGTGGTTAATAATACAATACCACCACAAATAAAATACATACTCAGGACGCCGAATCTCCGAGCCACAAGCTCGGTGGTTTCGGGGCGGTGCGGCGTCGGCTCCGTGTGACGGGTCCGGTGGGTCCGGTGTCCCCACCACCTCCGTCTTGCAGCAGGGCGGAGGAGGGGTTCCTCCGGCCTGCAGCAAGGGGGAGGCAGGCCCTCCGGCCTACTGCTGGGCTGGGGTGGCACTCCGGCCTGTTTGCTGGGCGGAGAGGTTTCCCTCCAGCCTAGTAGGTCCGGAGGGGGCTTCATTGGGTCCTTTTCACTATAAAATGATGATGTACAGTCTTAAAAATTTTCACTTCAACACAGGGTGCTCCTTTTTTGGCTTTTTGGCTTGTACGGAGGATCTTCTCTTGACTTCTCCTTGTGAAACCATGTGGGTGGCAACACTTGTCACTTTATTCCATACACACATATGTAGATGTGCATATATATTTCCCGTGCATTTAATTTTTTTACTTCTTCACACTTGGAGAATAGTCCAAAATCATCTTCTTTTGAACCTTCGAACGGCATTGACGAGCCGCCTTGTGGGCCCTTGTCAAATATATGCACTTTGCTTCTTCAAAATAATTTCTGAATATCTGAATTTTGTGAAAATATTTTATGGGGTCAACAGGCGCCTTGAGGATGGTGTCAGTTGATGTCACATGTCCGAAAATGGAAATCTTTTCATAGTTGCAATTATTGAGTCCAAAAAGGACAGTCTCTTCAAACTTTTACGAAGTATGAGGGGTAAAAAGCATACTTCATCATTTCTGCTGTAGGATACAGATGATTTGTGTTTTTTTTTTTGGGGGGGGGAGTGGGTAGCAGATGCTTTGTGTATTGTAAGGCAACATTCCCTATAACTCGCCTGTGGAGGTTTTATGAACTATTTATTGTTTCTGGGGAGTCGGCTACAAACATGACTGTTGCTTAGATGCTTTGATAATAAAAGATCCCTTGATGAAGTTCAATTTGATTTTCCAACAGATGTATTTCTATAAATACAAATACACTGTTTATTCCCACAAAAATTAGAATCATCTATGTAACCACGCCGTTCTGTCATTTCTGAATTCTACCCAACTGCTATTTTCAGAGAAAGTTTCAAATTACATAATGAACCGACTTTCTTTTTTTCCCCTTTACAGTCAAATGATGTAGTAACAGATTTCTTTTTCACCAACAGTTTATTTTTTTCTGATTTCAAAAAGTTATAAAAAGCGTTTTCTAGATGAACTTTACCATATGCTTGCACATCATTTGAATGTTCCCTATTGTTCAGAATTATCACTGTTTATTTACATTTCTGCCATTTATGCTTCTTTAGGATGCATCTTTCTCTGTCGGTGGCTTATCTGAAGTAGACATTTCTGAAGATATTGATGATGGTCTCATTACTGAATATATCCAATTAGCTGGACGTAGCTTATATGAATGTACAAGGGACTTTTTTGTTCTGAAGGAAAAACTCCATGAGCACTCTTTCGCTGTTGATCAACAATTTAAAGATCTTCGTCAAATGGTAGAAGTCACTCAAAGTAGAATAGCCTCTCAAGAGTTATCTTCTGATTCTTTAAAGAGGGACATTGCACATTTTGAAATGATAATGAAGAACAAAGAAAATGAATTGAGCTTAACACATAGAAACATAACTTTACTCTATGAGACTTGCAGAAGATCAATTTTAGAGCTTGAGAATAGAAGAGTCCAAGTAGTTGGAAACTCGGGGATGTTGTTGACATTACCAAGCTGGGTGCACGAGGAAGGGCCTGTGGATGGACAAACTTCACTTAGTGAGGACTTTATCAGAACAGTTGCAGATTCCTTGTTAACTACTGTGAAGGGATCAAGTGACACACTAGAGGAGCTTGTGGAGGAGAGACAGAAGGGACTCAAAGCCACCATATTGGAATTTCAGAGGGAGTTGCAGGAGAAGGACATGCAACAGAATAGGATTTGTGCAGAACTAGTATCTCAAATCAGAGAAGCCGAAGCTGTTGCAAAGAAGTTCTCAGTAGATCTTGATTCTGCAAAGGAACAAGTTGAGGAATTGGAGTCTCAGATCAAAGAGATGGAAAATCATCAGAAGCTATCAGAAGTAAGAATGAATGAACTAAAAAATTTGGAGGCTTCTGCGAAAGAGTATGAACAAAGGATCAAGTCTTTAATGGATTCTCTAACTGCCAAAGATCAAGGTAAACAAACTTGGTAATTACGCGCTCTTTATTTGGCAATGTAATTAGTCTGTTTTATTTGGTTGAGTTTGTTGAGCACCTAGGTCTTGTACCCTCTGTGGTTTTTTTTTGTGTGCAGAAATTGAAGGCCTCATACAAGCACTTGATGAAGAAGAGTCTCAGATGGAAAGCTTGCAAAGCCGGAATGAGGAATTGGAGCAAGTTGTTCAGAAAAATAATCTGGCACTGGAGAACCTTGAGGCTTCTCGAGCAAAAGCTCTGACAAAGCTTTCAACGACCGTGAGCAGATTTGATGAATTGCATCATCTATCAGCAAACCTTCTTGCTGAGATTGAAAACCTTCAGTCTCAAATACAGGAGCGGGATTCAGATATTTCCTTCTTGCGCCAAGAGGTGGCTAGGTGCACTAATGATGTTCTTGCCAAACAGGAAAGTAATAAGAAGGTCCTGGCTGACTTACGCGAGGTGCAGACGTGGATGGACACCATGGTCTTACGTCTTGGGGGGCAGAAATTGGATATAGATAATCAGAACAGCAGCCACATTCATTCATACATCAAGTATCTGGACAAACAGATTTCATCAGTTATTGCTGAACTAGAGGACTTGCGCATAGCAACCCAAAACAAAGATGCTTTACTGGATATTGAAAAAGGAAGGGTGAGTGAGCTTTCACGCCGAGCAGAAGTACTTGAGATTTCTTTACGTGAAAAGGATTCCCAAATAGAGCCTTCTGGAAGTGCCACAGAACCTGAGCAGCCATTGGCAGTGAAATCTGCAGATTCTTTGGAGGTTGAGCCTATGGTATGTCCCACTATTTGTTTATTTCTCCAGAATGAATTTTATTGCACTGAATGCCATTTTATGCATTTGAAAACAATATGGTTACACTATATTCCAGCTACATTTTTATGCCCTGCTCAATTTGAAATTATGTTCATGAGTACAACTTCATAGCCAATCATGTATCCACTAGTTTGAAGCACAGAATCTGTATGAGTATTATTTCTTGTTCATTAAATAAGATTTCTCTAGTAAACATTTTTTCATCTACTGCATAAATGTTGTTACTTAGAGTTGGAGAATTCCACCCACAGGGAACGTCTTTCAGCATACTGGCATATGCACTGATTTGGACAGAGGCATTGATTATTCAATAGTGATTACTGTTTTGCTTCAAAACATCCAACCATCCAAGGTTTAAAAAACTGGATTGGAAATTGGAACTGGACAGGGCCAGTTCTGGTTCATGTCATTTTGCTTTAGGTGAAGGCTCAGGCTCTGTTTCACTAGGTCAAAAAATTTCATCAAAGTGAAAGAACTGATCCAACAGATATCATGCATATTGTCCCTAACGGGTTAAAAACTTTCAACATTGGAATCAGCAGAAGTGGACAAGGGCAGGCCACTTCTTACCTGGTACTGATCTGAACTGGTTTTTTTGTTTCCCTGTTTTTGGGGTGGTGGGAAGTAGCAAGTGCAAGAGTGATATCACAAAATTTAGGCCTCCCTTTGTGTTAAGTTTGTATTGTGTAAAGGTTTGCACTTGCTTATCCCTTTCTTTTTTTTAGCTCTTGTGGTGAAGACAAAGTAATTGTTTACAAACTTTTGTTTATCAAAATTTGTAGTATCTTATTTCACTTTTTGATTGATTATGATGTCTATATCCCAGTTTTCATTTAATACAACAGTGTTACTACCCACGTTTCAAAAAAAATGATGTCTTCTTGTTGGAGTTTTTATTTCTCTTATCTTCAATGTATGGCTTGTCTCTAGATGACATGACATATTGTTCCCCAACCCCCCCAACATATATATATATATATATATATATATATATATAGAGAGAGAGAGAGAGAGAGAGAGAGAGAGTAGTGCTAGGATACGGTTTTGGTAGTTGGTGTGACCTGGCCTCACCTCCTTTCTCAGCTGTCAGATTAGATCAGACGGTTCCTTAAAAAATAAAAAATAAAAAATAGAAGATCCTGCCTGTTACACTTGCCTTTGGCATGCGTCAATTCACGGGGTGGGTGGGGGGGGGGGTTGGAGTGAATTGTGAGATGAGTTGCCTGATCAAAGGATTGGATGGCCATGTCCATTCCCCCACTGCATTTTGCGCCCATCAGAGCACTGGCACGCAGATGTGCCGCATGCACGTCTGTGCGTTTCATGTGCAGTGCTCTGCTGGGTGTGGATGCAGTGCAGTGAACTGTTTTGTTTTTTTAGGATCCCCTGGATCTAAATCTGAGGGCTAAAATGCTAGGTACGGCCAGGGCGGTTCCCTGGCCCATCATTTGTCTTCTCCTCCATGCGTCTGACTCTGACCTAGTGGCTAGGAAAGGGCCAAAGGGAGGAAGAAAAGCAATAAAAATCAGGGATTTTCATCTGGTACTTTTATTAGCAAATGGCTTTGGAAGTTGGGTTCAGGGAAGGAGGGCTGTGGCTGGGAGTGATAAGGCAAAATAGTACAGAAGATCCTGTGGGGTATCCAGCCAGACACTGAACTGAATAACCTTTCTTCCTTGTGGAGTTCATTCTCTGAGCTCAAGATGTAGTATATGCAGGCTTATAGATTGCACTTGGTGACGTAGAACCGACACTATTTTTGGAAAGACAGATGGAGTGGGAACCTCCTGGAAGATGAGCCTTCTGTCCTACTTAGGGCTATCATGGACACTGGCAACTGTAGCTGATGTCTTTGATGTAGGGCAGTGGGGGGAGGTTGACTTCCAAGATCTAGGGGAAACCTGCAGGATGATGAGATTGTGCAAGTGGAAGAATTGTTACTTCTTCTTGAGGGTCTGCCGACAGCCAAAGGGCAGGGCTCTTGGAGGTGCAGGTGGGACAAAAATTGTAGATTTATTGTCAGCCCAGCCTAGTAACATTGTAGACGGAGGAAATGCACTTCTCAATGGTCCAAGTTTGGTGCCTAGCAAGCTTTTCATTGAAAGTGAAGATTCTGATATGGAGGATCTCACATGGTAAACTCCCTGCTTGTGATTGGCTTGCACACTTTACGAATGATATCAAAAGATTATGTTGCCTATCACTCATGTGGGGAGGAAGAGACATTAGTCATTAGGGCTAACCTATGTCCCAACCCAGCACAGCCCAATTTTCCCAAGATTGGGCTGACCCAATTTTGTGGAATTTGTTTGTTCTGAAGTCTGGACCAGCCAGCAAGCTAGGCCAACAAACATGAATGTTATTGCTCGACTCGCGAAAATTTCTATTTCCGCGGCGTGATGCGCACTCGCCTTTCGGAAGGCCGAGATAGGTTGACTTGGCACACGGAGATTTCGGGGTGTTGACAGAGAAATGCAAAGAATGATAGGAACGCACATGAAAGAGAGGCGTATAGTTAATCGTTCTAGATGATTGTGACGGGAATGACTGGATGGAATGCGAGTATGCTAGTCGATTTCTCGACGATCACCTGTGGAACCAAGTTTTTGACTGGAGAAGTGTCACTAGGGCACGACACGTGGGCACGGAATGTGGGGCGACGTGGAGAGAAAAAGGTTCCGCTGGTATGAGTGGAGGCGATTGTGGGAGCTCGTGTACTGGACGTCTTTCTCCACTGACCGCAAGTAATCGGTGTTTATTTTACATCGGGCGGAGCCCGAACACCTTTGTTTCTACTGCCGAAAGAAGAGAGTCAGGGACCCTGGGAGCCGTGGCGTCGGGAGGGCTTGGTCCATGCAACAGTGAGAGCAACGTCAACATAATAGGGGTGAGTAGAAGCAGAGAGACTGGTCTCAGTGTGGACGCTGGAGAGGGTACGGACTCAAGGTTTATGACAACGAGGCATTGGCTCGAAAGGAGGAGCATCGGACACTGGATCGACAAGGAGTAGGCAGGTTCTGGCTCAGGTGCGGAGCGGCTATCACTGGCTCGACAAAGAGCAGGCAGGTCTTGGCTCGGGTGTAGGGTCCGCCCGACTAGAGGAGTTGGGACCGAGCTGGGAGACAGATGGCAGTTTGTTGGAAAGTGTTAAGATTGGCCACTGGCGAGGATGGGAATCAATTCTCTGACTGGATTACATCACTATATGCCGTGAAAGGCGTTGTATGGGGGAGTGAAAGTCCGATTATAAGTATGTACAAGCCACAGGGCAATTCCGTCATTTATGACTGTCCCCGGGTCATTGCGTTGTTATGCGGGTATTTTCGCTTTTGTATATAATGTCCGTCAAAGGACTCGTGACTCAGTAGGGTGCCTCATGAGAGGGCTTGCAAGTCCCTTGACGTTCACCTCTCGAGTGTTGTTGTCTGCTGTCGCGTGTCTTACTCAAGTGAAGAGTTAACGGGCACGGCTCAGAGTGAGCAGTTGGGCATGGCTGTGACTGAATAAGTTGGACGCCGTTGAGATTGGAGAAGTTGGGCGTCGTGGGCACCATTGTGATTGGAGCGGCTGGGCACTGTTGAAACTGTGGCAGCCGAGCACTGTTGAGATTGGAGCGGTCAGATGGCGTGGGCACCACCGTGACTTGAGCAGTCGGGTGTCGTTGAGATCGGAACAGTCGGGTGCCGAGGACACCGTCGCTGGGGCGACCTGGTGCCATGAGCACCGCTGTGACTGGAGTAGCTGAGCGCCATTGGGGCTGGAGTAATTGTGCACCGTTGAGGCTGGAGTCGTTGGGGTCCGTTGAGGTTGTGGCAGTGGGTGCCGTGGACACCATTGTGACTGGAGTGATTGAGGGTCGTTGAGGCTGAGATAGTTGGGCACCGTCTGGATTGGGCAGTCGGGTGCCGTTGGCACTGTCGTGACTGGAGTAACTGGGTGCCGGGGGTGCAACTGTGACTGGAACAATTGAGCACTGTTGAGACTGGGACAGTCGGGCGCCACGGCACCGTTGTGACTGAAGGAGCTGGGTGCCATGAAACCCTGGTGGTCGGGCGCTGTTGGGACTGGCAATCGGGTGCCTGGCACTTTTATCGAGACAGAGGTTTGGCACTTCATCTTGCATCAAGACTCGTGAAATAGGCCCATCACCCGAGTAGCTGTGCGGGGCACGTTTATTGAGGCGGGGACTTGACACTTCATCTTGCATCAAGACTTGTAAAGCATGCCCGTTGTCTGGATAACTACTTCTGGTCACTACGTCGGGGTAGGGCACGTTCATCGAGGTAGCATCTGGGTAGGGCACTTCCATCGAAGCGACGTTCGGGCATGGCACGTTCATTAAGGCAGGGACTTGACACTTCATCTTGCATCAAGACTTGTGAACACACCCTTGTCCGGTGAAGAGGTTTGTGTCGTGACTAAGCGCCGTATGAGGGACGAACATGCGACATGCTCTCGGCGTGTGTTTAGCAAATACAAAACTAACCAACAAATTCCTTCACAAGCCGTTTGTAGCCTCTGGGGATGAGCTCCATATTCATATGACCCTTGGCCTCTCTAGGGGGGGGTTTATAGGCCAAGGATTGAAGAGGGGTCATACTGGTGCGCGTAAAGGGGGGTTTACTCGGACCAGGGTGACCCCTAGCAGGCTGGTCCGCGTAAAGGGGGGGGGGGTTTATGCGGACCAGGTTGGGCATGCTTGAACGCCGTCGTCTGGGGGATCGCGTTCTGACATGAACGCGATACTGGAGATGGCCGCGTTTTGGACTCGGTGCTTGGGCCTAGCTCGTTCAGCAAGGCAGCCTTCGGGCAGGGTACTTTCATTGAAGCAATGTCCGGGCAAGGGGAGTTCATCGAGATAGGGTCTTGACACTTCATCTTGTATCAAGACTCATGAAGTATGCCCGTCGTCTGGGTGGCCACGTGTAGGTCACGACGTCTTGGCAGGGCACATTTTTCAAAGGGGCATCTGGGCAGAGCGCTTCCATCAAAGTTGTGTCTGGGCAGGGCACGTTCATCAAGGCAGGGACTTTACGCTTCATCTTGTATCAAGACTTGTGAATATACTCTCGTTCGATGGGAAGGTTTGTGTCTTGGCTAAACATCGTATAAGGGACGATCATGCGACATGCCCTCGACGTGTGATTAGCAAGCACAAGACCAACCAACGAAAATCATTGTTTTCCTCCTCAAGCGTCGTTCACGAGCTGCATAAGCCTCCAAGGATGAGCCCCTTTGTTCTTATGACCCTTGGCCTCTCTATGGGAGGTTTTATAGGCCTTGGGTTGGAGGGGGATCAACCTGGTCCGCGTAAAGGGGGTTTACGCTGTTGTGCCCCTTGTGCCTTGATGATGTTGTGTTGTTTTGATGATAGCAACATTAGGAGTCACCACATAAGAATGCATGATTAATCTATGATTAAGTGCTTGATCTGTATGTCTTAATGATGATTTAACTGATAAGCATTCAGTTACTGCTTTAGGTTGGTGCATTGTTTTGCTTGCTGCATTGGGCCTGAACATGTCTGAGCATCAGTTAAGTCAGTGCACTTAAGTTTTGTCTAAGGCTAAGGTTCATGCATATCTCAGTCAGGCTGCACAACAAACTTAGTGCATGTTATTGTTCATGTGGATAGTGGTCTGTGCGTCTTGTTCCTGCACGATGCCTTGAAATTGATAGTCGGTGCTATGTCGTGTTTTAGCACGGTTGGTGCAATCTTTGATCCTAGTATTGAAATGAGACGGTGCAATACTTGCACCTGCATAAGTGAGTCTGTGCATCTCTCATTCTTGCACCGGTGTAGTCCAAACAAGGGCACTCACGGATTGATCATGTCCGTGCAACACTTGCACACTACATATATCCTGACAATGCATTCTCGGGCTTTGCGTTGAAAGCATGTCCGTGCATTTGCTTTTGCAGGAATGATTGAGTCTGTGCATGTGTGTGTAATCATCACATTTAGTCCATGCACATGGTGGCAAAGTGAGTGCATGTTCTCTTGCGTGAACAAGTCGGTGCAAGTTTATTTTGTACTAACTAGGTCCATGCAACTCCAGTTGCTTCGTGCATATCATACCCTATGTCCGTGCACATCCTTCGTGATTAAATGAAGTCTGTGCATATTTTATACATAATTGAAAGACACTTATGCAACAGGTCAACAGCTCGTGTTCCTCAACAAGGGCACGTGATCCAATGATGATCCTCACTCAAAGATGTTGCCACGTGGACCCTTATTCATCCAGATTCTGACAAGTGACGAGCGTCTCCTGAAGCTTCCAGGCCGTAGCGTTCCCTCCACACTCCTAGGACAAGAGCTCGTCAACTTGACCTGATGGAGTATATATGGTCTGCTTCTGGCAATCAGAAGGGAATCTCTCGAGAGCAGAAGAAGAAAAAGAGAAAGATCGAGATCGAGAGCAGAAGAAGAAAAAGAGAAAGAGAGAGATCAAGAGCAGAGAAGAAGAAGAAAGGGGAGAAAATTAGAGAGAGAGCAGAAGAAGAGCAGAAGAGAGAAGTGTTCGAAAAAGAAAGAGTGAGGAGACAATGAGAAGAAAAGAAAAGAGAGGCAGAGAGGCATAGACCAGCAGAAGAAGAAGAAGAGAGAGAGAGAGAGAGTTCGTGGAGAAGAAGACAGAAGATTTCACTGAAGATCTGGTTCTACTGGACCGTGGATCAAATCCAGGCCAGTTAGCTCCTGCGAGAGCAACTTTGGTTTGTAGAGTTTTGCAGCTTTCCGGCGCTGTTACTTTCGTCTTTGTTTTCTCTTATCTTTGTTTCAAGCTGTTTGTCAGCAGTAGCAGAGGTGGACTCCTCTGGACGGGTTAAGCTGTAAGCCCCAGCGGTTGCAGAGGAGGATTCCTCTGGTCGGCGAAGCTGTAACGCCCAGCAGTCAAGCTGTGAGTCAGCGGATGGCTAAGCTGTATTGTCCAGCCGAAGCAAGCTGTGATGCTCAGCTGATGTTGGCAGGCTGTGAGGCCCAGCTGTTAAGCTGTGTATCAGCGGAATCCACACTCTAGTTGGAGTGTGGGGTGGACGTAGGTCTGTGGACCGAACCATCTAAAAATCTATTGTCTCCATGGTTTGATTTCTTATCCGATTGTCGATAGATGAATGGCTAGGAGCGTTTCAATTGAGTATTCTATCCGGATGTTTTAAGGCACACGCTGTTCGTACTTGACTCTCTATACGGATCAGACTTGGCTAGGTGTCTACAGTTTAGTAGCCCAACTGATTGATCAAGTGCTTCTGCGAATCTTTTAGTTGGAAGATCTCAATTGATTTCTATTCGTTAACTCTGATTGCTTTAAGTGTCAATTGAGCGAGAAGTTTTAAAGAGGGATTCATTCCCCCCCTCTGAATCCATCGCACCGGTCCTATCAGTTGGTATCAGAGCATACCATTGGTCCTATCATACGCGAACCAGGGTGACCCCTAGCAAGTTGGCCCGCGTAAAGGGGGGGTTTACGTGGGCTGGAATGGTGGGCGGTGAACGCGATTGTCGGGGGGACCGCTTTCTGATTGAACGTGATCGTAGGGGTGACCGCGTTCTGGACTGGCAACCTAACCCGCGTGAAGGGGGGTTTACGCGGACTAGAATTGTGGGCGGTGAACGCGGTCAGCCTGGGGACCGCGTTCTGGATTGAACGCAGTGGTGGGGGGAATCACATTCTGTACTGGCAGGCTGGTCCGTGTAAAGGGGGTTTACGCATGTTGGAATGTTTGGGGGCATCTTGGTCTGGGTAAATCTCTCCCCCTAGGGGGTTTAGGTGGACTAGAATGGTTGGGTTTGACTTAGAGGAGAGGGAAAAGCCACGTAGGTCCCACTGTGGGTTAAGGCGGGCTAGTTTGAGGGACAGAAAGAGGTGCGGGTCTCATCGGGGGTTAAGGCAGGTTGGGCTTTCTTTTCTTTGCTGGTTTTCGGCGGGCTAGAGTGAAGACTTTAAGCGGGCTGGGGCTGAGTGGGTCAAGGGTTTAGGCGGGTTGGAATGAGGCTTGGGTTTAGGCGGTTGGAATGACGGGTTTAGGTGAGTCAGTTGAGCTAGGGTTTACGAGGGTCAGGTGGACTGGGTGAAGAAGAGAGAGAGAAAGAGAGAAGGCTCACTTGAATCTGGACCTGGAACAACTGAGCTCGCCGTATGTCTGGGCTCTGTCTTGAATGCGGTGGGCCCAGGTGCCGCGTTCTGAGATGATCGCGCCTTGCTGGATGACCGTGACCTGGCTGGTAGCTGTTAGTGACTCGGAAGTCCCCATGCCGCTTGCTGTCGGAGTCGCAGGTGTCAAGGCCGCTTGTGGAAGGCGTGTCAGGAGTTGTTCCCTGCCTTTTGTCATGCGCCGCGTGATGCGATGGGTGGTTGTGAGTCCCGGGTTGGCCCGGCAACTAGGATGTCAGTATGATGATGTCGTTTGTCTGGTAGTCGGGGATGACCCCCGTTTCTTGATGGGGTGCCGTGGGACACGACATGTTGTTCTAGGTCCCTAGTTGGCCCGGTTGTTAGAGTGCTAGCGATGTGATACCGTATGCAGAGTGTTCCCAGGGGTGGTCTCCGAATCTTTATAGAGTGCCGCTTAGTGCGACAGGTTGTCCTGAACCCCAGGTCCAATCCGGTCGTCGGGAAACTTGCTGGCATGGTGCCGTTTGATCGGGGCGATCCCCGTTTGTCGTGTTGTGCCGTTTGACACGGCGAACTGTCCTGGATGATGGGCTCGACTCGGCCGGCAGAGCACTTTTGGCGTTATGCCTTATGCCATTTTGCTCTGTTTAGGGAATACTTTTTTGTACTTAAATCCTGATTAATTCTAGAAAATAAGTGGGTGCCAACAGTTATCAGGGAAACTTCCTCCGCCGACTGCTGCCCCCACTAGAAACAAAAGGGAAAGAAGATGCATGAACCCCTTCCTCAGCTGTCACTGCTTGGACATGTGGATCGCGGTGGAGGAATGTGTTAGGAGAGGAGTAAGAATCAATACTAAGAGGAATGTTTGTCTAATGGATGTTTTAGAAGGAGAGACTCTTGAGATCATGGAGATCCTAGACTAGAAGATGGGGAGAGTGACTCAAGACCGAGGGAGTTGATTTAGAAAATTTTCATGGCAGTTTAGAAAGAGAAGACATGGTGGAAAAGAAAGTCATGCCACATGTGGAAGGCTGCAGGGAAGGGGGGGGGAGAGAGAGAGAGCTGGAGGGAGTAAAACTGTAAAGAGATGGGATCTGATCTGAGGAAGGGGAAGGAGAGAGCTCTTCATGTATGGGAAAGCTGAAGGGAGTGAAACTATGGAGAGGTGGGATGTTGATGTGGGACGGCTATCGTAAATGGGTCCGACTAAGACGACTAATTGAGATCTGCAAGGCTTCGTAATAAATTGGCATAAAATCTGTTGCACTTACGAACTTCAAGAGAAATAATACATGAAAATAACAAGAACTACGCTCAAAGAAAGCCACCCCTCACAGCGAGAAATGTCAGACGGAATGGTAGGTAGAACTACCATGGTCTAGGGTATCAACTCCATGTACGAACAATCGCAAATCGGTGCCCTTAGGCGGGTCGCTCACATGCACACGTTCCGACAATAAATAAAATAATGGGCTTGAAGATCCTATCACACTCAAACGGTAGCAAATTTGACCAAATACGAGACACGCAGAAAAATGAAAGAGCTATCAACCACTAACCGACTCACTGAAAAGTGAGGCACGTAAATCGAGGCCCTGGCAGTTCAATGCCCTGTCCACAGGCTGAAGACGACAGAGAAGAGGGGTGCCGGGACTGCTGCTGCTGAAACCGCAGAGGGGGTGGACTGCTGGAGGGGGACGAGGACGGAGACAGTGCACTGCTCGCGGGACCTGCCGGCAAGGTCGAGGCTCAGTTCGGGCTTCTGTAGGGGAAGCCGTTGCACCTGCTACCACCGGGTTGCAGGGGTGTAGCCGGGTGTGATCAGCGGTCGTAGGGCGACCACGGACTTTGCTGGTGGGGCCGGAATGGTGGAGGTCGCGGTGTTCAGATGCCTGCCTGTAACCTGAGGCGGCGCCGGGGTGAGCCGCTAGCTGTGCAGTGGGTGGCCGGATCGGGCACAGGTGATGGCGGCTACTGGCAAAGGACCGCTCGCGGGCGCCAGCTGAGATGACGGCCGCAGCCGCAGCTGCTGTTGTTGACAGGGGAAGGAGGTGAGGAGGCAGCCAGCGCTCTTCCCGCTGTTGCTATTGCCAACGAAGGAGGGAGTGGAGGCGGTCGGCCGGTGCTTCTGCTGCTGTGGTTGAGGAGGCGAAGAAGGGGAAAGAGGAAGGAGAAGAAGTGGAAGAGAAAAGTCGGGGGGCGGGGTGTTTGTCAGAGGAAGGAGAGGACGAAGGAGCACAGGGGGTGGGAGAAGCAGTGGTGGGGTCGGGAGAGAAGAGCATGGGAGGGACCTAGGGCTTTGTGCCCAGCCCTTCACTGGAGAAGAAGACAGTGGTCGCCAAGAAATTCTTTTATTCTATTCTGTTCTGAGAATTAGGGTACAGGACCTTTTTTATAGGAGATCAAAACTCCCAAATGACCATGATGACTTTGAACAAAAGCAAAAAGCATAGACTGACCCAAAATATAAAAGGGACTAAATGGGCCTCAAATAATGGGCTGTACATCAAATCTCAAATGACCCTGTAACAACTGAAATACAGATCAGTCCTCAAGTGGACCATCATCGAGCCAAATCAAGGCCTGAGTCAATGTTGATGTCTTCCGAGGGCAGTAAACGTGGGCTGGGTCGAAGTGTCGAACCAGGTCCGTGCTTAAGTGTCCTCACTGGATGTGATGCGTAGAGGTGGGAGGACATAAAGATGCTTGAGGGAGGGAGCAGAGAGAGAGTAGGAACATGAGAAAAAAAAAGCGAGAGAGAGAGAAGAGAAGACAGTGAAAAGTCCAGGATGTGTGTATGTATGTATGTGTGTGTGTGTGTGTGTGTGTGTGTGTGAGAGAGAGAGAGAGAGAGAGAGAGACCAGGATTGGGCAGCTCAACAACCCAACGCACATTGTTGAATGTGGATTACATTTAACTACAGTTGCTTCTGAATTTGGTCTGACCGAAATTCAGCTTTGACTCATCCAGCCTGCTAGAGGCCCATTATTAGGTGCAGGCTTTTCACAGGATGGGACTTGTGGCTGTCTCATAAAGTTGGTGAGAAGCCTAATTTTAATTTGGTATCAGCACCAGACCCTAAAGGGAGATCATGAGAATATGAGATCTGGGGTGGCTGATTTTGCATCCAACCCTTTGGGCATTTTGGGGGTGTGGTAACTGGCCCTCCACCAGGCAAAGCAGATCTTGCAAAGTGTTTAGCTTCATATTGACTGGGTTAGGGTGGGGGCTAAGCTTTCTGCAAATTCCTCCATTTTAGGGTTTTTAGGTAGTTATAGAGTTTCTCACCACCTTTGTGTCAATTGTACCTATGTATGTAGTTACTTGGCTCTACAATGGGTAAAGCAGATCTTGCAGAGTGTTTAGCATTACATTGAATGGGTGAGGGAGCAAGCTAAGGTTCTTGCAATGAGGAAGGTCGTGATTCCCCCATTTTGGGTTTTTAAGTAGCTTTAGAGTTTCTCACAACCTTTTTGTCAATTGTATCTTAGTATGAAGGATTTCTGAGAGCATACTGTTACTATATATGTGTTCCCTTTTGTTTTAATATTTACTGAAGTTTTGGTGCTGTCCATGTTCAAAGAAAAATGTCAACTCTTTTATTATGTGACGCAGATAAACAAAAGATCTACTATAGGCTCCACTGTATCACATGCTCGTAGTGGGCGTAGAGTCAACAATGATCACATTGCTGTAGCCATAGATTTGGAGCAAGATAACGGTACATTGGATGATGAGGATGACGATAAAGGTCAGCCCATTCCTGTGTACTCCTGGTTTCTCTAATTTATGCAATGTCTCAGTTGTCCGTGTTAGTAACAAGTATTCTTGATGTTGGTTAAAGTATTTTCTATATTAGTAGGAATTAATCAAAGTAGAATGAGAAACTCATCATTTTTCTTCTGTTCTGAAGCTCATGGATTCAAATCACTTACCACATCCAAGATAGTCCCAAGAGCCACTCGACCTGTGGCAGACAGAATCGATGGACTCTGGTAGGCATGACCTCAAGTTGCCAAATTTCATAGTGAATTTCCTGGCTGTATTATTCATTAATATATTTGTTTTACTGTTGCAATACCAGGGTTTCAATTGAGCGGCTACTCATGAGACAACCTAGTCTACGACTTGGGCTAATATTATACTGGTTTGTACTGCATGCACTACTTGCTGCCTCCATTTGAAAGAGCCATGACTGGTAGGCATCCTATTTTATCTGTCTCTTGCCTGATATATGTGATTCTTTTGGATGTAGCTACGATTAACTCTTGCTTGAAATCTACAAAATCTTTATTGTCTTTCGTTTATGTTCTAAAGGTGTGTTCTCACATGGAGATATGTGAGGGGCTAAACACAAGTTATATATCAAATTTATTTTTTTCAAGGCCTCGGATCTGTACCCAGGATGTTCCCTGTTTTGGGCTCAGCAACAATTACACTCGTTTATGGCTCATTAATTTGTCCTTAGCTAACTGCTGTGGTTGACTCAGTGGAGGATATGAATAACAGACCCATCCAGTAGACAACTGTTCTTTTCTCCAAGCCCACCGGAATCAGCCTAGCCTCATTTTTTTTCTTTTAAAAATGAGGGACATTAATTCCTTTAATGTCCCTGGGTTGCACTGTAAAATTCAAATTCGGGTAAGCTGGATTTGAACTTGCTAGAAATGGCTGCTGCTTAGCAAGAGAAAAACATGATTATTTACTGGAAATGGACCTATTTACACGATCTATTCACTAAGTTACTGGTGTATGCAATCTGGAGCTACTAGATCCACAATTTGCAACTTTTAGGAGCAGTAATTTTTTTAATAAAAGGGATTTTTGCATATAAACTATTGCTAGCGAAAAGTGCAGATTGATCAGTCCTGCATTTGAATTTACACGTCATTAAAAAGCCCCTTGCGTGCTCAAATTCAAGCGCAAGGGTAGTAAATCTGAAGTTTTTTTTTTTCTAACAATGGCTTATATGCAAAAATCATTATGAATATGCCCTCATTTTCCTGCCTCTTTCGCTGACAATCTGGGGCTACCTCTGTCAATGAAATGGTTCAGTTTTGTATACACCGTATTGAGCTAAGATTAGCTTCAATCATAGCAGTGCACCATTTGTGGACTATGAAATGATTTGTCTCCCCTCTGCTTTTTGAATCATCCATGTCTGGAATCTGTATTTTTTGGGACGACATCCTTCAAAGTCCCGGTACTCACTGGTCTATTGTGATCTCTTTGTATGTCTGCAGCTTGGCAAGTGGTTCTTTTCAAACTGCGGACGGCTTTAGTGAGAACACATTCAGCACACAGAGCTTATTACCTGGTAAAAGGTCAAATGCGAGCATTTGTATAGGAATTTATTCTTTTATAGGCGTACACAGTGGGAAAAGTCGTTTGTTTGGCGACGTTGGGGGCTGCGATTTCGATGTGTTTTTTGTTCCAGTAAATCACAGCTTGGCTGGGTTGCCTTCAATAAAAAGGGATATGCAGTGCTACTATTGTGGAGCCTTAACGCAATGCCTCCGCTCAAAAAGTCAGAAAGAGTATGATACGGCCAACCATTAGCACACTATAGTTTTCTTTTTTTTTTGGTTTTCCCGCATTGCATCTCTGTACATTACCATTTTGTTTCGTGTTTCTTGTTCTCACCCAATTGTAAGTTATAGAGCAAAAGAAATAGATGTATTGGTAACATATAGTGTACCACATTTTCTTGTTGACTCGGTGGGGATCCATTGCGTTTGTGCCCGCTTGTGCTTTATAGCGTTCTTGAGGGTGGCTGGGTGATGAATGAGGGTTTCCCTTCTGAATATTTGCCAAAATGATTTACTATTTATAATAAATTATTACTATTAAAATTAAGTTGTTATGCATCATATGTAACAAGGTATCGCCAAAAAAAAATCGTAACGAGGAAATGGATTGGTAGTACATTTTCTCACCACTTTTTTGTATGATGAATAAGACGTGATATTGCAATTCTTTCATATCTATTCTAATAAAAACTCAGATGAAGTATAACTAATATTTAATATTATGACATGTTTTATCCTCGAGATAAATAACTTTCTTACATACATAATACAAAATTACCTTTTGTGTTTTAATATTCTTAACAATCTTATTATCTTACAATACTAGCAAATATATCCTTACTATCGCTAGTTGTTAGCATTGTTTTATAATCTCTCATTTAATCCTAGTTACTCTTTAACTTAGTTTAAAAAATAAATCAAAATGTTTCTAATCACTCTGCGCCTGTCTCTCTTTATCTCTCTCTCTCTCTCTCTCTCTCTCTCTGGCACAATGCACCGGTCAAAGTAACATTTTTGTAGAAGTTTTTTATTTGCTTTTTTTATTTTATAGATAAATTGGAATATTATTGCATCTTTAACCGTGGATAACAATAGGAGTATTTTTTGAAAATACTTTAACATAGGAATGTTATTATAAATAGTAATAATAAAAAATAATTGTATAATTCTATACACAAGAGAGTTATTTGTGTAATTATCACTTTACAGAGTGATGTCAAAGAAATTAACCCCCCTCCCCCACACCATTAACATTATCACGTTATTGGCATCCGGCCTTCAATGCAGCAATGAAATCAGACCTTAGTTGCGCACTTGCGTAAGGCCATGAGTACTTACGTACCTGCGGACATGTCACATAGAGGAACGTAGTGGCAAGATATTTTTGGGAAAATTACTCATATACATTTAAAATCTTACTAAATTATTCTTATATATTCACATTTATCATATTTATCATAATTCTTCAAAACCTTCGTGAATATCTCATTATACCCCTTCGTCACGTACCATAACCCAAGGTGAATTAAGAGAAGAGAAATAATTAACATATCTAAAACACTCTAGTCAACTCTCTCTCTCTCTCATTTATCTCTTCTTTTCTCTCTTGTCTCTCTCTATACCGGCAACATCTAGGGGTACCGGCCCTCCTCCCTCCCTCACACTCTCTCTCTACCTCATCTCTCTCTCTCTCTCTCTCTCTCAATCTCTCTGCATCTCACCAGGCTGGAGGGAGAGACCCCCTCCGGTGCCCTCCTCTCTCCCTCTCTCTCTCTCTCTCCCTCACCATGAGGGAGACGATGAACACTATCACGCTACAGGTACAGCTCTTCCATTCCATTTCTCTCTCTCTCTACACAATAGTGTTCAGGAAAATAAAGAAGGAGAAAGAAGGTGGAGGGAAAGGAGGAGGTGGTGGCCCTCTTCTTTGGTGGGCCTGGCTGCCGGAGGTCCCGACAACGGAAAGGCATGGAAGGGCACTCGGCTGGTAGAGGATCAAAGAGCATCACTGACGACTCTACCATTAAAGGCGGGATACTATTGGACCCGGGTGCTAGGGATGGTGCGGGTGGTGACTTGAATGAGGCATTTGACGTGGTGGGGCACCTCCGCTTGTGTCCTAAGAAGGCTGACACCACCACTACCGGGAGAGCCCTCATCGCAGAGCTCCTCTTCGCTCGGTCAGTGAAGAAGATGTCCGGATCGGCCTAGCGACGATGGAGACCCACTGCGAGAGCATGATCATTGGGTTGGTGGAGGCGTGGAAGTAGAGGGAGGCGCAGACCTTGAGACCGGCATCTGAAGGAGATGAGCCTGAAAGTTGCCGAGGAAGCTAGGCGGCAACTGGGTGAGGGGCGGTGCCTTCACGGGGCGGCCGTGCCAGGAGATATATGTGGTGGGCGAGGGGATCGCCGGCATTGGCGCCGACCATGCCGGCCTTCAGCTAACTCAAGATAGACTCCCACGTATCCTCCTCCGTCACTACTCGCTCTAGCAGTTGCATGTAGTTGTGGAGGCGGTACTCCCCATAGCCCTTCTCGAACATAGTCATGTTCATCACCAAGAACATGAGATGCTCCTATTCGTCGTCTTCCTAGAGACATCGTGGCATAATGGAGCACACTCTCTCCCCCTCCTACGGCCTCCCCCCTTCCGTGCGCTCTCTCTCTTGTTGTATATATATCTCGGTGTTTTTGATGATAACAAAACCAAGGACTTTTGGTGGCTCACATGTTTGGAATCTCTGACCTAAGTGTTGTTCACAAGTTTTCAAGGTTGGATTTCTTCATGCCCTTGCTTAAGGTTTTAGCCTTCCGAATGATTTTGTAAGATCTTCAATGAACTTGAAATTACCTATAAACATGCATCCAATTCATGTCTCGATCTTATGGATATGGTTCTCTGGGCTAAACTCTTTATCTTTCAGGTCTTTTGAAAGTTCGGTCGACCTCCAGCATGACTCCGGTCGACCTGAAATAACAGAATGCAATTCTCTACAGTCTGTCACAGTGGCGGTCGACCGCCCCTCAAATCCCGGTCAACCGAAATTCCCAGGGACCGGCCACCTGCAGGTGTCTCAGTGGCGGCCGACCGCCAACCCCGAGCTGCCAACAATTGTTGACTTTTTATCATTTCGAGCAAAGCCATTCTCATGGGTATTGTTTAATCCCTAAGCAACCAAACTCTCCAGAAATTATGGATCTGGTCTGGGAGAGTCATTGGACCATTCAAGAACCTATAAAACATATACAATAGGGATTGGAAAACCCTAATGCTTAAGGTGGATCAAGGGGGCTGCCAAGAGGAAGAGAAGGGATTCAGCACTGTAGACGTGAACAGTGCTCCGAGAAAAGTTCTTCATCCTTCTTCATCCAATCAAGTGAAGATCAGCCCAAGGATTCAAGCTGCATCCAAAGCATCCAATCATCCATTAAGGGGCAGCAAATCAAGATTCTTCTCTTGTGTTCTAAATTCTTCTTGTTCTCTTAAGCTTCATCTGCGGTTCTTGTAATTGTTAAACATTTCAGTGTGTGTGGATCTTCCTAGATCCGTGTGTGTGTGTGTGTGTGTGTTTGTGTGTTCTCCGTTGTAGCTGCGTGCGTGTTAAGGTGTTTCTTACACCTTCGCGGGAACTCTCCTTCCCAGTGTGTGAGTGTTGTGTGTGTTTGATCTTGTAACTTTTTACAAGATAGTGTGTGGATCCTCACAGTCCGTGAGGGGTGGACGTAGGTTGCCGTTGTGGCATCCGAACCACCTAAAAATCGTTGTCTCAGTGTGGTTTGTTCCTTTTCCTCTATCTCCTTTCTGTGCAAATCGTAAGTGTGCATTCCAGTTCAATTTTTATTCTCGTTTATCCTGCATAATCCTTTTATCACCATATAGTTTTTGCCTTGTCTGTTGGCTGTTGTTAGTTTTGTTTCTCATATTAGCATCCTATCACATATTTTATAAAAAAGCCGAAAAAGTTTGATTAAAAATACCAACAGCCAATTCACCCCCCTCTTGGGTGCCATTTAATCTCGGGACTTCAATTGGTATCAGAGTCAAGGCTCTTTCGTTCACAGATCTAACGATCTAGAGTAAGATCCGGTTAAATGGCAAACAAGGGTATGATACCCGAGGGCCACTCCATCAACCGTTCTCCCTACTTTGATGGTTCAAACTACTCATACTAGAAAAACAGAATGCATGTCTTTCTTAGGGCTCAAGAGTATGAAGTTTGGAGAGTTGTGGACAAGGGTCCTCATAAACTAGGGGATGATGAAGATAAATGGACACCTGAGGAAATTAAGAAATGCACCGCTAACTATAATGCCATGAATATCATGCAATGTGCTATACACCCTAATGAATTCTCTCGTGTCTCCATGTGTAGCTCGGCCAAAGAAATGTGGGACAAGCTGCGACTCATATATGAGGGAACTTCAGAAGTCAAGGAAACCAAGGCAAACCTCCTAGTCACTGACTATGAGTTATTTAAGATGAAACCTGAAGAAACCATCTCCGAGATGTTTGCAAGGCTAACAGAGATCACAAATGGTCTCAAGAGTCTTGGGAAAGAATACTCAAATTCTGACCTTGTAAGGAAAGTGCTAAGATCCCTACCGTCGGCATGGCACACAAAGGCCACGGTGATTGAAGATTCAAAGAACTTGTCTACTCTCACCCTGGATGAACTCATAGGGTCACTCATGACCTATGAGATAAATATAAGGAGAACGGTTGATGAAGACATCAAGAAGAAAAATGTCATTGGACTGAGAGCTCATCACTCCGATGACAAATTACAAGAAGGTGAATCAAGTGACGGAAGTAATGAAGAGGAAGAATTGGCGATGATAACTCACCAAGTGAGGAGATTTCTAAGGAAGAAGAGAAACTTTCAGGGAAACTTTAGAAAAGGGCAAAGAAAGCCCACGCAGACCAAAGGCGAGTCGAGCAAGCCAAGTAGCATCATATGCTACGAATGCAAGAAGCCCGGGCACATGAGAGGTGAATGTCCGGATCTGAAAAAGAAATTCAAGAATGATAATTTCAAGAAACCCAAAGCCATGGTCGCCACATAGAGCGACGAAGAAGATGAACCATCTGATGAATAGATCCAAGAACTTGTGGAAAGCTTGTGCCTCATGGCACATGAAGATGAATCCACGGAGGTAAACTTTGACCCTGATTTTATTTCCAATGAACAATGGGAATCTGAATATGAAAAATTGTATACGAAATGCAAGAAGATCAGATCTGAAAACAAAACTCTCAAAAAGAAACTTGATGACTTGTCACATGAAGATATCTTTGTCAAATTTGAGAAACTAGAACAGGAATGATTTGAGGCCACGGAAGAAAGAGAAGGTCTATTACAAACTATTTCAGATTGTGATAAAGCCAAAGAAGAACTATCATGCAAAGTAGTTGAAATGGAGAAAGCATGTGAAAAAATGAAAATTGAAGAACAAATTCTGAAATCCACAAACTCAGAACTTAAAAAGAAAACTGTGAGCTTGGAAAAAGAAGTGGATGATCTTCAGTTCACATTGTCTAAATTTGTTAAGGGCAAGCAAAACCTAGATAATTTGTTGGGAGTGAAAGTCAATTTTTAAAAAGAAGGTCTTAGATACACTCCACAAAATCAAAAATCTTTTGAGCATAAGATCACCACATCATTTGCTCATGAAAGAGGTGAAAATCATACTTCATGTTCAAAGTCTGAACCAAAACATGATCAACCCAAACCACGACAGTTTCAAGGAAAGTTTGCACCTGTTAATTGCTATCATTGTGGTAGATTTGGTCATGCTATTGTGAACTGCTGGTTTAGACAAAGCCCACCTAGAAATCATGTCTCTTGGACCAAGAAAAGATATACCAAGAACTGGACTAACTCCTACGGACCCAAACTAGCTTGGGTACCAAAAATAATTGCATGAGAATTTTTCTTCTTGCAGATATGTCTTGAAGCCAGGGGGAGCAAATGGTACTTGCATAGCGGGTGTTCAAGGCATATGACAGGGGACAAGAAAGTGTTCTCCACACTACAAGATAAGGATGGAGGTTCAGTTGTCTTTGGAGGTCAAGACAAAGGTAAAATCGTTGGGATTGACAATATTGGTAAGAATTCTGAAATTCTTATTGAAGATGTACTTTTGGTGAAAGGCCTGAATCATAATCTGCTTAGCATAAGCCAATTGTGCGATAAGGGTTTTAAAGTTATTTTTGATGAAACCCACTGCATTGTCTTAAACAAAAACTCAAATGAGATTAAATTTCTTGGAAAAAGGAATAACAATGTTTATACTGTTGATATTGATAACGTTTCGTGTGATGATCTCTGCTTGGTTGCGAACAATCATGAAAATACTTGGTCATGGCACCGAAGGTTAGGTCATGCTAGTTTTGGAGTTATCTCTAAGTTGTCTAGACATGACCTGGTGATTGGACTGCCTAAATTAAAATTTGAAAGTGACAGAATCTGTGAAGCTTGCACGAAAGGCAAGCAAACACGAATTTCCTTCAAAAACAAAAACATTGTTTCATCCGCTAGGCCTTTGGAACTGTTGCATCTTGATCTTTTTGGTCCTACTAGAACATCTAGCCTAGGAGGAAAATCATATGGTTTTGTGATTGTTGATGATTTTTCCAGATTCACATGGGTGTTGTTTTTAGCAAATAAAAATGATGCCCTGACGGAGTTTCAAGTGTTTTGCAGAAAAATCCAGAATGAAAAGGGTTACCTCATCACCACAATCCAGAGTGATCATGGTGGTGAATTTGAAAATCATGAATTCAACATGTTCTGTGAGGAACAAGGGTACACACACAACTTCTCATCACCAAGGACGCCCAGGCAAAATGGAGTAGTAGAAAGGAAGAATAGAACGTTGATAGACATGGCCTGGACCATGCTCAGTGAAAATTCCCTACCTAAGTATTTTTGGGCTGAAGCCATGAGTACAGTATGCTACATCATAAACAGGGCAATGGTAAGGCCCATTCTAAAGAAAACTCCATATGAGCTCTACAAGGGTAAGAAGCCAAACATCTCCTATCTTAAACCCTTTGGATGCCCCTGCTATGTCTTAAACAATGGTAAGTCCAACCTGAGTAAGTTTGATGAAAAGAGTGATAAAGGTATTTTTCTAGGTTATGCACTCAATTCTAGAGCTTACCGATTATTCAATAAAAGGACTTTGGTCATTGAAGAAAGCCCTCATGTTATTTTTGATGAATCCGATTCAAAACTCACAAATCAAATTTCTTCCACTCTGGATGCAGATGAAGATCCCAGGAACTCATCATATGTCAAAGCTAAGGATGAACCATTGAAGGCAACCTCGAGCAAAAATGAGGAAGATGAGGATCCTACAATTGAGACACTGCAAGAACCACAAGTGTAGCATCCTGATTTGCCCAATCCCTCCACTTTTTTAAAGGATCATCCAGCTGTGAACATCATAGGTAATTTGGAGGATGGGGTAAAAACTAGGTCCTCTCGAAGGCAGGTTGAAGAGGAGGACTTGATGGCCCTTCTTTCACAAGAAGAGCCCAAGGACATTCATGAAGCTCTCCAAAATGAATCCTGGATTCAGGCCATGCATGAAGAGCTGCATCAGTTTGAAAGAAACAAGGTGTGGACTCTCGTGCCGCACCCTAAAAATCATCCTACTATTGGAACTCGTTGGGTTTTCAGAAACAAGCTAAATGATGCGGGTTTAATTATGAGAAATAAGGCCCGGCTTGTGACCAAGGGGTACAGCCAGGAGATGGGCATTGATTTTGAGGAGTCCTTTGCACCGGTTGCTAGACTTGAAACAGTCCGGATCTTACTATCCTACGCTTGCTCCTTGAACTTTAAACTATTTCAAATGGATGTTAAATCTGCATTTCTTAACGGTTACATCAAGGAGGATGTCTTTGTAGAGCAGCCGCCAGGTTTTGAGGACTCCAAACATCCACGACATGTGTACAAGCTCCAAAAGGCCTTGTACGGACTAAAACAAGTACCAAGTGCATGGTATGAACGGCTTACCTCTTTTCTGGCTGAAAATGAGTTCAAGAGAGGTAAGGTTGATCAAACACTTTTCACAAGGAAATCAGGTAAGGACATTTTAGTCGTTCAAGTGTATGTGGATGACATTATTTTTGGAGCTACTAATAATGCTTTATGCGAAGATTTTGCAAAGACTATGTAAGGAGAATTCGAGATGAGCTTCATGGGGGAGCTGAAATTTTTTCTTGGATTGCAGGTGAAACAAACTTCAGAAGGAATTTTTATCAATCAAGCCAAATATACTATGGAATTGCTAAAGAAATACGGGATGGCGGAAGTAAAACCCATATCAACTCCCATGGCCACCACCACAAAGCTGAATAGAGATGAAAATGGTAAAACAGTAGATCCTACAATGTTTCGAGGTATGATCGGATCACTACTGTACCTTACAGCATGTCGCCCTGACATTCAATTTGGTGTATGTCTTTGTGCCCGTTTTCAGTCATGCCCCAAGGAATCTCATTTATCAACTGTGAAACGCATCTTTAGATATATCTCATTCGCTCAATAGACTTTGGTTTGTGATTTCCTATCGGTGGTTCCTTTGATTTAATTACCTATACCGATGCGGATTATGCTGGGTGCATTGTAGATCGTAAAAGTACAAGTGGATACTGTCAGTTTCTTGGTGGTTGCCTAGTCTCATGGGCCTCCAAGAAACAACATTCAGTAGCTCTCTCAACGGCCGAGGCTGAATATGTAGCCGCTAGAAGTTGTGGAGCCCAAGTACTTTGGATCAAAAACCAACTGCTTGATTTAGATATTGAAATGAAAACTGTTCCAATACTGTGTGATAATACCAGTGCAATTAATTTGTCAAAAAATCATGTTCAGCACTCAAGGACCAAACATATAGATATTCGCCATCACTTTCTGAGAGATCATATAGGGAAAGGGGTCTTTGAATTGAACTTCATTGACACACACAATCAGCTAGCTGACATCTTCACCAAACCCCTAAACCAGGATCAGTTTAATAAGATAAGAAGAGAACTTGGGATGTGCAAGGGTGAGAGCATACATGCATAGGTTTGCATCTAAGGTATAGGGTTGCATTTGTAGAAAAATCATGTGCATCGAGGGTAGAAAACATGCATATTGCCTCTTCTTTTTCTTATGTGTTTTTACTCACCTTGTATGCCTGATTGTAACTATTTATATTCAACCCTTCTTGAATAATACTTCTATGGCTAAATATTCCTTGATCACAAACATCTATGGACTCAGTGTTGCTGGTACTAAAGGTACTTACTAGGGAAAATCAGAACCTCTTCTCATATATGCATCTTCTTATCCTTACTTCCCATGTCATGTTGGTGGCCCCTCTCAGGCAGTCCGTTGCCTATCCCCCAAATAAAAAAAAGGATAAAAGAAAAAGAAAATCAAAAAAAAAGAAGAGAAAAAGAAAGAAACAAAACAAAGGGGAGAATTTCAATCTTTGGGAATTTTGATCTTGGCGGTCGACCGCCAGGCCCGCGCCGGTCGACCGCCGGCGGCGGACCGGCCCGACTTAAGGGTCAACCGACCCTTCATATATGGGTCTTTTTCTTTCCTTTCTCTCTCTCCTTCCCTTCCACTCACTCTCTACCACCAAACCCCAACCCTAGCACTCCTCATCTCCACCATTCAAGCCTCCACAACCCTTCCTCCTCCATCCGCACATTGACTCGGTCGTCCCGGCATCACTTCGGGACCTCCTCCATACTGTCGGTTATGCGTTCGTGGAGATCCCTCTCAACTTTTTTTCTGTGGAAAGGTTCCTCCAAGCCCTAGAAGTGTCCCTTGTGCTCCATCCACGTTCCCGGGGTTGAGATCGATTGCTCAAGGGTTTCCCGATGGGTTTTTCGAGTTCGGGATGCCGCCAAGACGGAGTTCTCGGCGTTTTGCCCAAGGAGAAGCTAGCCGTCAACGGCAAGCGGCCCCGGCTCCTCCATCTCAGCAAGCTCCTCCTCTGCCTCGAGCACCTTTACCTCCACGCCCTATTATCGACCCTCGCTTGGTTGACTTCGATGAGGTGAATGAGCTCTTCCCGAATTTGTGCGCTCTTTTTGAGGTTCAGAACGGTTGGATGGATTTTGTTACCCGGTACAATTGATATTATCCTCGGTTGGTGCAGCAGTTCTACGGGTTTTTAGTTGTGAGGAATGACCAGTTATACACCACAGTTGAAGGTGTGGAGCTTCATATCACTCCGGAGTTATTTCAGCAGGCCCTAGGAGTATCCGCCATGGGTGCAGATAGGGCATATGGTTTTGGTGAAGTTCCAGCAACATTTACTGCTATGACCAACTGTGAGTATGTGCACGGTGTGAGCAATTTGATCAAGCTGAATGTAAATCATTTTCCTCCAATACAACGAGTCTTGCACCACATGTTTACATCATTGATTTATCTCAAAGTGGGCGGTCGGGATGAGGTTACTGAGGTTCAACGATTTCTGTTCTATCATGTTATGAATGATATTCAAATCAATATGGGTCGGCTCATTACTGATCTGATTGGAACCTGTCGTACCTACCTCCAGTGGTCTCTTCCCTATGCTTCGCAGTTGACCGGTGTCTTCATTTATGCCGGGATTAATGTGGCAAATGAGTAGTTCATCTATGTTCAGCAGGATGATGTGTACAATAAGCGTAAAATTTTCACAGATTTTGGCTACTACTTTGGTCCCGACGGCGAGCTTGTGCGGGACATTCCAGTTTATGGGGAAGATGAGATCAATGAGGAAGATGATGAGCCAGCGCAGCAGTAAGGCGAAGGGGATGTCCCCCCTCCAGTTCCAGCTGAGGAGCAGCCTCCTCCATCATCCCCGTATCACCCGGCTCTTGAGATGCCTCTGTAGACACGCCATTCTTGACGCCTCCTGAGAAAGTCTCATATTACTATATAACGCCCCGCAACGGCTTACGCATTTTGAATCACTCGAGTGCTTCCTTTTCTCGGGTCTTCTTCTGCCTTTTTCGGCATCCGGAATCGTCTCGTCACGGCATTCGGACGGCATCAACACCAGTCAGACGTATCAAGAGGTTCCGGAACCAAGATGTTGACTGCCGGGCGGCCGCTGAGTAGGACCCGGGTGGGTCTTAATGGGGGCGTCCAGGCCCCTGGACGCCCCCATATTTTTGATTTTATTTATTTCTTTTCTCAGGGCCTTAAACTAACTAAAAAAATATATATATTAATGGAGGCGTCCAGGCCCCTGGACGCCTCCATAAAAATAATTATAAAAAATCAAAATGCCAGCCTTGGCACAAAAGACAAATAAAAAATAATAAAATAATATATTTATGGAGGCGTCCAGGCCTCTGGACGCCTCCATCAAAACCCTCACGGGCGCCGGCCACCGAACGACGGTTTGTCGTGTGTGAAAAAATCTAAAATATGGAGACGTCCAGCCAGCTGGACGCGCCCATTTCTGAATCACGAGGCGCCGCTCACAAAACCACACGTTGTGCCAAACCGCGTGCGGCCGTCGTCGGCTTTCGGTGGACCTGCTTGAGGCGTCCGGGACCCTGGACGCCTCCACAAAAGTATTCCAAAAAAATCAATAAAAATAGAATAAAATATTATTTCGGCCCTGATGGAGGTGTCCAGGGTCCTGGGCGCCTCCACCCTCCGGAGCTCTATAAATAGAGTCCCACCCCCTCAGTTCTGGGAGAGCTTGGAAGTGATCCGATAGGCTGCCGGAGCCCAGAGGCTACGAAGTCATTTTCTAACCCGTGGGTTCTTTTATAGGTGGAGGTTCTGCCGGCTTCTCGGGTGCTCACGCTCGCGAGAGGAAGGTCGTCTTCATCCACCGCGCTTCCACGTCGTCCCCACGCTGCCGGAGCTCCGCCGAATTTCACCCTCGGCTCATCCAATAAGCCTTTTCTTCCCCTTTTTTCTTCGTAGTTCTTTTGCATTAATCATCTCGCATCCTCTATCCCCCTTCATAAGGGCGCCTCTTCTTTTATACTTCTTGCATCCATCATCTCATTTTCCTCCTACTCGAGTCCGAGAGGGGTTTAAAAGATAACACCAACCAGGTGTGTGTCTTGCCATCATTTCGTTATTTTTATCGCAAGGATTTGGATACTACACCTCCATCTTTCTAATCCACTTGTCATTTATTTGTCGTTGTTTTGCAAGGGTAGCCGAGGAAAGCCCTCTCCGTCGGCCGGCCGGAGGGAGAGGAAGAAGCAACCCGCCATCTCCCGCTCTTGAGGTAGGGGCGATCACTTTCTTATTTTGGGGTCTTTCGGCCCCTGGCGATCACATCTTATTTTCGAGGCCGCGGCGAGTCACTTCCCCAATGGCCGTTTAAATTTCCGTTCTTATATTCTCTTTATACTCTGTTATATTATGCTCATATTCTCGAGGCCGCGGCGAGTCACTTCCCCAATGGCCGTTTAAATTCCCGTTTTTATATGTTATATTCTTATCTATTCGTGTTCTCGAGGCCGCGGCGAGTCACTTCCCCAATGGCCGTTTAAATTCACGTTCTTATACGTTATATTCTTATCTGTTTGTGTTCTCGAGGCCGCGGCGAGTCACTTCCCCAATGGCCGTTTAAATTCCCGCTCTTTGTATTCTCTCTATATTCTGTCATCTTATTATCTGTTCATATTCTCGAGGCCGCGGCGAGTCACTTCCCCAATGGCCGTTTCAATTCTTGTTATTTAATTTTTGCACCATTCCCGTCCCCCCGAGGCCGCGACGAGTCACTTCCCGCTATGACCGTTTAAACCCCATATTTTGCTATATCACACTTGTCCCGCTCGCCCCGCCGGAGCAATCTCCCGTGGTGGCCCCTTCTCTCTCTTCTCTTATTTCTGTGTTGCAACAAACAAACACCAAAAGAAAGAAAAGAGGAGCCCGCGCGCGCTCCGCGTCCTCTCCGCTCTTCCCCGAACCGCGTGACGTCGCTCACAGATTGACGATCACGGTGGGACACTACTGCTTCCTTTCGGCTACCCTTGCAAGTTCGGCACCACCCGTGCCTCTCCACCTTCGCGCCCGCGCGCGCCCCCGTTGTGCTCACGGCAGCACCGTCAGTTTTGATTGGTTCTTTGTTTATTATATGTCTGTTATTTCTGTTATTTTCCCACTCCATATATCTGTCAGCATTCCATTGCATACATACATTCCTCTTTTCTATCCTTTTTTTCATTTTTTGAGGATCACCCTTTCCCGGTGAAGGAAGGACTCTCCGTTTGGGAATTCCTCTCAACGGACTAGAATCTCCTACACTGGGACCTCCGTAAGTCCCCGACATCGAAGAATCTCCTCTTCGTTCACTGGGCTGGTTGTACCATTGAAGTTCCCCGGAGTTAGTCATTTCATTCGTGGTGAGACGAGAGACCTTAGCTGACACGGCGGTGAAACAAAAACAAACTAGGGTCCCCATTTTGTGTGAACTTCGGATCTCGCTAAAAATACAAAAAAAATCATCAAAATCAAAACACAAAAAAAGGGGCGTAAAGGCATCCACTTTTTTGATAATCTCTGCTACCTACTTGCTAGTGTATGTTTTTGCGTTCTGGGAAAACTGTGAGCATGTCTCACGAGTCTTTTGAAGAGAACCACCCTAGCCGTGGTTTGTTAGCCGACCCGCGAGTCTATGCTATGAACTCGGGTCCTTCTCATGACCCCTCGCATGAGGTGCAGGTTATTGCCGGGGACACGTCCCCGCCACAGGATATCACTTCCTTACTGGGCGTCTTCGCCAACACGGAGCTTACCTCTGAACAGCTCCGGGCCTTCCAGGCCATTCTAAAAGGGAAATCTGTTTCCCCCACGCCCCAGGAGTCAACTCCGGCCATCGCACCTCTCCAAGAGTCCATGCAGGCCATTCCATCTCCCTCATTGGCGCAAGCCATCCAGTCTCCCTCGCTTCAAGGACAAGCGAGCCAACAACCACCCTCATTCCAGTTCCCATCACAATCTCAAACTCCCATTGTTCCCCAGACACCGCTTCAGTCGGGGCCAACTGTCGGTGGTCCGACAGCTCCCTCTCATTCTGGGTTCCCCCCTCAAGTCTCCGGGAGACAGTTTCTCCCCCAGTGGCAAGTGCCACCTTCACCCCCAGAGGAGCTCGCCCAATCGCTCCTCAATAGGTTCAACCGCATGGACGAGCAGTTTCAAAATCTAAGAAGGATGGTGGACGTGAAAGCCACCCCGGAGGTTGCTTTGCCAATCCTTCCCGTCATTCATCTTCCTCCCTCCGAAATGCCCACGTACCGCAGATACAATGGTACCGGCAACCCCTTCATTCATCTCAAGGATTTCATGTATGAGTCCTCTTACTGGCAAAACGATCAGAGGTCCCTGGCATACCTCTTTCGGAGATCATTGGATGGTCCCGCGCTCGAGTGGTTCTATTCTCTGGAGCCCCGCGAGGCCGAGAATTTTGAAATAGTCCAGAGAAGGTTCTTGCAGAAATATAGGGATAGGGTCGGCCCCTCACTCTCCATTACCGACCTAGTGGCCGAAAAGATGAAACCCGACGAGGATTTTGTCCGATATGCTGATAGATGGAGGTCTCTGGCGGAAAGAATAAGGGATACCCTCTCCGAGCCCGAACAAGTGAAGATGATTGTGTCTAATGCAACCCCACAGTTCAGACATGTCATGGCCATGAATAAACTTACTACAATGGAGGAACTCTATGAAAGGGCCCGATACATCCAAACCCAGCTAAAAGACTCCCCCATCATGAACATGTTTGAGTCATCGAAGCCCAAAGTGGTTAGAAAGACAAGCGCTGGTGTCCCGGGCGGAGCCACAGAAGGGGTCGTGACAAATGAGCAAGTCAGTGCGGTCAACAATGCCAACTATGCGGTCAACCCAAGGCCTCCACAAATGCCCCGACTTCCCCTTCAACCAGGTCCTTTCCCTCTTCGTCCTCCACCCCAAAATAATCCACCCCAGGATAATATGCCTCCATTGCGCCAACCCCAGCAACAACAACCACAACCTCAGCAACAACAACCACCGCTTCAGTACAACCAAGTTTCACCCCCGGGGAACTATGGTCCCCAACAGCAACAAAGGAGGCCGCTCGGTCCCAAAAGAGCCTACTATCCACCATTGCCGGAAACCTTAGCAGACATTTTTAATGCCCTCATGGCATCAAACCAACTCGCCCTACCCAGAGAAAGGCCCGCGTGGCCCACCAATGTTGATACCTCCAAATACTGCGTCTACCACAGGCAGCCGGGACACACAGTAGATTACTGCTTTCATTTCAAAGATTACATCCATGATATGAATGATGAACATCAAATAGATTGGGATGAGATGAGACGATACGTCGCGGCTCTCAAGGCTAGGAGACCTCCTCAGAGGCCACATCAGCAGTTACAACAGCAACAGCAACAGCAACCACAACAACAACAGCAGGCTCAGCAGGCCCCACAACAACAGCCCGACATGGGCATAATCCAGAATCCATTACCGGAGCACCAACAGCCCAATCATCAGGTTAACCCCATCTCCTCCTTCCCGGAAGTCGGGAGAGAGCAGGTGTGGCACCAGGAAAGTACCTCCATTCTTTCTACCTCCAGACCTATCGTCATGCAACCCCCTCACCTTGCCCGGGTAGCACCTCTCTCTCATCAACCCGCGTCAGTATCACCATCACCATTTCCACTACCATTACGCCCTCTCATCCGTACCCCGACCTCCTATCAACCGACACTCTCCACTACGCCTTCACACCCTCTCACCTTCTCTCACTCCCCCACCTTACCATCCACCTCTACCACATTTACCCCTACGCCTTATAAACCCCTTATCATCCGTCAACCATACATAACCCCGTCTTTCTCCACCACATCACCACTAATGCCTTCAAAACCACTCATCACCCACCATCCACCTCAAAACCATTACCCGTTTCAAACCTTACCCACTTCCACTTTGCCTCCGCCTCCACCTTCCAGACCCCTTATCCTTCATAATCCGCGCGATATCCCCTCTACCTCCGCCATGCCTCCACCTAACAAACCCCTCATCAGAATCCCTGCTCCCGTCATCACCCCTGCTTCATCAACCATTCCTCCACTACTACCCCTCAAACCCCTGTTAAAACCCACTGCTACCCCCACAGAGGTACAAAAGCCGCAGGCAATGGTGCTCCGGAGTGGAAGGATTTTTCACAGAGTTTTCCCCCACAACAGTTAGAATCCTGAGCTATCTCAGCCAGAGAAGGATGATGGAGAACAACCAGAAAGAGCTATCCCTGGAGCACAGTATGATCTATTGAAACACCTGGATAAGACACCTGCTCGGATCTCCATCCTGGAGCTACTTCAAAGATCCACATCCCACCAGGCAGCCTTAATGGAGTACCTTCAAAGGGTCATGGTGAACGAGGACCTCCCTGTAGAAAAGATTTCGACCGTCCTGACCCCAACAGACACACAACCAGCCATCATGTTCCACAACTACGAGCTCGCTCCCAAGGAAGCTCAGAAATATGCATTGTGCATTTCAATAAAAATTAATGGGGTATCCATAAACCCGTGTCTTGTGGACACGGGTGCGTCCATAAATGTGATCTCCATGTGCACTCTTCAGTTGTGTGGGATCGACGAGGAACAAATAAGACCTTCCTCGATCACGGTCACGGCCTATGACAATAGCAAAAGGCCGCCGCAGGGGATGATTATCTTGAAGGCAGAACTAGGCCCCATGTCAATTCCCACGGAATTCCATGTCCTCGACATGGACCCCACATTTAAGGCTATACTGGGTCGCCCTTACATCGAAGCCATGGACGCTGTGCCTTCCACCAACCATCAGTGCCTGAAGTTTCCTTACAATGGGAGAATTATTAAAGTGGTCAGTACACCTGTCCTTCACACAGTGGATGCTATCAACACCTCTCTGCCTTCTGTTTGGCCATCTCATCGGCCCATATTATCACTGCTGGACGTGCGTGATCCATCTCACATTCCACTAGCACCAAAGGAGCCGGTCAGGGCAACCGCAACATCATGTCCCCCTTTTCACTCCAAAGGTTGGGAGATTATGAGGAACATCGGCTATCAACAGGGAAAAGGTCTGGGCGCACAGTTACAGGGTATGCTCAAGCCGCCAAAAGAAATTAGGCCAAACCGTAGGTTTGGCCTAGGCTTCAAAGGACCGTTCAAGGCGGATTGGGAGCCCCTCACATGGACTCTATCAAACCACTTCAGCAGAGGACCCGTTGTTCAGATGGGAGATTACCCACGGGAAGCATATGGGGGATCACATGCTGTATATTTGGCTGAAAAATATCCGAGGATCACCAAAAGAGGCAAGATCAAAGATCCGGAATGCGAATGGGACAAATGGTTCGACATACGGGACATTTCTGTTGCACTAGAAAGGATGTTCTCGTCTCCGCAGCTTGAAGGACCACCATTGATCCCCGAAATACCAGAGAATATTACCACTCTTGCCAAGGTTCCAAACTATCCTCGTCCTCGCCAGAAGGACCCTATCATCGACGGATCTTCATCCGTCCTCAGCATTACCGTTGACGGCTCATTAGCCGCCATCTTCTCCATCCACTCATCTCAGCCTTTGCTGATATCTTCTTCCTGGGCCAGACAATTGTCTGATGATCTTCCCAGGTCCCCTTCTTTGCTTACATACCTACGCGGGCTTTTCAACCCGCGCCAGGTCTTCAACCATGATGTGCTCTATGAGCCTCACAATCCTCTAGCCATAACCACTTTCCTCTCTCCTCCAATCTCTTCCCACTGCTTTGTCATTAAAAATGAAAACGAAAAAAAAACGTCAATTTTCAAACTCCCCAACAACACATCTTCGTTGAGGAAACCTCCTACATCTCCCACGGGTGCGTACCGCCTTGCGGACCACCCGTCCAAGGTCCGATGAGCGACCTTTTCTACCCCTCCTCTGAGGGGTCTTCTCCTGTACATTCTACACCGTCCTCTTCAGCTTCATCTTCTTCTGTAAATATTGTCAGTCAATCTAGGAATGATAGGCCGAGGGTAGTACCTAGGAAGAAGTCCAAGGGGAGGCAGATCCCTCGTCGATTCCTTCTGGATTTGGCCGCCAGGTGTCAGGCCCTTCTTGCCATCCCCCAGTTGTTAGAAAATCCCATCCAGCTACCTGAAATAGAATGCGAGGGCGACTGTGCATCTGATGAGGGGCATGGAGTCTACGAGATCACGGATGAAGAATGCCCCACTGAAGATGAGGGTGAAGAATATGAGGATGCGGCGGGCGCATACGCTAGTGGGATGAGGAGATTCGACGAGCCGTCAACCGCCGTAGAAGAATCCATCAAAGAAGTCAACTTGGGAACTGAGGAAGATCCTAGGATCATCCTCATAAGTGACAACCTACCACCCTCTGAAGAAGAGGCATTAATTGAGGTCCTCAAGGAATATAAGGACACGTTTGCATGGAGTTACGAGGATATGTCGGGTCTAGATTCAACCTTGGTCGAACACCGTTTAACCCTAAAACCAGGGTCCGTCTCGGTAAAACAAAGGTTAAGGCGTTTCCACCCTCAGATGGTTTTGAAAATGAAAGAAGAGGTCGATAAGCTCCACAAAGCCAGGTTCATTAGAGTCGTCCTTTATCCTCAATGGGTGGCGAACATTGTCCCGGTCATGAAGAAAGATGGGAAAGTCAGGATTTGCATCGACTTCTGGGACCTTAACCGCTCGTGTCCAAAGGATGATTTTCTCTTGCCTCACATTGATGTGTTGATTGATAACACGGCAGGCTATGAAACCCTCTCTTTCATGGATGGATTTTCAGGATACAATCAAATTCGTTTGGCAGAAGAGGATCAGGAAAAGACGTCATTCACTACCCCTTGGGGAACATATTGTTACGTGGTCATACCGTTCGGATTAAAGAATGCTGGAGCTACTTACCAAAGAGCGATGATGGCCATATTTCATGACATGATGCATATATATCTGGAAGTGTATGTGGATGACTTATTGGTGAAATCAAGGACCAGGATGGAACATCCAGAAGTTTTGGCTAAGGTCTTGCAAAGGTCAAGAGAGTTCCAATTGAAAATGAACCCGAAAAAGTGTGTGTTTGGTGTGTCGTCGGGTAAATTGCTGGGGTTCATTGTGAGTAAAAGAGGGATCGAGATAGATCCCGACAAAGCTAAGGCCATCAGGGATATGCCGCCTCCCAAGAATTTGAGGGAAGTCCGAGGTTTAATCGGGAGGTTGCAGTTTATTCGTCGGTTTGTGTCCCAACATTCACAAAGGTGTAGACCTCTCTACGAGTTGACCAAGCCAGGAGTAGAATTCCACTGGAATTCTAAATGTCAGAAAGCTTTTGAAGGGTTGAAGGAATATCTGGCTAGTCCACCCGTTCTCATTCCACCCAAACCAGAAAAACCTCTGATCCTTTACGTCTCAGTCTTGGATGACTCCGTAGGAGCCGTCCTCGCACAAGCTGATGAAGAACGCAAGGAACGGGCAACCTATTACTTGTCCAAACTTCTCAATCCCTGTGAGCAGAAGTACACCGGCATGGAGAAAACCTGTGCTGCCCTCGTTTGGGTAGTGCAGAAATTGAAGCACTACTTCTTGGCTCACGAAGTCCACTTGATTGCTCGAATGAATCCTATCAAATTCCTTCTGGAGAAAGCCGTCCTTACGGATAGGCTAGCACGTTGGTAAAGTTTTCTCTCTCAGTTCGACATCACCTACATCCAGCAAAAGGCGATTAAAGGCTATGCCATAACCGAGCATCTCGCTCACCATCCTCTTCCCAAGTTCGATCCCGTCCAATCAGAGTTTCCAGATGAGGAACTAATGTCCGTCAACCAATCAGATGAGCCAATGTGGACACTATATTTTGATGGAGCTCTGAATTATCAAGGGAGAGGAATCGGCATCGCCCTCCTGTCGCCTGAAGGCCTCACATTCCCATTGGCATACCAGCTCAAATTTCCAGTCACCAACAATATAGCCGAATATGAAGCTCTTCTAGCTGGCCTAGAACTCGCTCATTCTTTTCGTATCACTGAGTTGCGAGTCGTGGGTGATAGTCAACTCATCCTTCGCCAGGTGCTCACTAAATATCGCACTCGCGATCCCAAACTCAAACCATACCAATAACTCACTGCTGCCTTTGCCAAACTGTTCGCCAAACTGATCTTTGTTCATGTCCCTCGTCATCAGAATATTCTCGCCGATGCCCTCACCTCGTTGGCATCATCCATAAGGTTCCCTCTAGGAAGATGGTTTAAGTCCATTTCCATCTATAAACTTCATGCTCCTGCAATCGATGATGCTTCCTACGTAAACATCAAAGACAGGATAGCAAGAAAGATCCTGCAGGAAGATATCCTTGAAAAGAGAGAAATCATGTTGGCAGAGACCGAAGAAGAACTGGCTGATCAAGAGAAACCATGGTTCTATGAAATTGTCAAATACTGCTAAGATCAGTCTTATCCTGAAGGGGCCACCGCAGAGGACAAGAAAGCCATAAGAAGGGTGGCTCAGAAATACACATTGGTTGGAGGTCTACTCTATAGGAGGAGCCTTACTGGTATTCTGTTAAGATGTCTTGGTGACGATGAGGTTTGGAAATGTGTAGAAGAGACGCACTCGGGTGTGTGCGGTGGCCACGTGAATAGTCAGATGCTCGTCAAGAAGATCATTCGTCAAGGCTTTTACTGGCCCACTATGGAAGAGGATTGTGCTGTCTATGTCCGTAGGTGTGTCAAGTGTCAACTTCACGCCGATAAAATCCATTCACCATCTTCCTCACTTCACCCAATATCCTCCCCGTGGCCTTTCTCCATGTGGGCATTCGACATCATTGGTCCCCTAGGTGATCCCAATTCCCTCACCAAGCAGAAATCTTTCATCCTTACTGCGACGGAATACTTCACCAAATGGGCCGAAGCCGAAGCTTACGCGGAAATCAAGGCGTCAACAGTCTGCAAGTTCATCATGAAGAACATTCTCGCCAGATTCGGCATCCCAAGCACGATCGTCACCGACAATGGGCCACAATTCATTTCTCAGGACCTACAGGACCTCTGCAAAAGGTACGCAATTGCATTGCATCATTCATCGCCATATTACCCATAAGGTAACGGCCAAGCGGAGGCCACCAATAAAACATTGCTCAAAATCATCAAAAAAACCTGCGAGTCTAGTAAGTTTTCAGACTGGCCAGAAAAGCTTATCGAAGCCCTGTGGGCCTATCGCACTTCAATCCGTACCCCCACCGGGCAGACTCCATTTGCCCTCACTTATGGTATGGAAGCGGTAGTCCCGTACGAGACTCTGATCCCTTCTCTCAGGGTATAATTGGACGAGGAATTTTCCCTCGACGATCGTCGTAATTCACTCCTCGCCCAGTTGGAACTCTTGGATGAGAAGCGGCTGGCCGCCGCCGAACACGCGCGTGTGTATCAAAATAGACTCGCTCGCTTTTACCAAAAGAAAGTCGTTGAGAGAAAATTCAAAGTCGGTGAGATGGTCGTAAAAAGAATTTTTGTCAAACCTGGAGGGCCGCGTTCTAAGCTCCAACCCAATTGGGAAGGACCATTTGTAATTCAAGCCGTGTACCCTGGCAACGCCTACAAGCTAGTCAACGCCGAAGGGACCGAGTTATCCCACCCTTGGAATGGGCTTTATCTTAAGAAATACTACCCTTAGCACAAACAAAAAAAAGTGATGAAAAGATAAAAAATATCAAAAACAAAGAAATATTGAAAACCACTAAAAATATGGAAAATTCAAAATGCCGATGCCTGGCAGTCACCATGTAGTTAAGTCCCTGCATCTAACCTTCATGTTAGGATAGGGCCCATTAGGGCTTGGTAGGCACCGGGTCTTGGTTTGCCAGAACCGTGGAGACCCCTGTCCGGCCACGTCGGCCTATGCTCGCTCGAAGGAAGCTAACATGTGTTCACTTATGTATTTTATTCAAAAAAGTTGGCAGCATCACCTACGGTAGGGCCACACCTAGAAGATCTCCAGAAGCTGTAATCTTTATTCTTTTCTCTTCGACCAAATGAGACAGTCGACGCCCTTAAAACGCTGAGCATGAGAAATCGAAACTCAAACCCCAAGGGCAAGAGTATGATCCATTTCCTCGAGCATCGATCAGTGCACGAGAAGAGGGCAGTGTCCCCGCAGGCATACAAAAAGGGAGCCCACAAACGTCAAACGACTATATCTCCCTCACAAAAAGAAATACAAAGTCAAAATCAAGAGAAAAGCATGGTCGTGACCGTGCCTGTTGCGATAAACGGAACCCCTCAAAGCAAAAGTCTGAATCCACAAAAGGGGCCATGGAATGTAAATGCTCGAGATTTGGTCCGAAGCTGTCCGAAAGGAAAGAGTTAATGGGCCCTTATTCGCTCGCCGGGTTAACGGCTTTGCCGGTCCTCTCAGGAGGTTTATCCCCTACACTCTTCCTTCTCCCTCTAAAGATGAAGGTTCGATGGAGTTTTTGAAAGGTGAAAACTGCCCAGGGTCTGCGACCTTATTTTAATATACACATTTGGTTGCCTACTTTGAAAAGCAAAAGCTATCGCTGCGAAGGAGTCTCTGTGTTTCTGGCTGGTCAAGACCCCTGTTTACCACCTTAATGTCTTCTTGTTTAACCTCGGGCTTAGGCCAATGCAAGCGCGTCACCTATGGGTGCGACGGCGTCTGATTCTGGATCAGCGTCGCGCGGTTGGTCGTTAGGGTTCCAGGGTGTTCCATCATATACCATCTAGAGTTGTGAGGAAACAGACCCGGGTCGGGCAAATCATTTACCTCGAACACATTTTGGGTGAATCCCTATGGTCGGAAGCGACTGGGAGCCTAAGCATGGCATGACGGTATTGTCATCAGGGTAAGTCTTAGCCGGCGGGATCATCATTCGAGGGGTCTAGAGGCCCAAATCAACCTAGATGTGCACTTAGGATACCTGGGAGGTTAGTAAGAAACCCCTGTTCTCACGAAGGTCAGGTACCATTTGGGTGCTTGCCGGGCGTTAGCAATAAAAAAATCGAAATGATAAAAGCACAAAAAAAATGGAAAAGAGAAATGTACATATTTGCAAACAAAAAAAATCTTTTTATGATAAAACAAAAAAAATATCAAATATAAAAAAGAAAACAAATCAATTTTGCATGATTACATTTGCGTGCAGCATCTCACTTTTAATACCGCTTGCATTCGTGTGCTTGCCTGTCGCATTTATCATCACCGCATCTTTCCCTTGCCTTCGTTAAATAAAGGCTTGGCCCCTTGACCAGTTATCAAGGACAGTCACAGTGACCATTTGCTTATTGAGCAAGGGGTCAAGTCAGAACAGAAATTCTGATTTGTTTGTTTCAGTGATGTGTGCAGGGATTCAGGCAACAGAAGCATAGGTGAAAAACAAACAAACCGAACCTTGTGTTTTATTCCCAAAAAAAAAAAAAAATTACATCAAGTTCCGCCCTCTCTCTCTGCATCACTCGTCCCACTACTCTCCGGGTAAAACGCTCTCAAAGGTGCGACCCAACTACGAAAAGCGGTACTCCTACCGCTCTGTACTCCCCTTCCTATTCCCACATCCCGGCGTTGATCCACGGAAGCAGCAGAGAAGCTACCAACACGAAAGCCACGCTCTCGTGCTTTTCGGTAGCGCTCCTCACCATCTCTCAGCCACTGTTCAGCAAGACCAAGGCTGATTCGGAGTTCGAATAGTTGGGCCTCCATGGCCCTTCGTTCCTCCCTTTCAGCCAAACTGTTGGCTCTTTCTCTCTCTGCGTCTCTTTCTCTCTCTGCCCATTCTCTCTCACGGTCTTCCCTCTCCAACTGGAGAGTGATCCTCAGTTTCATAGCATCCCTGGAAGAGTCGTCATCAGGATGACGCCGCAGTTCCCTCTCCAGTTCTGCTATCCTAACCTCCTTCTGCGCAGCTTGGGCAAGCGCTTCTTCCGTCTCCTTTTCCTGCCGAGTGTACCATCTCAGATACGCGATAAGGCGTAAACAAAGAGAACTCAACGCTGAAACTTTTACCTGTATACGGAGCATCCCTTCTGCCTCCGCAGCACGCTGCGTGGCGTGAGCAAGTTGCTCATGAAGCAAGTTAAGTTCGGAGGTAGGAATCCACAAGCTGGAGGAGGTACCACCTACTCCCGTCGCTGGGGAAGCCGCGCCAATCTGGGCATGCTACGACCGCGTGAATTAGCAGCCAACATCTGGAATCTGGGGTTTTAATTAGGAACATACTGTACACCTACCAAGGCGCTCGTAGCTCCGCGGGCATCGCCCAACTGTTATTCCATCTCTGCCAAGCGAGTTCGTAAATTCGCTATCATGGCATCCCGGACATCCTGCAGCCATACGAGTCAGCATTTTCACCAGAAAACCAAAAAAAGAGAAAGAAGAAAAGAGAAAAAGGGGAAAACTACCTCCACAAGTCCCCGGGGTTGGAGCCGCTCTGCGTACTTTATCCTATATAGACGCAAGTAGTCTTCGCTATCCCGCGCCTGCGATTCTACAATCATGCCACCCCGTTGTCAATCTTCGTACTGTTCGGGGAATCGCACGCGCCAGTCAATGCAGGTCGCCGGTCCTCGCGTCTTTCTCCCGACACGAGGTGGCGCAGCTGAATCCACCCATTCTTGAGCCAGTCCTAAAGTCCTCATAACTAATCGTAGCCGAAGCGGCTCGATTTCATTCAGGCAGTGCATCCATAGTTCCCGTCCGAATCGGGCACGACTTGCTAGAACCCACGGCTGGTCGGCATCGACCATGTCTGAGTAGGGTCTCCAGTTTACCATCGCTGTAGGGAACTCCTGTAGCTCTCGCCTTAGCACTATCAGTTGGTAGGTTAGGGGTGCCGCACTCATGATGGGTTCCCACCGCCTGGCTAGCGGCACCATCGCAGGTCGCCAATGCCGAGCTCTCCCCATAGGGAGGTAATAATAGCTCCACAGCTGCTCAGCGCAGGCCATCAGAACTTTGCAAAAACACAAAAAAAAAAATACAAAACAAGCAAAACCAAAAAAAATACCTGGATGAATGGTGTGAAACCACTCACAGTCATCTCACGATCCGTTTCTTGGAATAGGCCTGCAAACAAGTGTGCCAGCATGGCGGCTCCCCAGGCATAATACCCTACTCTTTCAAGGTCTGACAGCAGCTCCAGGAAGCAACATTGGATACCGTCCCCTTTCGAGCTCAGTACCAATCTCCACAAAAGGAAGAGGAGAAATCTCCTCAAATCTATGTTGCATCTTTCCCAGTCGCCGAAATCTGTGCAGTACACGGCGCGGCATCCTATTTCTATCCTTTCCATGAACTCTTCTAAGGATTCATCGTCCCGCCGACGAGTGTCGGTGAGCCCTAATGCATCCATCAGGGACGCCCTAGCTACCGACCTATTTTTCCGACCATCCAGGTCCAAACCCAGTAACTTCTGGGCACCTTCTCTATAGTCCGCGTAAGTGACTCCGGTCACTGCCTCGCCCTCTACCTTCAGGCTTGTGATCCGGACCACATCCTCCAAGCTGGGCACCATGTGCCCCCAGGGCATCAGGAATGCCCGGCTCACTGGGTCCCATCTCTCACACAAGGCTTGGATCAGGACTAGGTCAAGCTGGATCGGCTCGATCCGAAGGAAGGTACCAAATCCCATCACGTCTAGCCTCGCCTTCTGAAAATCTGGGAGGCCCCTGTACGCTGCTACTACCAACTCCCATAAGATTTGTGATTTCATCACAACCTACACATACAAGGAATGGGGGTGAGGTTTGGTCAGAAGAAAGGAAGAAAGAATGAGAAAAGGGCAAGAAAACCTGGCTTACGAGTTGTGATTGGGCCCTTTCGCTGAAGTGCCCTTCAAGGTCTGAAAGCCTCCTGGAACTACTACCACTGGACCTGCTTCTCTTCGAGGAATGGGAAGATTCGCCCTCCATCCAACTCTCAGAATTTTGAACTCCTCCTCTCCCGTAAGAAATTGTGCTCCTCGAGTTAGCTCTCGATATACCTGGGAGGATAAAAGGGACAAGAATTTATAGAAATGGAAGGAGTGCGGGCCAAGATTGCCTCCATCACCTGTCAATAATAGCCCTCGCAATGAGGCACCGCCCGAGCGGTCCCATGTGTCGCTTCACCGCTCGCACAGGGTGATTGACTGGACGAAGAATAGGACGAATAGCCCCTATGTTGTCTAGGGATACCCTATCATAATTTGGAGGACATCCGCAAAATTTGACATAACATCCGGGAAAAGGAACTAGGGCCGTCATTATTGACTTCGACGGCAGATTCCCGTGGAAAATGGTCACAACAAGATGCGATTCTCTGCTTGGGGCGGAGTCTCGACAGACCTATCACATAGGAACAGTGCAAAGGAGAAGAAGTGTAGGGAAGAAGGAACGCACAAAAGAACAAATAAACAGCAGAAAATCAAATCACTCCATTTATAATTCTACATAAGCTGTCACAAACACTACAATCATAGAGAGGTGGCGGGTCCACTAGCTCGCCAATCCTCACCATCACTCATCTCTCTGGGCACTCTCCTCCTCTCCCCCGAGGTGAGGGTCCCTCAGAAGCTCCGGGATCCCCGTGCAGTAGCACCTGCCTCGCCTCTGGGCGCCTGCTCCGCAGCAGTGACTCGCTGCTCCTCCCCTGGCGTGGCAAAGAAGCCACTGGCGGCAAAGCGACCGGACTGGCGGAGTCGCTCCCCGAACTCTCGCGCTCTCTCGTAGCGCGTCTCCATCCCTCCTAGCCTCTGCACGACGGCCTGAAGGCCCAGTTGGAGCTCCCTCACTTGGGCCTCCAAGGCCCTCCTCTCGGTCAGATCCCGCTGTCGCTCGGACCTTCTCTCGGCTTTCTCTCTCTCTGCCTCTCTCCTCATCATCTGCAGAAGAACCCTTAACTCCAGGATGTCTGGAGAAGGTCTCTCCTCACCGCGATGCGCAGCTCCGCTACAGTCGCCACCCAGGCGTCACGCTCCTCTTCCGCCCGGGTCGCGCGGGCCACCGCACCGGCAAGTTGCTCCCGGAGGGAGGCAATCTCGAGAAAAGGGGCCGAGGAACTGGAAGATCCGCCAGCCACTCCCACCGTCGCTGTCTGCTGGGCACGCTGGAACAAAATAAACAACGGCCGTCAGTGAAACTCCAAAATCTGAAGTTAAAAGTGCGGCACATAACTTACCAGGAGCGACAACTCATGTTGAGCGACGGCCAGCTGCCGCCTAGTCTCTGACAGTTGGGCGCGCGAGCCGCCGATGCCACGCGTGTCCCCAGCTTGGGGAAGCCCCGCGTAGCTCTCTCTCTGCCGCCGCAGGAAGTCGGCACTGTCCTGCACCAGTATACCCCCTTGCTGTCCAGGGAGACGTACGGGCCACTCCTCGAGCCTCGCCTTGCCGCGACTCTCCCTCCTGACGCGGCTCGGCTCGTCCGCACTCGCCCACTCATCGGCCAGACCCAGGGTCCTTGCCATGTCCTGCACCAAGAAAGGGGTCCCACATCAGTCAAAAGGAACGCGTCCCCTGTCTAGGACGCGTCCATCATTTGAGTGCAACACTCGCCGAACCCTTTCCCCCTCGCGCGGCTCGCTTCAAAACCCAAAATGAATTAAAAGAGGAAGAGATCGAAGCACCTACCGAACCGTGTTCACCTCCTCCCACGCCATCGGGCCCCTCAGGTCCCTCGGGGGCCCGGAGCGGCCCTTCCTCCTCCATGGACGCCGTTCCGTGCTCGGGCGCGTCCCTCCTTGGGCGAGGGGTCCCGCGTCCCTCTCCACCTTCACCGTGGTCAGGCCCACCGAACTCCATCGATCAAAAGAGGAGGAAGACGAGAAAGGGGGCAAGCGAGTTTCGGCAGAAGGCGGGCTCGTTTGCGGGTAAGGCACGGGAGAAGAAAGACCACCCGTCGCTTTAAATTTGAAATCAAGGATTAAGACGCGTCCTCGCGCCTGGACGCGCCCAAAAGGGGGAAAAGGAAACAAAATCCCCCCGTGCAAAGCGTAGTTCCCCGCTGTTCAGGGCAAGGTCTCGCGGAGCGTGCCTCAAAGGACAACTCAGTGCAAAGAAGAAAGTGTGGGAGAGAGAAAGGTACACACAACACAAAAAAGCCATTTCCATTTCATATAATAGCCGAAAGTACATCATACAGTGAGAAGGGTGACATACAAGCAACTCTCTAACTCTCACCGTCACCCTCCTGGTCATCTCCTTCCTCCCTCCTCTGACGGGGATCCCTAGGGGGCCTCTGCGACCTCTGTGAACCCTGAGAAGCCGTGCTCGCCTCTCCAGGTGGCACCATGCCAGCCTCCAAGGTACGGCGACGCTGCTCGGCCGAGGAAACTAGAAAACTGCCCACAGAAAAGGAACCGGACTGACGAAGTCGCGCACCGCGCTCCTTCGCCCTCTGATACCGCTCCTCACTCTCCCGGAGTCTCCCCTCCGCCGTGCCAAGACTCAGCCGGAGCTCCGACACCTGGGCCACCAGAGCTCTCCTCTCGTCCCAATCTCGATATCGCTCTGCCATCCTGTACTCCCTTTCTTTCTCCATGGTCTCCCTATCCCTCTCCCTCTCTCTCTCTAGGGTCTCCCTATCCCACTCCCTCTCTCTCTCCATGGTCTCCCTATCCCTCTCCCTCTCCTCTCTCTCTCTCACCGCCTCCCTCCTCGACAGCTCGAGGGCGATCCGCAGATCCAGCACGTCACGAGGGAGCTCCTCAGCCTCCCGTCGACGCTCCTCCTCCAGCTCCGCAATCCGGGCGTCACGCTCTGCCACCCAGGCATCGCGCTCTGCCACCCAGGCATCGCGCTCCTGCTCAGCACGAACAGCACGGGCCAGGGCCTCCCGAATCTCGGCCACCTGTCAAAGCACGCATGCACCGTAAGAGAACAGTGATAGAAGGAAAGCAGCTAGAAAAGGGTCGGGGCCAAGCAAACACTCACTCGAGCCTCGCGGTCACGCTCGGCCTCCTCAGCCCGAGCCACCGCGTGCGCCAGCTGCTCCTGGAGGGCAGAAACCTCCGGAGGAGGGCCCCGCGAACTGGAACCCGCTCCACCAGCCATCCCGGCTGCCGCTGTCTGGTGGGCCCGCTGAAACACGGGGCAAACGTCAGTCAAAGGCTAAGCATCAAAAATCCAGGTCACAAAAAATGCATTGCATAGGCTCACCAGGATCTCCAACTCCTGTCGGATGGCCACCAACTGCCGCCTGGCGTCCGCCAGCTGGGCCCGCAGGTCGGCGATCATGTTGTCACGAGCATCCTGCATTGCACATAAGTCAGTACCACATGCATATACATATAGAAGGGTGAAGCATTTTCATTTCACACTTACCCCTGCCATACCGCCGAAGGAGAGGCGGTCCCCGTACGTAGCTCGATATCGTCTCATGTAATCTGTGCTGTCCTGTACATGGGACACCACTGGGACCCCGCCCTGCTGCCAGTCCTGGTACTGTGCTGGGAAGCGCGTACGCCAGTCCACAATCTTCGCCTTCCCCTTGGTCTTCCGCCCAATGCGGGCCGGCGCATCTACATCAACCCACTCCTGGGCCAGCCCCAACGTCCTCATGACCAGTCTAAGCCGCAGCGGCTCAATCTCGTTCAGACAATGGACCCACACGTCCCGCCTGAAGCGAGGAAGACCCGCTACAACCCAGGGCTGGCCAGCATCGCCCATGCCCAGGTAGGGCCTCCACACCACCTGCATCACCATACATACATCATATTAGTTACCATTCAGTCACACGCATAAACACAAAAAAAATCATACGCATCATACCATGGCCTCGGGATACTCGCTCAGCTCCCGACGAAGTGACGCCAGCTGGTAGCCGTGGGGTGCTGCAACCACGACCGGCCTCCACTGCCGCGCCAGAGGCACGGCCCTCCTGTTCCCATGCCTAGCCCTCCCCATCGGGAAATAGTAATAGCTCCACACCTGCATCCATCATACATCATTAGTACAATAATTGCATATTTAACTGTGGGAATGCATAAATAAAATGTTTACCTGGAGGAAAGGTGCGAAGCCGCTGACTGTCGTCTCCTTCTCCGAAGTCTGGGAGAGATCAGCAATCAAATGGGCAAGCAGAGCCGCTCCCCACGCGTAGTGTCCCACTCTGTCCAGATCCGCCAAGATCCCGAGGAAACGGCAGTGGATGCCATCCCCCTTCGTCCCCAGCAGAAGGCGGCCCAGGAAGAAGAAAAGAAACCTCCGAAGATCTAGGTCCACCAGCTCCCTCTCGCTCGGATCCTGGGTGAAAGCTGCACGAGCATCCCCCTCCAGTCGAGCCAAGAACTCCGCTCCAGTCTCGCTAACCCGCTGGCGCGGGTCGACGAATCCGAGCGCCTCCATGATCTCCACTCGGCCGACTACCCTGCTGTCTCTATCAGTCACGCTCGTCTCTAACCACAGCAGGTCCAGGGCACTCTCTCGGTAGTCGGGGTAGGTGACCCCGCTGACTGCCTCTCCGTCAACCCGTAGCCCGGTAATCCGAGCCACGTCCTCTAGTGTCGGCACCATGTGCCCCCAGGGCATCAAAAACGCCCGGCTCGGTGCGTGCCACCGCTCCCTCAATGCCTGGATAAGAGGAAGGTCGAGCCGGAAGGGCTCGATCCTAAGGAAAGCTCCAAAGCCCATGGCGTCCACACGCGCCCTCTGGAAATCCGGCAGCCCACGGTATGCTGCCACCACCAGGGACCAGCTAATCCGGCCCTTCATCACGCCCTGCAAACCACAAAACCAACAAAGAACACATCAGCATCATGAACAGTAATAAACAATAACACTGTATATATACTACTTATTCTTTTTATTTTATTTTTACTTTTTTAAAATATTTATATTTTCTTGTGGAGGCGTCCAATTCGCTGGACGCCTCCTTCCAATTTCCATTTTTTCTTTTTTAGAAAAAACCCAAAAACCAAAACAAAATTTATTAATAATATGTATATTTTTATGGAGGCGTCCAGGGCTTAGGACGCCTCCTTATTTTTTAATTTTATTTTATTATTTACGTAAATAAATAAATAAACAAAAATAAAAAGAAAAAGTGGAGGCGTCCAGGCCCCTGGACGCCTCCTTCTCTCACTACCCGGCCTTCTCTCACAGCCTCTCGCACGCCCGTTTTAGCCTATTGAACCACAGAGTGAGAATTCCGAAGTACTTACCGGGTCGTGATCGTCCTCTCCCGCGTCACCAGCATCCGCAGCGGCCTCCGCGGCCAGAAGCGGCACCTCCATCTCCTCCTCCGCAGCAATCTCCTCTGCTACGGCCTCCTCGGCATCATCCCTCAACCTCCTCGCACGACGAGCCAGTCGTTTCGCTTCTCTGGACCCTGGCTCGATCCTCCTCGCTCCATTGGGACTAAGAATGGGTCGTTTGGAGTGGCTGGACGGTCAGAATGAACAGTATAAGTGAGTAGGGGGGAGCCCTCCCCCTATATATAGATTGACCTTTTATTGGGGCGTCCAGGCGCCTGGACGCCCCCACACTTTTTAATTTTTTCAAAATTCAAAAAAATAGGGGCGTCCAGGCGCCTGGACGCTCCCAAAAATAAAACAAATAAAAAAATAAAAAAAATCAAAATAGGGGCGTCCAGGACCCTGGACGCCCCCAAAAATAAATTGTCAAAAAAATAAAAAATAAAACTTAGGGGCGTCCAGGCCCCAGGACGCCCCCATAATAAAAAAATATATATATATAATAAAAGAAAAAAAGATAAGAATATAATCCAAACAAAAGAAAAAAAAAGAAAGAAAAAGAAAAACCACAAAAAAAGATAGTAATTAAGGGGACGGGGGTCCGAAACATCCAAATGCCAGATTTTATTCTATCAGAAAGCAGAATGAGCTACATCAGGGGTTTAGGCGCCTTAGGCCTTAACTTCCCCAGTTCGGTTACATAAGCCCTCCACGGCTCGCATTCTTCCACCACGTGCGCTAATGCCTTTCCCGCAACACTTGTCTTCCAGGGAGCTTTAATGGCCTTCGCTTCCTTCGCGTCCGCTTCAGTGCCCAACTCCCTCTTCTTCAAAGGAACGATGCCAGTCGGTGGCGGGAACGAATGGCGTGGGATGCCAATCTGGAGGCAGCACCGATGCGCGTTATAAAGACAAACTCGGTCGCGCCGATCAGTTGAAGATCAACTTCGGGAGAAGGCCTCATGAGGAGATCTAGCGAAAGCAAACATGCCGGTGCGCAAGTAAAGAAGCCTTGTGTCACGGTGCGAAGTGAGACCGCCAGTCTTCACGTTTCTTCAGCCACGGAACGCGGTTCACTACAGTACCACCGAAGCCTAACACGTCGGCTATGTGATGAAGAGGGCTTTGTTGGAAGAGCTTCGAAGCAGTTGGCATTCCCTCGCGGTGGTCGAATTTGAAATGCAAATCCAGCCAGCAATTCAAGACAAGTGCACAACCAAATGGAGGCTTACCCATGCTCGAGGCAGTAAGACCGCTGTAAAGATAGGCAAGGACGGCGGGTCCCACCCTCTTTCCACGCCAGATCCCGCAGATAGCACCCAGTTGGTCTTCCTCCACCATGTTGTCGGTATAAGGGAACAAGAGAGCACCCGCCAGACAAATGGTGAACCCCTTCATGATTCCCTCCAAATAGTCATCGTCTGGTGACCCTCTCAGGGCGTCCATGACCCACTCCGCAAGCTTTTGGAGATCGATCCCCTTTTGAGTACGGACCTTTCTGGCTGCGTCGGGCGGCATGAAGCTTCCAAGGACGCTTTCAGAAGTCCCCCGTGTCAGCATCCGCATAGCCTTCACCTTCCCGTCACTCTTGAATTTCTTCAATCCGAGCAGAAGTTCCACCTCCTCGAGGAGGATGGTCACCTCGAAGGTCGGGAAGATAAAAGTGTGGGTCTGGGGATGCCAGATCTCCACTAGTGCGCCCATAGCCGCCCAGTCCATACGAATCTTCTCGTAATGCTTGGCGTGAATAAGGAGCCCCTGCAGATGCCACTTCGAGAGTATGGCCCTCATGCCAATGGAGATATTGGAAGTTAGCTTTGAAAGCCATGGCAGTTTGGAAAACTTCCTCGGGCCTGGGAAGAGTGGATATGGCTGGAAGAGGAAAGAAAGAAGAAATGAAGGAAGTAAGAAGAAGGTTCACATGGAAAATTTGAAATGAATCAGCTTACCATATGCGACAAGATCGTCCCACTCAGATGACCCTCGAGGTCGGAGAGTCGCCTGATCTCGCTGCTAGGCCTGCTCCTCTTCATAACGCGGGAAGACTCTCCTTCCATCCTGAAATCTCTAGATTCTCCTCTCCTTCCTCTCCTGAGCTTCCAAAACCCACCTTGGTGCATTTGAATGAACTAGCCTAAGGGGAGTTCTTATAGGAAGGGAAGATCGCTACAGGACAGAACATGTCACATCAGCGGTCATTGTCAGGATTTTGGTCTGGATCTCCTTTAACTGTGGTGCGATTCTGCTATGATTCTGCTACTTTCTGATGTTGCTAACCTTTGCTGGCCTGTGCAGGTTTTACTAACGGACGTCTTTGTCCTATCTCCTGTCCCACCTTTCATTGGTTGGTCCCACCATGTCATGCATCGTAGTATATGATACGTACGCTACTAGAACATGCCGAGGACCGTGCGGCCCGAACGAATCTGGGATCTGAGTTCCCCTTCAACAAAAACGGTGATGATCCCGGAAGAATTTGGGTTGTACGGATAGGCCGTCAATTTGTGATAGAATGGGGACGACGGTTCCATTCAGTGAGTTGATGCGCGGATAAACGGGCCCCAGCCCAGTATCAGCTCACCGGGTCGGTATCCTGACCCGTTCTTCACAAGTTGACAATATTATCCTTGGCTATTTTCTATTTTAGTTTGTTTTAAATTTTTCTTTGAACCCAGCATGCATTCATATAGGACTTTGATTTATTGCGGAAGATCATTCAAGTGATTCGATTGTGAAAGCCGTTGTGCTCCAATTCCCACAAATATGAGATATTCCACTCCGAATGAAATACTGAGTTTCCTTGAGACAGCCCTACGCTGCTCTTCCAAAGGAGACCCTTGTTTGGACAGACCCTCAGATATTCCTTTACCTTTTTTGACCCACCTTGGCCGCAGCACTTCCACATTGGCTGGTAACCGCTCCCCAAAGGTGAAACCTCCGGTTTATGACCCAGGTACTTCCACACCGAGAAGTTGGTCTCCTTTTGTTTCGTGCCTGAGCGCACATCTCACCCTCCCTTATTTGATCTCCGTCCAAGCAATCGTCAATATTTGAAAGACCTTCTTCAAGGTCGCCTCATTGAAACTCAGGAAAGATTCCAAACAGTAACGTCAAAAGCGTGTCTCATCACACCTTGGCATCAACTTATCAGTCCGCTCCCACTTCATTTCACTCCACTTCGATACCATTCCACTACATGTCGCTCCCTTGCAAATCAGACGCCAAGGCGGGACAGCTGTAGACACGCCATTCTTGACGCCTCCTGAGAAAGTCTCATATTACTATATAACGCCCCGCAACGGCTTACGCATTTTGAATCACTCGAGTGCTTCATTTTCTCGGGTCTTCTTCTGCCTTTTACGGCATCCGGAATCGTCTCGTCACGGCATTCGGACGGCATCAACACCAGTCAGACGTATCAAGAGGTTCCGGAACCAAGATGTTGACTGCCGGGTGGCCGCTGAGTAGGATTCGGGTGGGTCTTAATGGGGGCGTCCAGGCCCCTGGACGCCCCCATATTTTTGATTTTATTTATTTCTTTTCTCAGGGCCTTAAACTAACTAAAAAAATATATATATTAATGGAGGCGTCCAGGCCCCTGGACGCCTCCATAAAAATAATTATAAAAAATCAAAATGCCAGCCTTGGCACAAAAGACAAATAAAAATAATAAAATAATATATTTATGGAGGCGTCCAGGCCTCTGGACGCCTCCATCAAAACCCTCACGGGCGCCGGCCACCGAACGACGGTTTGTCGTGTGTGAAAAAATCCAAAATATGGAGACGTCCAGCAGCTGGACGCGCCCATTTCTGAATCACGAGGCGCCGCTCACAAAACCACGCGTTGTGCCAAACCGCGTGCGGCCGTCGTCGGCTTTCGGTGGACCTGCTTGAGGCGTCCGGGACCCTGGACGCCTCCACAAAAGTATTCCAAAAAAATCAATAAAAATAGAATAAAATATTATTTCGGCCCTGATGGAGGTGTCCAGGGTCCTGGACGCCTCCACCCTCCGGAGCTCTATAAATAGAGGCCCACCCCCTCAGTTCTGGGAGAGCTTGGAAGTGATCCGATAGGCTGCCGGAGCCCAGAGGCTACGGAGTCATTTTCTAACCCGTGGGTTCTTTTGTAGGTGGAGGTTCTGCCGGCTTCTCGGGTGCTCACGCTCGCGAGAGGAAGGTCGTCTTCATCCACCGCGCTTCCACGTCGTCCCCACGCTGCCGGAGCTCCGCCGGATTTCACCCTCGGCTCATCCAATAAGCCTTTTCTTCCCCTTTTTTCTTCGTAGTTCTTTTGCATTCATCATCTCGCATCCTCTATCCCCCTTCATAAGGGCGCCTCTTCTTTTATACTTCTTGCATCCATCATCTCATTTTCCTCCTACTCGAGTCCGAGAGGGGTTTAAAAGATAACACCAACCAGGTGTGTGTCTTGCCATCATTTCGTTATTTTTATCGCAAGGATTTGAATACTACACCTCCATCTTTCTAATCCACTTGTCATTTGTTTGTCGTTGTTTTGCAAGGGTAGCCGAGGAAAGCCCTCTCCGTCGGCCGGCCGGAGGGAGAGGAAGAAGCAACCCGCCATCTCCCGCTCTTGAGGTAGGCGCGATCACTTTCTTATTTTGGGGTCTTTCGGCCCCTGGCGATCACATCTTATTTTCGAGGCCGCGGCGAGTCACTTCCCCAATGGCCGTTTAAATTTCCGTTCTTATATTCTCTTTATACTCTGTTATATTCTGCTCATATTCTCGAGGCCGCGGCGAGTCACTTCCCCAATGGCCGTTTAAATTCCCGTTTTTATATGTTATATTCTTATCTATTCGTGTTCTCGAGGCCGCGGCGAGTCACTTCCCCAATGGCCGTTTAAATTCACGTTCTTATACGTTATATTCTTATCTGTTTGTGTTCTCGAGGCCGCGGCGAGTCACTTCCCCAATGGCCGTTTAAATTCCCGCTCTTTGTATTCTCTCTATATTCTGTCATCTTATTATCTGCTCATATTCTCGAGGCCGCGGCGAGTCACTTCCCCAATGGCCGTTTCAATTCTTGTTATTTAATTTTTGCACCATTCCCGTCCCCCCGAGGCCGCGGCGAGTCACTTCCCGCTATGGCCGTTTAAACCCCATATTTTGCTATATCACACTTGTCCCGCTCGCCCCGCCGGAGCAATCTCCCGTGGTGGCCCCTTCTCTCTCTTCTCTTATTTCTGTGTTGCAGCAAACAAACACCAAAAGAAAGAAAAGAGGAGCCCGCGCGCGCTCCGCGTCCTCTCCGCTCTTCCCCGAACCGCGTGACGTCGCTCACAGCCTCCTCCACCCCAGTTTCACCATGGGGAATCTTCCACTCAGGGGGCCGGGCAGCGCCCTTCGGTGGACTACGAGGCTCTTGACGGGCGGCTTACCGGCTTGGAGACTCGTGTGGATAACCTTGGGGATCGTCTCTCTACCCTTGGAGACACTATGGGGACTGCGTTTGACACCCTATCAGGGCGCATGGCCACCTTCTCTACTGCCTTCGAGACTCTCTCTACTCAGATGGCCTCTCTCACCACCCACATGACTTCTTTCCGAGAGGGTTTAGTTGAGTCTGGACAATCCTTCAGCTTCATGCACCTCTCCCTTCTTGGCATGCGGCGCCAGGATGCGGCTCGTGATGAATCCATTGGTCATATTCTTGATCTTCTTCACAGTCATGGCCACCATCTTGGCGACATTCGTCGGCACCTTGTCCTTCCACCTACACCTCCAGCAGATCAGCCACCTCCTGAAGATGCTCCGTGAGGATTTGTTTTGTTTTCAACTCTAGCGTGTTCTCTTTTGGTCCAGTGTTGCTTGAGTCCCTCCTTCGTCTATCCTATCCCTTTTTGCTATTGACAACGGGGGAGAAGTAGTAGGGCAGGTTTATTATCTACTTATGTATGTCGTTGTGTGGTTGTGTTGCTTGCTTGCATGTCACATGTGAGGGCTGTCAGCAGTATTAATCTTTTGCTTAGACTTTGGTTTTAGAGTCGTGCATTCACTCGCACTAATGTACCTTGTAATGAAACTATGATGAATTGAAAGCACTGGTGTTTGAATTCAATTGTTGGCTTTTGTGTCTCATTTCATATTCTTGTTGACAAACTAGTGGTCTGTGCTACATCGTGTTGATAGGTTTGGTTTGGTGAATGACCTTCTAGCACAACGTTCAATCTGAATTTCCTAATAACATAAACCTTGGTTTGTAAGCCCTAGCGTTTAGTCATCATCAAAAAGGGGGAGATTGTTGTATATATATCTCGGTGTTTTTGATGATAACAAAACCAAGGACTTTTGGTGGCTCACATGTTTGGAATCTCTGACCTAAGTGTTTTTCACAAGTTTTCAAGGTCGGATTTCTTCATGCCCTTGCTTAAGGTTTTAGCCTTCCGAATGGTTTTGTAAGATCTTCAATGAACTTGAAATTACCTATAAACATGCATCCAATTCATGTCTCGATCTTATGGATATGGTTCTCTGGGCTAAACTCTTTATCTTTCAGGTCTTTTGAAAGTCCAGTCGACCTCCAGCATGACTCCGGTCGACCTGAAATAACAGAATGCAATTCTCTACGGTCTGTCACAGTGGCGGTCGACCGCCCCTCAAATCCCGGTCGACCGGAATTCTCAGGGACCGGCCACCTGTAGGTTTCTCAGTGGCGGTCGACCGCCAACCCCGAGCTGCCAACAATTGTTGACTTTTTATCATTTCGAGCAAAGCCATTCTCATGGGTATTGTTTAATCCCTAAGCAACCAAACTCTCCAGAAATTATGGATCTGGTCTGGGAGAGTCCTTGGACCATTCAAGAACCTATAAAACATATATAATTGGAAAACCCAAATGCTTAAGGTGGATCAAGGGGGCTGCCAAGAGGAAGAGAAGGGATTCAGCACTGTAGACGTGAATAGTGCTCCGAGAAAAGTTCTTCATCCTTCTTCATCCAATCAAGTGAAGATCAGCCCAAGGATTCAAGCTGCATCCAAAGCATCCAATCATCCATTAAGGGGCAGCAAATCAAGATTCTTCTCTTGTGTTCTAAATTCTTCTTGTTCTCTTAAGCTTCATCTGCGGTTCTTGTAATTGTTAAGCATTTCAGTGTGTGTGGATCTTCCTAGATTCGTGTGTGTGTGTTTGTGTGTTCTCCGTTGTAGCTGCGTGTGTGTTAAGGTGTTTCTTACACCTTCGCGGGAACTCTCCTTCCCAGTGTGTGAGTGTTGTGTGTTTGATCTTGTAACTTCTTACAAGATAGTGTGTGGATCCTCACAGTCCGTGAGGGGTGGACGTAGGTTGCCGTTGTAGCATCCGAACCACCTAAAAATCACTGTCTCAGTGTGGTTTGTTCCTTTTCCTCTATCTCCTTTCTGTGCAAATCGTAAGTGTGCATTCCAGTTCAATTTTTATTCTCGTTTATCCTGCATAATCCTTTTATCACCATATAGTTTTTGCCTTGTCTGTTGGCTGTTGTTAGTTTTGTTTCTTATATTAGCATCCTATCACATATTTTATAAAAAAAGACGAAAAAGTTTGATTAAAAATACCAACACCCAATTCACCCCCCTCTTAGGTGCCATTTAATCTCGGGACTTCATCTCTCTCTCTCTCTCTCTCTCTCTCTCTCTCTCTCTCTCTCTCTCTCTCTCTATCTATCTATCTACATCCAGCTAGGGATGTCGACGTCGGAGGGGGTGACCCCCTCTTGCGCCCTCTCTCTCTCTCTCCTCATCCTACCACAGGTGTCGATGCCGGAGGGGAGACCCCCTCTGGTGTCTCCTCCTCCCCCGCACTCTCTCTCTCTCACACACACACACTTTATTCTCTCTCTCTCTCCCCCCCCTTGGGGCAAAATGGTACAATCACACGTCGTTTGCACAGGATTTAACCCCGGAGGGCATAACAACTTTAGTTACGAGATTTTGAGAGTATTACGATAAATACGATAAAAGTGACGGTATAGAGATAATTCATAAGATTTGGGGGAATGGAGATAATTTTTCCTATATTTTTTTGTCATGCTAATTCTTCCAACTCTCTTCTATGTTCAAGTGTGTGATTCATCTCATCTCAACCGTTTAATCATAAAACTGAGCTATCAATACGAGTGATAAAAATATATAATACCATGGCATAAGTAATTCACTTGCTATCTTGTATTTTTTCTAATGGAGAGACGAACAGGTCTTTGAAGAATTTCATACACGAAAAAATATCTTTTCATGTCAAACGTGTTATTATCTGTGAGAGTATGTTTTCACTGAAAGTCCTAAATTCAGAAAGTATCACCCTTCAAAGTGTAAAAGAATATCGAGAGAACTCGGACTCTTAAGCCTTTCCCTTCTGGTAAGACGGGTAAATTTCTTTCTTATTACTGCACTACCGCAATGTATCATACTTTTAAAAAAATGTTAAATCAAAACTCCTCTCTTGGGTTTTAGATTTGCATTACTATTCCACACCAAATACATACTAATATATTGCACTATCACCAGGAGGTCAATTTATGTTTTCTTAAATAAATAGAAGAAAAGAGTTGAGACCCTGTTTGGATGCAACTTATGCATCGTACATCTGTTTGTTATAAACTCATTCTCTATTGACTCATGTTTGAGTACCGTTCGTTGTACATAAACGTAAACTCGGCTTACAGGAAGAGTCTCCGGACATAAATCAACTCATAATTAATTAGTAGGTTTACTTAAGACGCATTTATGAGGAGATTTTGAGTATCTTGAATAAACTCAAGTGATTTTATGACAAATCTATTTTAAACCATCCAAAGTAAAATTATAACCCAAAAGGAACGAGTTTATGATAACCAAGACATGTGTGTGCCTCGTATGAATGTCGGAGTAAGTCGTAGGTATCAGAGAGAGGGGTAATAAAGATGGGATTATCTTTCATCTAATAATCAGATAAGAGGAAGATGGATAAGGAACGTAGATTCCTTGGTGTCTGCAATTTTTTTCAATGAAAGAGAGGTACGGAGCTCAGTCAACACGGGAGAGAGATCTGAAGCGGCATAGAAAGGGCATCCAGCGCACCAGAGCAAGACAACGAAAGGACTACGAAGAAGGGAGAACAGCGTCAATGTCTCTTGACTTCCCTGGATAACTCTTTCTTTAGAATTTATTGAACCACGTAAAATATCTCTATATTCTTGATACATCTGTGTGTGTTCGCTTGGTGTCTGCACATTTGTCAACGAATGAGAGGTACGATACATTTGTGTGTGTTCGCGTGAATCTGTCATGATAACTGGTTTAGGCTTCCGCTTGTGATTCACCTGCCTATAATAAGGAGGGGATTATCTTTCATCTAACAATTAGATAAGAATATGTTGAAATCTATAGAATCACGGTGTTGAGATACACAGACTTGGGGTCATAAATACATGAATCATAACTCATTTAACTATTACGGAACTATTGTCCAGAGACTATGCTCAAATTTCAATACTCTCCTTTACGGTCAAGATGGACCATAGACATTAATTAGATGGAGGTGGCAAGATGAAGTTAGGTCTAAGATCATACTATGATATCATGTTAAAAATTATAAAATTACAGTGTTTAGATACACAAGTTCAGGATTATAAACACATGAACTATAACTCATTTAATCAATATAAAACTATTATCTAAGAACTATGCTCAAATTTCAAAAGAATAAGATGCACGGGGAACGTAGATGCAAATTTTCCAACGAAGGAGAAGTACTGAGCCCAGTCAACACGGCAGCGCCACCGTTTTTCAGTTTGACTGCGACAACGGGGGTGTCAAGTCAATTCTTGTTAGAGCACCATCATTTCAAGGGATTCACGCCATTCATCTATTCTAATAATTAGATAAGGAGAAGAAGAAGAAGAAGAAGTCGAAGGATATAAATTTCCATGTTGTATATATACAAATAAGTTTTCAATGAGGGAGAGATACCGAGCCCAGTCAACACGGGAGCATCACATCTGCAATTTATCTGCAAGGTTGCCCGATGAATGGAGCCTTGGTCCTCGAGGTCACTGGGTGGCCCGCTCATCACTTCCATCAGTCCAGATCCAATGACTCATTTTAGGTTGTTGAGTTCAAAATGTTTGAGTTCCACTCACTGCACCGGGGTGAGTATTATTCGAGTTCAATTGATAATTTAAATCGAATCGGTAGATTTAGTTCGATTTAGATTAAGTTGAAATTCTAAAAATTTTGATTTAGTTAAAAATCGAACCGTATTTTAAAAAATAATTTGGTTCGATTTTAATTTTCTAGAAATCAAACCATACCGGATGAATCGGTTTCTCTAGGTCCACGGTATTTTTGTCAATTTCATTAAAGTCTAAAGACCCACCCTAACACATTCGTTGAGACACACCTTTGCATATCGCAGTCTCGCAGCCCTCGGCCCCTCGCCCTTACAGGCTCGCAGCCAACACGCAGCTGCAGCCTATCCCTTCTCCTCCTCTCCGGCTGCGATCCACCTCCAGTTCAAGGAGGCAAGGATCGTCGCCACCACCGGACACCAACCCGCAGTAGCAGCCTCTCCCTTCTCCTCCTCGGTGGCCGCCATCCACCTCTAGTCCAAAGAGGCAAGAGTCCAAGGAGGCAAGGATTGCCGCCACTCGACACCGTCCAAGGATGTTGGCACTCTCTGGTAGCCTGCAGCCACAGCCCTACCTCTCCCCTCTCTTCCTTGCCGACCGCCATCCACCTCGAAGGAAGCAACGATTGCTGTCGTCGGATGCAAACCCTCGCTGCCTAGTACCATATCCTCTCCCTTATCTCTTCCTCTGATGCATTGATCTCTATCTACGTGCATTCACTTCTTGCATTGCTCCACATGAAGGATCTATGCGTTTCACCATTGTGGACCTAATATGTGTCATATTTCATTGCGATCGAGGATTGCTCTGCTTGGGTTGATCTGTTTGGGGAGCTCTGACACTATTTAGATCAAGGGAATTCTTTGATGATCTAATCTCCTTCTTTGATGCTCTAGATTGATTCACATTTTCTAGATCTCGTCAAATTGTAGGTTTTTCTCCTAGCTCAGTGCTCCAAGTTTGATTAGTCCACAGTCAAATTTCCAGATTAACGAGGTGTCAAATGATCATCGTTTTCTTCTTTTCCTTTGAATTTCAATCCCGCTTTCTTTGCTCTGTCATCTTAATGGCTCATCTGTTGTCTTTCAGGTGAATTTTACATCTCTATCTGCTTATTGGCCCTCTCGGGTGCGCTAGGTCAATGTTCACGAGTTAGAAGACACAAGCAATGCATGCACTGTTTATAAGTCCTTCATTAGAGCAGTTAATTAATTTATTTTGTTTGCAAAACAAGCATCTATAAAATAGGCTCATGAAAAATGATGACTAAGTTAAATATCATATTAAAAGATTTTTTTGGTACGCCACTTCCTCTTGTTTTCGTCACTCATATTCCTTCTCCTACCCTTTTGTGCTAGGGATAAAGGCAAGTTAAATAAACCAACGGTGGCCAATTATCGTTCAAACCCAATCAAATCAAATTAAACCAGATTGATTCGATTTGGTTTGATTTGAGAAAAATTATCTACTACTGACATTACTAATCGGCAATACTTCACACTTCAAAAGCATTTGAAATAAGATTTACTAGATCGGTGATTGGCTTGCATGGCATACATTTCTTTCACTCTAAGCCTCCTCTATCGTCGCCTGAGAGTTGTTTGAGGTTGCCTTGCCAAACCGGAAGATGGTGGCCACCGACCCCCCCTGGTGCACGATGAGGATGCCATCAACTTTCCCTATAGTCCCCGAGGCTGCTGCGGACGAGGACGTGCCTGATTACCTCTATCGTACCCTCGCTCTGCTCCGTCACCATCGTTTGGTCGACCACCAACTTTAGCACGAGGCAGTCGTCGTTTCCCATACACTTCTCCCCAATGCACTGGGTCTGGCAAACACAAGCGCATATACACATGCACAAACACACAAAGATGAAGAGGGAGGGAGGGGTACTGCTTAATCCAGTAGCGATTGAAGGGTTCGCATTCGGTGACAGCCTAGATAACCCATGGTCAGCAGAGGTGGAGCCATCTATGTTGACTTCGACGTTCACATCGAAGGCACCAAAGTTGGAGAGCTGCTCAATAGTAGGATGGAGACCCCCGGGATGCCACCAACAAGAGCCAACCTAGATGACCCCGCTGTCGGGGGAGGTAGAGTCATCTACATCGACCTCCAAGTCCATGACATCGTCGGGTTGGGGCGGAGGCCTCCATGGCTCTACGATGCTCACGACGTTGACAGACTCGATCGAAGATCCCTCGCTCGGCGATGGCGACGACGGGGGGTGGGAGCGGTGACCGCTGTAGTCGTGTAAGGCATCGAGGGAGGGGGCAGGCGCCAGAGAAGTGGCCAAAATTGGGGATTTGGCAGGGGTGGAAGCCAGGAGGGGGGGTGTCCGTGACACCTCTGTCTTTTTTTAAAAAAAAAAATCCATGGGTGTTTTCATCTTTTCACGTCTTGAGTTAAAATTAATCGGGGTTAGATTCACGATCGATAAAAGTGGGTAACGACACTGACATTTTTACACTATTTCGACAAATGTAAAGATATCTTTGTTAATATATTTTAAGATGTTTTATTTTTATAATTAGGCATTTAATAGTGAATTATATGAAAAAAAATTGCATATAATTCCATAATTACTGGGCTCTAATGGTCTGCTAATGGGTCTCCTACGACATCTTATTAAGAGGAGATCACGACACGTTTTATTGTCATGTAATACTTTCTGGATATTACACCCTCTCATCTCATTGTTTTAGTTAAGATCAATAGAGCAGAGGAGCAACTAATAAAATAAAAATATGTGAGAGTTGGTGCATGCCAATGTACAGCAGAAGTTACTCGACTTAGAGTGATACTTTGTTGCACATATAGTGATGCGCAGCGGCAAGGCCTATTAAGTGATGTGCACGCCGATCTCTTGTTGGGTCATCTGAGCCCACCAGATAAATACAACAGCTCTTTAGGGGACAGATTCACGTGCTGTGTCAAAATTTTAATTTATTTGTTGACTTAAAAAATAAAAATTTTAATTAATAAATAAATAATAAGAGTGAGAAATAAGTGATACAATTGAAAAATGGCAGTTATAATGGAAATTATAATATTTGATTGAAGCATAATACATATACACATGTACATATGTTTCAATCTGTACCTATAATTTCCAAACTAAGCGGTATATTTTCTGTTTGGACCGTGTACATTTTATTTGAACTACAAACGAACCAATGATTGGTTCTATGTTTTTCGATCTAATCTAATTTTTGAGAAATACTCAGTGAAATATATGCATTAATTACATCTACGGATGTAATTAGTGTAACATGTAATTTTTTAAAAAAAAAATTGAGTGACTTTCATCTCAAATTATTTGGACGAAGATATTACGTCGTTAAATGATGTGACGTGAGAATTAAATAAAATATTATAATTAATAAAAAATATTATTCACGTAAGATAAATTTATTTTTACTTGACATTTACGTCACGTCGTCTACACTCAAATAACGTTAGATGATAACTACTCAAAAAAATAAATGTTACATTAATTACACGAATAGATATAATTAATGCATTTGTTACGGTATGCATTTCTCCTAATCTTTTATTTATAAATCTGGTCCTCTATTTTCTTTTTTTTACACCTGCAAACACGATTGGGTTTCTTCCACGATCACATCATAAGGGTCTCACCTCCGTAGACGCCCCGGCTGTTGTCGGGTCAGATTACGCGACCACTGACCACCCAATGACCAAGAGGCAGATCACTTCGACATTTGTGGGGGCGGTGGTGGTGCTGGCGGCATATGAAGGTGTGCCTCACGCAGTAGACTCTTTTTTATTTATTATTACTATTATCATTGTTTGGGGGCGTAAATAACGTGGCCGGTAATAAAAGCAGTTTTGATTTCGGCGGCCAACGCCTTGTGTGTGTGGCCGAGCGTCCGCCGCAACACCGGTCGTGGAGCCCTTCCCCTTCGTGGTTGGGAGGAGAAGAGTCATGATGGCCGGAAGGGAAGGCCAAGAGCCCTGTCTTTGCTTTCCACGTCCGCTCCGGTCTGGTCGGGCGTCTCAATTCATTGATGCCCGTAGTACGTCATCGACCGGGATTGGGGTTGGGTCTCCGGCGTCAATTATCCTGCCGTGTTCGTGTGATATATATCCTCTTCTTCCAAATTCCATTCACGAAAAAGGTAGGGGAGTTGAGCGGTTTTAACTGGGCCGTTGATGTCCAAGTTGGCCCAATATATGTACATAAGCCTTGGTGGAATAGTTTGTTAACAAGGCATCATCATTAATGGGTCAATTTCGGGGTGGTTTGGTATATCGTAAAATGCCATAAAGCATAGTAAGATATTGTGAACGGGCGGATGCCTCACGTTCGGAATGTTGTAAATTATTTTATATTATCTTTCTTATGCTTGGAGTGTTGTAAATAGTTGGATTTTATTAAAATTGATTGACCCACGTGACATTTTTTTAACTGATTTCAATTTTTAATTTAAGATAGTTGTAAAATAAAATAGAAGATTTTGGAAATAATAATCTTAAAAGTAATATTCTATATATTATTTCATGACATGCCAAGCAACCTCTAACCGTACACCCAATACTAATCAGATAAATTGAAGTCAAATGATCATGGGTGATGAGAAGCGAAAGATAGGGCGGCGAACTAGGACTCAATTTTGACTAAAAATAACGAGCCCAATTTTTCCTGTGACAGATGATAGAGCGAACTCAGTCTGATACCTATTTATTCTCAATCTGTTTGGCCTTCCATTTCACATGAAACGTTTTAGGGATTTTTTTTCTTTTTACTTTCGAATAAAAAAAAACTCTCTTTCAAGTCGAGTTGATGTAGTTCGATAACTCGGGGTGGCGGGGTGCAGGGGCTCTCATACTGCAGCATCATGAGCATGACATGCACAAGATTTGACCAAATGAATGGTGGACATCATCTAAAGGACTGTTTGGCTTGACGTAAACCCCGTAAAATATCACGTACCACATTTCCGTATGTTTTATGGTGATCTGTCACATCAAGCTAACCGGATTCCCGATTCCCTCGTTATGGAATGGTGTTTCGTGTTTAAAAGAAAAGCTGACGTCGGGATTGAAGAGCCCTCTTGATCCCCTTGGAAACCTTATCTCTCTCTCTCTCTCTCCCTCTCTCTCATCCATTTGTTAGTTGGGTCGGCCCGGAGTTGGTGCCACAGGGCAGATATTTTTCGGCGGACAAGAACAGAGCCAAGCAGGTAGGGGGGGGGGGGCGATGGGCTACTAACTAATACGTAAGATGGAAGGGCACATCACTCATTCTTTTATTTAGAAGAGAACCACCACCTTTACCTTTTGACACTGCCAGGAGAGTGGAGAGGAGGCGGCGTGCTATTCGCCAGAAAACAAAGAGAGCGTGTGTGCGGTTGTGTGCAATTCGAGGGGACGACGAGGTTTGTGGACCGGAGAAGCCTACGAGAACAGGCCACCTGCCAGAGACACGGGCCTGCTCCTCCCTTGGGCCCGTTTCCTCACTCGATGACATATATAAATATATATATATATATATATATATCTTTAAAATATTTGTGGTTTACTTAGTAATTACTTTATTTATGGTCGTCCTGCCATCACAAATTTTAGGATTAATTATCTTTATATCCCTAAACTTTTTATGAATAGCCATATATTTTTACCTTTAAAATCTACTAGCCAGACTTCTTATACCCTTAAAGGTAAGATTTCACGGTGATATAATACAAGTATTATTTTTGATATTATGGTACAGAGTTTAGGGGTATGTAGATAGATTCTAGGATATACAGATAATTAGATAAAGATGGGTGAAGAGTACTGAAGAGGCTATTTATAGTGATTTCAGGAGAATATGGATAACTTTCGCTAAATTTTAGGGCAAAAATGCTGCCAGGCGGGGAATTTCTGCTTCTTTTCTTTCTTTCTCGTGGAGTTTTTTCTTCTACATCTTTTCTTTTGGTATTATTTTTTATATAGTTTTCGGATAACATTGTTTCACCTCATAGTATTGGTGATTTTACGACAATCAAAACAAAACGGTTCAAAGATTCACATAGCTGTCCTTTTCCCTTTTTTTTACCGTATGCCAACTTTTGAAGCGTTTCTTTTATTTTCAAATGGCACATTAACATATAACTATTTTATATTAAAGAATTCTAAGCTTCACATATATATATATATATATATATATATATATAAACATAATATTCAAAATATGGATTTGACTTACACATGGTCCAAGAATGACCGCAACGGAGGAGTGCGGATTTATGTAAGGACACCTGTTGTTACCCACCAAAGGAACACAAATTTCATATCACATCACGTCTGACTATAAATAAGCATCTGCATCTCACCTTCTCCACCTCCACAGTAACTTGAGGGATGGATACCCTCCACAGTAAACTTAACTCTCCCAGGCTTGCCAGCATTACTCCCTCTAGACACTTCCTTCTCCCTCTTTTTCTATTTCGCTACCACCTTCTCCCCTTTTGCAAAACCGCCTCCCGTTTCCTCCTCAGAAACCGCCCCGCTTCCACGTTCCCCTCTTCCCATCTCTACTCAATTCTGTTGCGTCTATATAAAAAACCACCCTCCTTCGCCACCTTCCCCCACCCCCTCAAACCACCAAAACCCTCCTCCCCCCCCCCCCACGCACCCGTGACGCCATATCTCCGCCCAAGTCTGGATTTTTAACGAAACCCACTACGCCTGTGCCTCTGTTTTCTTCTCTGATCTCCTCCTTGGTCGCCGGAACAAGGGTTCTCTTGGTCTCCAGCTCGCCTGGTCGGTGACAAACCAGAGCAGAGAGGGAGAGAGGAAGAGAGAGATGAAGGCGAGGAGGGCGTGTGAGCTCTGCCGTGGGGAGGCGGCGCTGCACTGCGCGCCCGACTCCGCCTTTCTGTGCTGGTCCTGCGACGCGCGCGTCCACGGCGCCAACTTCCTCGTCGCACGGCACGCCCGCCGCCTCCTCTGCCCCGAATGCGGCTCGTTTAACGACGACCACCTCCCAGTCTATGGCCCCGGCTGCCTACCGCTCCCCTCCCTCTGCCGCTCCTGCCAGGGCGGCGGCGACACGGTCTCAGACTCGGAGTCCTCCGCGTGCTCTTCGGCTTCGCTTGCTTCCTCCATGTCCTCTTCCTGCGTCTCCAGCGTCGAATCGGGGACGGCGGCGTGCAGTGGGGAGGGCCGCGGCGTGGGGATCGCGGCCGTCCCCGCCGACGGTGACGGCCCCATCAAGGCCGCCTGCACCGCTAACTCGGGGACGGATTCGGAGTGCTCCGATTCGGGCCGAGCGAGGCGGCGGCGGCGGTCGGGCGGCCGAGCGGCCGCGCGGGCGGAGCTGGACGCCAGGGCCGACGTCCTGCTGGCGAGCTGGTGCCGCCGTCTGGGCCTGGAGGGCGGCTGCGCCGTGGGCGCGGCGTCGCACGCCCTCAGTGCCGCCGCGAGGCGGATGGGGCCGGTGCCCTTCCGGGTCTGCGCGGCGGCGGCTGTGTGGTTCGCCGCGAAGCTGTGCTGCGCGGAGGCGGCGGGGGGAGGGTGGCGCGGGGCGGCGCTGCTGAGGCGGCTGGAGGCGTGCTCGGGCGTGCCGGCCAAGCTCATTGTGGTGGCGGAGGCGAGGCTCTTCCGCGCCGTGCAGCGGCGGCGGCGGCAGCAGCAGGTGGACGGCGAAGGGGGGGAAGGCTGCGGGGAGTGCTCTTGATACGTGATGAGATGACTTGATCTGGGATTTTTTCCTTCCCCCACCTTCTAACTTTTTTTTTACCCTTCTTCTTCTTCTTTATCTTCCTTCTTCCTTCTATTTTACCTTTGTGCTTCTTTGATAGGATTGATTTATAGTTGGATTAGAAAACCGCCTGCTGGGTGTGATTCTTCACGTGCATGAGCTATGCAAACTTCGGTGTGGGTGATGATCTTGGGTCTACCATGATTGGGTTTCTGGCTCTGGTGCCAAGCAGCAATACTGATTCGCCCACATATATATGGCTGTGTGTGTTACAAACAAATTTAACTTGTTTGTGCTCTATATTTTTTCTTCTCTCTGAGATCTTCTTGACCAAAAAAAAGAAAAAAAGATTTCCTTTGTGCAAGTTTTCTGGTATGATCATGGTTTATCTTCTCTCCAATCCCCATTTTTTGGACTGTGATGAGAGTTCACTCTGAGATCCTTTTTGGTGGGTTCACTCACTGGGAATTCCCAATGCCCCGTTGCTCTTCCAAAGTATTAATTCTAAATAAGGTAAAGGAGGGGGGCGGGGGTGGTAGTATGTGTGATTAGGATGCCAGATGCTCATCAGATTGTAACGATGTTTTTTATCCTTTCCATATCCTTTACTACACTACACTACCTTTAAATCTCCCACGTTTCAACAAAACCCCATTTTCTTATATCCCCGAACCATATGTAATAACCATATGTAAGCATGTGCGAAATGAGTTAATTGCCGTAGAATATAAACAAACATACCTCAAACTAAAATTGTAGCGGACCAGACCATCAAGGGAGAAATGGGAGATGAAAGGAAGATGGGAGCTGAACGCGTACATCAAACCAACATTTGATCGCTAACCAACATTTGATCGATACGTGTTAGAATTTGGGCATAATCTTTGAGTAATAATCTTAGTGTCGGTTAAATTGGTTGTGGTTCGTATGTTTATGATTATGGATATGTTTATCTCAGCATCGTAATTTTGTGAATCTAACGTGACATATGAACATGATTTTAAGTTTAATTTTATATATTTCTTATATTGTCATCTCTATTTAATTAGGGCGGCTTTGACATCGGGTTGGTCGGGCGGATAGTGCAATCGGAGAGAGAAGCTCCCGGTGGGCCTTGCCTCCCCCCTCACACAGCCTCCGCTTATCGGGGACGATTAGCGTGCTCGACCCTCCAGGGTCGAGCACGTTAACTGTGCTCGATTAGCAAAGGGGGCCTTAATCTTCACAATCCATCTTTAACGTGAAGAGGAATATTAAAATTTAAATATAATCTCTGGATAATAATCTTCGTATCAGTTAAATAGATTGTGATGTGTTTATGATTTTAGACATGATTTTAGACACGTGTATCTTAATATCGTGATTTCATGAATTTAACTTATTTAATTGATAAAAAATATTATCTAATAATTATGTCTAAATTTCAACACTATCCACCATTCTATAAAATATTTAATACGTACAGTGCGGGAAGATGATTGGGATTCAAGACTAGTCTACTTCCCATTTTTTTCGTCCAGAAGTTTGTGGATATTATGTGTAACCACGTCTGAGCGGGTGCTGCTTCTACGATGCGATGCCCCATTTAAATCGATTACAATACCAACATTCTATATTGTAAACATGCTAGCATCAAAATTAATACCCTAATTAACCAAACAAAATTATTTATAAATCTATAGTCTCTGGAAACGCGCGCCCGCCCGCCCGTTTCCAATGAAATGTGTGCTGCTGCACAAAATTCTCCGAGCCATGCATGTGTACACAAGTGGTCGTGATGAGTACTGACCGGTGGGTGTGGTGGCCCCGACGTGGGGGGGGGGGGGGGAGGGAAGAAAGGGGACAAAGAGAAGACATCACATGGCCACACATCCCATGGTGTGCGTAAAGCAGAAAAAAATAAAAAAAAAGGTGACGTAGAAGAGAGACTCCAACTAACACGCCTTCGTCCTGCGCAAACTCCAGCCGCTCAGGCTCCCAACTTGTGTGGCATCGTGGCGGCCCCGCGTCTGGCCGTGCTTTATGACGGGTCCCGGCCGACCAGACCAGACCACGCCAGGTGCACGGTAACCGGCCATTTTTAATCATATATATATCATCACCGTCGCCCTCACTAGCTCAACTTAGCCTGGTCTCCCCCACGAGGCCCTGTGCATGCCAAGCTAGCGAGCTTCCTGCCAGCCAGCATTACATATTCCCCGTTCCATTCCCCTTCCCCAACCCAATGGTTCTTGTGATCGCAACACCACGCCGTGACGTCTTATTCTCCTTCTCTACTACCTTTCTTCTTTATTCTCTTCTTCTCGCAAGAAAAAAAACAAAGAGAATTCCTAATCCCGATCGTGACGACGATAGAGATGGATGGGCACAAGCGTGCGGTAGGGGGGGGGGGGGTTTGACGTCTCGCGGCGTCGCCAACCACAAATACAGATATTTGATTGATGTGGCAGCGACAGGGTGGTGGTGGCCGGTTCACAGACCATTTCCCTTGTTCTACGTAATGACACCGGCCACCATGGCCGCCGCCGCCGCCACTGCCACCGCCACCGCAACCAAAGACTAATCAGGAAGGTCGTACACAGTTATCTTTAGCCGGCCTAGCTTAGCCACGCATATTTATAATATTAGTAGTCATAGCCTCTAATAAGCATCTCTGCCAACCCCTCTTCCTCGATTTTCTCTACTACGGAAGATTTTGTTTAAAGAGGGTGGCTGCATGCAGCCAGGACGTGATTGGTGCCAAGTTGCGCGGGGGGGATCATGTGGACGTGGTTAAAAGGAGACGAGACGGGCAGGAGGGAGAAAGGCATCTGGGGATATATCCGGCCGGCCGACGGCTAGCCTTCTTCTTGTTAATTTCATGTCCCCGATTCTCTCTTTTGTTTATTCCATGGAATTAATCAGAAGATCTCGCATTGTTTGTTAAGTGTTGAAGTAGACTACGGGGATGGACACGCATCTCTTTGCCACGATCAGAAGGTAGAACCTTTTTTTATTTCAATAGTTGGTCAAATCTTCTTGAGGATTTGGGGACGGCTTGGACATTATATATTTATATGTTCCACACCAACAAGTTGGACGTGGAACCAGGTGCTATGAATCACCGTTACCGGTGAGATATATACTCTTCGTGTTTTGGCTGACTGGCTGGCTGTGACTCTGGTATGGGGCTGATCAATTTGCTCCACTTCGTATGCGAGGAGGGCCCATCATGTCCGCCTAATAGTGCCTGATATTTAGTCTATGGCAAGAGTCCAACTCTCCAGACGCACCATGTTATTTGGGTGACCCGTTATGCCTCCTGCCCTGTTGCAGGTTCAGAGTCGACGCCGTACACGCATGCATCCTCTCAGACAATAGTCATTGTAACACATTAATGGTGAACGGAGTCCCACTCCGGCGATGATATTGAGACGCCGTCTAGGCCACTCTTCCTGACTATGCAGACACGCTCCCTCTATGATGAACTCTGTAACATTAATGACTGACGCCCTTGTCGCATTAATAGCGGAGTCAACATCGCGACAGAAATGACAAGTCAATGATCATACCCCCTCTTCCGTTAGGTATGTGAATTGGGCGACTCACACCTTCATCGACCGTGGCAACCTAATAATCAACTCTCATGACGATAGTATAAAAGGATCCTTATCCAACGGCCAAGAGATAAGGAAAAGAAACTAGACAATCACATCTCCTTAAGTTCTTAAGTTCTCATTCCATCACTCTTCTTGTGCTCTTCAATCATCTGATTTGACCGTCGTAGAGTTATCTTTTGAGATAATTTTAAAGACTCTTTGTGACCTCTTTTTGATAGTTGAAAGCCCTTCTCTCGACAAGACACGTGATCGTATTTAATAAATTGTAGAAGGAGTGGATCAAGAAATAGATAATCATTTTTCGACTTCGAGAGAATGTACACCCGTGAATTTATATATTATTATTGTTGGCTAAGTGCGAATTCGCATATATGTTAAACCCCCTCAAGGTCGACAATCGCAGATACATATGCGTAACTTAATTACCGGCCAACCCACCCTCTCAATCGCTATGAATTGTCCCCATATATTACAGCCATACGTTTAATTGATTGTCGTGAAGGGTAAGAGCAGAACTCGTTACAGGGTATTATCATGCGCGCTTCTCTTTTGTCGTACTCCCACGGACATGCAAGAACAGTTGGAAAACAAGGTGGCCGGCCATTCATGGTCACCAATCACAGACTAATGTCAGCTGTGAGGGAATCTTGGGATTTCCCTCACTGTCTTGCAGCTGTGCTTCAGTGGCCAGCATGGCAGCCGCCCAGCAACTGTGGGCGCTCTTCCATCCCACGTACGTACGTTTTGGATCAACTCATCACTGCCGTGGACGCATACCTGCAACAGCAATAGCAATAGCAATAGCAGGAACACTGTCATGAGGTTTTCACATCCTAAACGCCTATGCTTCTGATCCCCTGGACTCTGGCAGAACGTTCAGCTGCCTGTCAAGTGCGTCTTCTTCGGGTTAAAAAAAAACGAATACTGGCTGCCGCTTATGAGGGAGAGTAGCTAGGCACGGCAACATTAGTGGCAAAAAACACCTAACTTTAAGTTATCAGTGGAAAAAATAATGGCACAGAGTTATGACATCATGACATTTCTCTAATTTATAATACGATTTGATTGTACCCATGTTGTTGGCATCCAAACAATATCAAGCAATGAACAATTCTAGCTACCTACATCTTTGACAAATATCTTCCCAAAAAAATTCTTTGATAAATGGATAATTTCGAATTGTCAATTTTCCTATTGATATTCATAGGGGATATTTGGTTAAGCTCTATCAACTTTAATATTATTATGTCAAAATAGTGCAATGTCATATCAAATTTAATACAGGTGTAAGCCTGTGTTTAAAATGATACAGCCTGGATTGTGAGATTCCAAATAACTTCTCATTCTCATCCTCCATTTTTCATTTTAGGGATTTTTTTATAAAAAATTATTGTTAAAAATAAATTGACAAAAAGATCATCCATGAAAATGTATTAATAGTCACTATATCACTAATTTAATTTATCTTATGCATAAATGTCATCGTCATCACCGTGCGTTATCATTCATGAATTTAATCATAATTAAATTTAATTTGAGTTATGAAAATATTAAAAAAATCTTAACTAAAATAAAATAAAAATAATATACAACCCCACTCCCCTCCCTCCCGTCCTAACCCCGTTCCCCTTACGACCTCTTCAGCAGAACCCCCTCCCCCTGTCGGAGAGAGAAAGACAGAAAGGGGGTGAGATCGAACATCACGTAGGCAAAGGGGGTGGTATCCGGCGGAGTTGCATAGGGAGAGTGAAGGTGGGGATGGCTGTGGAGGACGAAGGGGGCGGCGCTCCGCGGAAAGGGGAGCAGCGAGCCTGCAGTGGGGTTCCGGGAAGGCAAGGGGGAGTAGTGGTCGGCGGCGAGTGCAGAGTGGAAGGAAGGCAGGGATGGGAAAGAAGGCTCTGAGAGCTGACTGCGTCGGTGGGAAGATGGGAGGCAGCTTGCAGTCCTGTTCGCAGAACACACAGGAGGGTTGGAGAGACAGTCGGTTGGACAGGGAGGGGGCCACGGCTGTGCAGGGAGGGAGGGGGATGGCTGTGAAGGGCAAATTAAGGGGGCAGCACTGTGTAGGAAGAGGAGCGACGCTCTACGGTAGGGCTCTGGGAATGCAAGGTGGAGTGGTGGTCGACGGCTGTTGCAAAGGGCGGGGTCGCCGGAGTTGCAAAGTGGGGGGGGGGGGGGGGGGGGCGCCCTCCAGTAGTACCCTGTCGACCTTGCCGAACTCGTCGACGACCACCCCGCCGTAGGACACGCCCTCCCCTGCCCGGCTCGAGCGGATCAGCATGTCTCACCCGGGTCACCAACCCCAACAGCTTCCTGGTCGCCGGCAGCACCATGACGCCAACACCCACGATCGTTGGTTGACCACAGCACGCGTGAAGGATGCCTCGTTGAAGTCGTCGAACCCAAGATAGTAGCTGCTCGGGCTTGTCCCTCGCCTCTACTAAATCCCCCTCCCCCTGCGACGTCGGGCCGAATCCCCCTCCCCCACTGCAACCGCCGGACATGCAACCTCTCGGCCTCCACTACAAGAAAAAGCTCCGACGGATATTTTGCGACGAAATTTTTCACCATAAAATATCAACGTAAATTTTATACATCCCCATATTAAGTTAGGAAAATATTTGCAATGAATTATTGATGTATTTACGATGAAACAAATCTGTCATTAAAAAATAGAAGTATTTTTATTAAGAATATGTATTCGACACAAATCTGTCGCTATTGAGAGAGGGATTTAAATCCATCGCAAATCTCTCTTTCTAAAAAGAGATTAATTTTCGTCGGAAAAAATTCGTCGTGAAATAATAAAGATAGTTTTGCTATGGATTTGAATCCGTCACAAATTAGTGCCTATTTAGAGAGGGAAATAAATCTGTCAAATCTCTCTCTCTAGAAATAAATTTGTCAAAAATTCATCTCTATTTAGAGACATATTTACGATTGATGCAAATTCGTCATAAAATTAAAGTTATTTTACAAAATTAATTTAAAAATATATTTTACAAAATTAATTTAAAAAGATATTTCTTTTTGAAAAGTATTTGCGACAAAAAAAGATGTCACAAATCTAAATTTATTTTGTGAAATTAATTGAAAAAACTTGTTTGTTTTATAGATATATTTGTGACAAAAAAGTATATGTCGTAAATATAGCATAATTAATAAAGAATATTTATTTTAGAAACATATTTGCAACGAAAAAAATCTGTAGCAACTACAAATTTATTGTGCATCATAAATTATAAACTTTTTTCGTGGTGTGTGCTTATTTGTGTGATCATCGTCTCGTCTATGTCATGACCCTAACAATAATATGGTATCATAGCCACGCGGGCGGTGGATGTCAATATTCACGAGATGCACCGACACCAAGGAGAATATGGAGAGATTTCTGTTCAGGACGTTGTTGAGGTCGGCGGCGGCGGTGCATTATAGATGACCACAGGTGGAGGCGACGTTGGCTGCTGACAGCGGAAGTGCTGGCGTGGCTGTAGCGACATCGGTTGCAGGTGCCAAAGGGCTGTGCAGCAGCAACACAAGCAGCAAGTCGCGACGGTGCAGGTTGGGGCTGGTGGTGAGACAGGCTACATCGGCTACATGCCAGTCTAGGACAAGCGCGGCCGTGCCAGCGATTGCACAGGGTAGTGCAAGAAGAGGCAGTGATGGCGACTGGGCACTACGGTAGCCAACGGAAAGAAGGCTACAGGTCGGCGACGGTGGCAGTGGTCGCTAGTAGAGGCGGCTGGCGATAGCGGATGAATCTAAGGTCTTTGCCCTTTATTCTCTTCCCATCGTGAGTAAGGGCCCCTTTGGTTGGTATTATCAGGGGATTCCAATCATTAGAATCTCCTGCATAATTTCATCCCAACCAAATGACCCAGAAGTGTTTCGACTTTTGTGCTAGGTAGATTTTTAAAACGGAGAGAGAAAGACACAAAAGGAGGGGTGTTCAATAATCTACAAAAGCTCCTCTCATAGAGCTTCGGGATGGATTTCGAGGTCTAAAATCCCTGACACTCTGACATATAATAAATGTAGGAATTTTTCAAAAAAATCCATTTGAATAATCCCAACCAAAGGGACCCTAAGAAGAAGAGGAAGGAGGGGAGGACGTGCACAATGGTTGTAGGTGATAGTGGCGGTGGTCATCGGAGAGACATCTAACAACAACAGTTGGAGAAGAGCCCGTGAGGGTCGACGATCCCTTGGCGGCTAGAGTTTCTTTGGTTTCACCCTCTCGTTCATCGATGAGGAGGAACAGAGGGTGCGGAGAGAGATATTAATATACAATAGAACTCTTAAGTTAATTGGATCCTAAGTTATTGGATCTTATTTTGATTTAATTTTGGATCCAGTAACTTAGTGAGTCTGGTTACACATGTTGGGTCTCTGGGTCCAGTTGGAGTTTGAGTCTAGAAATAGGTTCATCTGTACCCGTTTAGGAGATCTATCTCATTGGATTGGCGGGTGGATGATCTGACGGCCAGAATTGTTTTACTCAGATCGGAGGCTATCAGAGGCAATCGGAGGCGGAATTGGACGATCTAGGAATCCATCCCTAGGTTTTCAGGCACTCTTGACGTGTTGGATGGTGTGGATTAGATAAATTTTGCTCTGATTGAGAGGCTTGTATAGGAGGGTAAAGAGATCAGTGGAGATCACGGTGATCGGAGAGATCAAAACTGATAGGGAGCATCGATGGAGGACAGCGAGAGCACAAATCGGATCGAAGGTAGCAGAGAAGACTACGAGCTTCTGCGTACGTAGATCCTTTCAATGGCTACAATGATTTTACGCTATGACAGTAGTGTGTGAAGAACATCTTGTCGTGAGAATGACCGGTGAAATCTCTCAACGACAAGACTTAGAAACTGGGGAAGATATCAGCTAAGTCATGGCATGAGATGCGAGACTTGGCGAATAGCACGATACAGCTGTTCCTAGTGGCTAACACACTCCGGGAGGTGATCGGTTTGGATGATCCAGTGATAGTCTGAAGAAAGTTGGAGAGCAAGTACAAGTTCAAGTCATTGACAAGTCGATTGTTTCTCGAAAAGAAACTATATGGCCTGAAAATGGAGGGGGGAGCATGAGTGGAGGCTCATCTCGTTGAGTACAATAAGATTTTGACGAAGGTGCTTATCCTGGACATGAAGATTGATAAAGAGAACAAGGCACTTCTCTTGTTAACATCATTGCATGCATCGTATGATCATATTGTGATTACACTTTTCTTTAAAAAAGATTTCGGAAAGGATTAGGTCACACTCATAATGCCAAGATTCTCATCATGAGATCCCTTTTCTGGAGTAGACAGATGCAGAACGGGCAACTCTCCCCATGATCAAAGAGACATTACTCCACGACCCATGCCAGGACGGCCTTCACCAAGACAATCCTTATAAATAGGTCCCCCATCAAGCCTAGAGGGGGACTCACACACATACGGATACAAAGACACGTAGAGAGAGAGAGAGGCCAACACATCCACAGACTTCTCCAGCGAGAGTAGAGGTTACCTCCGGGAATGATCGTGTATCTCCACACAGTTCTCCACGTAGACATAGAGAGAGAAGAGGGCCGGCCCCTGTCCCCCTCCACCAAGAGTAGTGCTCACCCACGGGAAAGCAGAGAAGGGAGGTTCTGATGGTTCTCCTTCTACTTCTCTAGGCCTTCGTACACTGTTCCGAGCACTCCCCAGGCTCTCTGAACACTCCAGGAGTTTTCATTCATACACGCAAGCTTGTCCACTTAATTCACTCTTATGCTCTCCTACCTCTCTCTCTCTTATAATTCTCTCTGAAGGACGTCTCTGACTTAAGCATCAGAGAGTTGTCCCCTGGGTCACGCCTAGGACTCCTTATGACACCTCTTTTCTAGTGTTTGCGGGCTTTCACGTACGGGTGACCGAATGCTCTTTCCCAATAAACAAATCTTAAAAGTGTGGTACGAAGATTAGGAACCACTTTCCTGTCTCTACATTATTATAGTCAAATTGACAATAAATATCTGTGACTATATGAAAATCCACGTAGCTACAACTATGTTAACATAGACAATTATGTTCACATAGTTGCGACTATGTTCACATAGTCGCAGCTATTTTAATTGACGTCTCTTTGGGAGGATGCTATTTTAATTAACGTCTTCTTGAAAGGCACTATTTTTTATTTGTAAGTTTTAATCACATAATCGTAGTTATGTTCACATAGTGGCAGCTATTTTTGATCGACGACTTTCATCCCGATACTATTTTTTAATTGACGTCTTCCCGAGTAAATGTTATTTTTAATCACATAGTCATAACTACGTTCACATAGTCATAACTATTAATAATTAACATCTTATCGTGGAGGCACGATTTTAATTGACGTCTTGCTAGGAAGACGCTATTTCTTATTTATTATTTTTAATCACATAGTCACAGCTATTTTAATTAGCATCTTCTTGAGAAGGCGTTAGTTTGTAATTGACGTCTTCTCAAGAAGATACTATTTTATTTGTTATTTAATTAATTTAAAAATATGATATTAACTTAATTCCTAAAATAAATGGGCCTAAAATGATTAAAATATTTTTCTAGTTAAGTGTGTCACGTAATAATAATAAAAACACTAAAGCCCATTAGGTTTCGTTCATAGCAAAAAAAAAAAAAAAAGAAAACTAAGAGGAGCAGTGGCGGCTATTTAGGATAAGTCTTAGACGAGGATAGAATTCCTAAATCTAAATAATATATATTAACTTTATTAGGATTCCTACCCTGAAAAGATCTATAAATAAGACCCCGACCCAACCCTAAACTCGTGTTTTGCTGAAAGGGATCGAAGTCTAGGTGGACTCGTGAGCGTTCGTGTGTGAGAGGAGGCTTCGCGTTGTCCCTTCTTCCTTTCCCTTTTAATCACCTATTAAAAAGGTAGGTACATGTTCTCTCAGGTAAAATCCAATTAAATAACATAATATATAGATTGTTACGTGCTCTTTAATTTCGTAGTTAGATCATGGATTTTCGTAGAGTAATCATCAAGAATTCTGGAGTTGGATGCATCCACATAATATTCATATGTGTCTCCGGGAGTTTCTTTTTCGATTTAAACGGCGTCTAGATACAATGTCGCGTAGGACCTGCCTCCTATGTATTTCGTCCGCAATCATGATCAAGATGAAACTTCAAGAAGTGCACGTCTCTACTAGAGTCCAAAATTTATAAAAGATACAGTACGTCTGTGTCGCAAATTGTACTTAAAGAATTGCTCCTTCTACTTCGTCAAATCCTTTCTCTTCCACATATCACTCGAGTATCGAAAGTGTGCCTTCTTCATCCCCAGCTCTTTTCATACTCATCATTGCCATGGACCGATGGACGAGTACTTTCTAACGGCAATCTCCACGATCATACGGATCCGCCCATTCGATAGCTCTCTTTATAGAAGGTCGGATTTTTAAGTGGAATTTAAACTCGTCAATTTAACATATATGCGAAATATTGTGGTGTCATATGTTTTATAATTTTATGTATCGCATTTTTTCCTTGTATGATCCGAAGTTGATCAGACAGCCAAAAAAAAAAAGTGAATTTAAATTTGGTGTGATCAGAGAGGCCAAATCCATTTCAATCATCAAATTAAAGGCGAAAAGGATAAATAAAGTGATAAAAATAGTGTCAAAAATTCGCTGACGTCTCCCCCACCTGTCCTCTTCTTCCCAACATCTCGGATCTTCATCCCCCATGTCCCGATTGCTTCCGTGTGAACATGGTAATTAAACAAAATGCGCTGATAAAATAGCATGAAAATTAAATTCCGGGATCCTTGAGGTCGGTTCAATTAGACGACGTCGAAAATCGACTCTCAAGATGAATCCAAAATTTTTAGTTGACAGGATCGTGAGGTGCCCGGTCTTGGCTCCATTGGAGTACTCTCATCTCAAGTCTGATCTCTCTCTAATATATATATAGCCAGGGTGTTTGGTAGATGAACGACACCAGGTCTGCAATTAGGTAACGATCGAGTCCCAATTAGTCTGACCCATGAAGAACTTTTTAGTCGGAGTTCCCTGCAGGTACAGAGAGAACACTCACTTAAACCCCCAAAACGAGTTCCCTGCATGCATGGAGGTAGAGAGAGAACAGTCAAATTAAACCAACCCCCCTCTACCCCAAAGACGAGTTGGGAGGGAAAATCTTTCGACGATCAAGTCAGAGACGAGTGAAAAAATAGTCCAACATGTGGAAGAACATGTTAGGCCGATAAGAGTATAAAAACACTACTGCCGCGTCTTTTTTATGCTGCATTTGGTAACCATCAGAGGGAGAGTTGAATCATTGAATCTTTAAAACTCTAAATCTTAAATCTCTCGACGATAGTTGAGCGGAACCAAATACACCCCATCGACCTAGATGTGCATGATAGTTTGAAAATTTGAAGAGAGAGAGAGTGTGGTGGACACATAAAAACTCAAAAACTCTCAACCCTGAGGATGAAAAAGTTAAACAATAAGAGTTTTACGACGGCAAGGGTCAACTAATTTCGAAATAAAATAACCTATTTGACTCTACTCTCGTTCTTCTTCGTACTCCTCTTACCGTTCTACTTCTGTCATCGTGAATACAAGTGGGAGAAGAGAGGAAGGAAGAAGATGAACAGCGAGAGAACTTTTAAAATATATATATTTTTTATTTTTATTAAAATTTTAAATTTTAATAATAATTATTAATATATAAATATTTTAAACAATTTCATTAATATTTTATTTTTAAAAGGCTTTATTGAGTCTAATAGACCTAATTAATCAACGAATGCCAGGTATCCCATCAATATTCAATTTAAACTCATTTTTTAAAATATTTTTGATAAATTTTATAAATAAATATATCATAAAAATAATAAAATTTTTGATAAAAATTCATTGATAATACTAATTAAAATTAAAATTGACAACGATACGATTAGTTAGGTTTTTAAACTCACCCTTGCATAATCACAAATTGACCCTAAATCCATCTAAATATAATTTTAAGTTTCTTCAAACTCCGTCCTATTGTCAATAGATGTCGGGTGGCAGGAGGAGAAAGTGTTACCAAATGCGGCCGAAGTGTAAGACACCCATTACACACCGAGTTGAAATCCCTTCGTCAAACAAGAGTCTTTCTTATGTTGCGTTTGGAATGGAGATGGTCTCCGTTCCTTCACGCAAAATCTCTCTTCCGTTCAATGTCCAGAGTGTCCGAATATTTTTAATGATTCAAAATCTTGAGAAGTAGGTCTCATGATTCTTACAAAGAGTTCACATGCTCATAGCATTTGTGTCACGTTCTCTCTCCACTTTAAAATTCACCCCTCGCAAAAGTCGAGACGTACCATTTTTATTTGATAAAAATTAAATTATATCGGAGATTTTAATGTTCCGCAGAGTGTGTTCTCAAACGGAGCCTTAGTTGAGTGAGCAAGTGTGGCTTTCAACGTGGGATTACAAAATTCCTCGAACATGATCCCTTGGCAACTCAGGCCGGCGCCCAACGGAGCCCGAAGTGGCTCAGCCCATTACCGGGGGCCCATTAACTGATCCAACCCAGCCCAAGGCTACATAGCCTACGTCATAAACAGCTCTCCACCGAACTCCCAATTCCACGCGCACACGCCCGCACTGACCCACATCCATGCGCACACGCCATCTGGGTTGGGCTGAGTATTATTTAGTGCTCAACTCGAAATTCAAATCAAATTAATAAATTTGATTTTATTTAATTTAAGTTGAAATTTTAAATTTTTTTGTTCTTTACTTCTTTCCAACTAAAAGTGAGCTTTGACATTTAAATAATGGCTCGATGCTTTAAGCTTATCCGTGCAAACCCCTAAATATTTATTTATGACATTAACAGTAATTATAATATAGTTTTTTTTTGTCTTTTTGTTTTGCTTGCATCAGACAATGGATCCCATTCCAACAACTGTTTGGGCTCCATGCCAACTGCGATCTCACTTTGCCGCCTTCTTCTCGGCAGTCTCAACTGCTGCTCGGATGCCGTTTCTTTGTCTCGATGCGGTGGGGCAGAAAGTATTGTCAGCCGATGATTTTTCAGCATCTGGAGGAGATGCTGGTCTGGACGATGACACGGTTTGTCTCCACACCACTGACATGCAAATATGGGCATAATAAATTCGTACGAGTTCATTGAATCAAGAAAATTAACAGTGGCTCACAGAACAATAATGGTTCACGTGTAGTTATGCAATATAAATACTCTATGGGTTGGCAAATGGCAATTGGCATATTTACATGGGAGGAAAGAAACGTATCTAAGTGGAAAATCAAACAAGTTCTAAGGATGAATAATTAAGCATGACTGCAGGGATATTAAATGTGCAAATGTACTTGTTGATCTTAATGGAGAGGTAAAGTTGGCTGATTTTGACAATATGGCTAAATATGTACTTACTTTTTAATCTCTTATCTTATTTCTAGTGGTTTGATTTGCTTTCAGGTCTTATGCTTTGGATTATCGGAAGAGACACATTAAGATCATCAAATGTTAACATTTCAAATTAACGAGAAATATGTGCTTGTAATTTTACTCTCTTCGAGTAACCTTGAATTGTTGATCATTTAAATACTAAGTTAACATCACATATCCATGGAGTCCTCTTTGACATATATAAATTCAACAGTGAGATATGTCAATTATGGTTCAAATCGAATCGAATCGAATTAAATTAAATTAATTTAATTTAAATAGCCTTTAATTTTTAAAGATTAATTGTAAAAATGACCCTGTTGCATACAAAAAATTGTATAATGACTCCTTTTATTTTTAATAATCAAGTTATATTATAATAAAAATATCCCTTCCATCAACCATTAGCATTCTTATTTAATCCTAGTTGGTATTCAATTAAATTTGAAAGAAATTAAGATGTCCCTAATCTCTATTGAATTCTCTTTCATTATCAACCTATCTGTTTGCATATATGTATAAAACAACACGCGTCGGTGAAAATAATATTTAATTTTATTTATATGAATAGGAATACAAATATTCTTTGTATCCTAAAGGAAAGTTAATCTTAAAATTATAGTTATAACCAACTGCAGTGCTAAGGAGAATGTCATTTAGTTTGATGTAAATTGTTAAAGGCCCAAACTCCGCAAATGGTTAAAGACTCAAATTCTATCCCAAAATTTAAGCATCGATTCGAGGAAATTCTCTATGGGCTTGTTTGTTTGTGGAACAAGGCGTTGATAACTCGGATACCAGTGTCTTGTTCCTTCTATTCTTTTGTTTGCACAGATTCAGTATTTTTGGTCTGTATCCGAGTTAGAGTCAACATCCGAGTTAAATTTATTCTAGTAAAATGGTGGAATAAATTAACAAAGATACAATCAAAATAATATTATTATTTTTTATATACTCTAACCTCCGTTATTGTATCCCCGGGTTAAGAGTCAATATCCGAGTTAAATTTGTTCTAGTAAAATGGTGGAATAAGTTAACAAAGATACCATCAAAATAATATTATTTCTTTTTTATATACTCTAACCTCCGTTATAGTATCCCCTATGTATATAGAGGAAATACGTTTATAAGAATTTGACGTGAGACTAAATCTCACCGCCCTCTCGACGCCGTCGTTTCAAGATGGTTACTATATGACTGACACAATTGAACGTGCCGATTTTGGATGGTTACATTGTGAGTGGCACAATTAAATGTTTAAGGTGAACTATATATGAATTGTATTATCTAATTGGTAAAGTTGACACTCTGTATCATATTAAATGTTTAAACTCTAATCCAAAATTTAGACGTTGAGTTTAGATAATCCCCTACATATATAGAAGGAAGGTGCCCATAAGAATCTGACGTGGAACTAAACCTCGTCACACAGGGTATAGCATAAAATATCCATTCTAAAGTTACCATCGATTCAAAAATCAATTTACACAAGATCATCATAATCCTTTGTCTTTCTTCTTTTGATATTTCTCGCTTTTAGATTCTTGAGTTTTAGTTTTTGAGAGGTTTAAACTGAAAGTCATAAAAATAGAAGGGAAAAAATGTTATATATAGTTGTAACATACTCCAAATATATATAATATAAATATTTTAAAATAATTTGTACTCTTTCCAAACATAGAAAACACCATGAAAGATAGTTAATGATCATATTTTGCAAAGCGCCTATCTATACATAAGAAAGGGCAACAATAATACATTAAGACGGCCTTGTATTTAATGTTTGTTAAAGAGCATTTAATGTAGCACATAAACATAGAGAGGCAACTAAAGGATTGGAGACGGGAGATTGTGATTCCTATGGGCACATCAACCACAAACTAGTAAGCCCCCGACATCGGATAGAATAGATGAAGCCCGAATCGAATCAAGGACGAAGATTAAAAGAAAAAAGATCACCACAATATAAAACCATGTGATCTATCTAATTCAATATCTTATATATATATATATATATTGTCATTACATGATGTGAGACAAATGGTGACGAAACATCTATTTGTACATGCGAAAAAATGGTTCCATGGTAGAATTGGGGGGAAAAAATTCTGACGTGAACCCAAAACTTCCACCAAACACCGTGTTGTCTCAGAAAGGAGTGGCTGAGTATGAAGTATGAACACCGAAGTGGCCGAGACTCGTAAAAGAAAGAAGACTAGTGTGTGTGTGTTTCCACCAAACACCGTGTTGTCTCGGAAAGGAGTGGCCGATTATGAAGTATGAACACTGAAATGGGCAAGACTCGTAAAAGAATAGAAGACGTGCGTGTGTGTGTCCAAATGATGAACATCCCTCCATCTCATCCATCAGATTCTAACATATTTTGCAAGAAATTGTTTTGAATTTTTTTTGATTTTGGATGGGATCCCCATCGCATCATCCAAGACTGTCCACGTCGATTTCATTGCCCCGTAATATATGCTCTTCTTTGAGTGATAAAAGCTGCGCTGTCCAGCAGATTTTTGCTGACCCGCACCACCATCACCTCGATATTGTTCGTATGCATTGCCCCCCCCCCCCGGTTGCTTGGACCATGTTCTATCTATTTTTGGCAGTGAGGATCAAAGAATTTGGTGTCCGACCAATGACGGTAAATTCTCAACCAAGTCTGTTCGTGGTCTGCTGCAAGGTGTGGCTGCACCTCGCTGGTCTTCACTTTGGTGCCTGCACATCCCTCTCAAGTGGTCTGTCCTTGCTCGGCGATTAGTACGTGGTTGCCTCCCCACCGATGATAACACCATGGCCTGCGGTATCCCATTGTGCTCAATGTGTAGCTGCTGCCAGCCCCCTCACATTGAGACCGGTCTGCACCTTTTTTTCCATGGGCTGGTTGCTAAAGATGTGTGGACTGCATTGCATGACTTTCTTCGGTTCAACCACTTGTCGATCTTGACGGCTGCCCAGGGTGTTGCTGATTTCTTACCTGATACACATCTATCCTCCATGGCTAGAACAATCTCTAGATGGATATTTATGACTGTCATATGGGAGATTTGGTGCTGCCGGAACATGTCTCGTTATGCCAGCCATCTCATGATCGCTCAGCAGGTTTTGTGCAGGGCATTGTGTGATGTCCGCCCCATCGTCCAAGCTCTTCCTTTTAAGGGAAGGGATCTGTCCACGTAGCAGCAGTCCATGCTTGTTTCGTTGGGGATCTCCCCCCCTACTGCTCTTCCATCTCCTCCAAGGCAGGTTCGCTTGTTTGCCCCGCCATCGGGCCAGCTGAAATTGAACATCGATGGAGCGTTCAAACGCAACATTGGTGCTGCAGGTGGTGGTGGCATCGTCAGGGATTCCAATGGTGGTTCTGTATTCGCCTTTGCTGCTGCGTTTCATGGGGTTAATTCCAACCTTCAAGCCGAAGCTTTGGCGCTCCGTCAAGGGTTATCTTACTGCTGCGACATGGGTTATCATTCGCTTGATGTTGAATCTGATTCGCTAGTGTTGGTGCAGATCGTAAAGGGCAGCTATTATCGCCCATGGCGGCTGTCATATATACTTCATGATGTATCCACCTATTGTCAGACTTTGCAGGCATCTTTCATTCATATTTATAGAGAGGCTAATCAGGTTGCGGATAGCCTTGCTTGTCTAGGTTGTTCCTTGTCGTCGTCTCCCACTGTCTTTGTCTCTTGGGTTGATCTTTCCACTCTTGTAAAAGGACCCTATCGTCTTGATAAGATAGGGTGTCCTTCTATCAGGCCCTAGTGTCTTGGTGCCCTTGCTCTCATGTTGTTGTACCTTTCCTTTCATGTTGATCATTAATAAAATTTTGCATGTTAGGTGTGTGGTGGTGGAGCAGTTTCCCTATGCCCTCCCTGAGCGGGTGGGCGCTCTCCTGCTTCCCCTACCGGGTATTGCTTTAGTAGAAAAAAATGGGCTCATCTTGTAACTTGTAAGCATGTTGATTTCATTTTACAGGAGGCCGATTACTTTCGAACCGTGGAAACTAGCAAACCAATTTGGCCCCTGGCAGAAATATGCAAATGTGTATAGATACTCACAAAGTTTAGTTCTTTTTAAACGTATAGTTTCCTTCTAAATTAACAAAATGGAATGTTGGGTTATTACCAGCTTTGAAATTATGTTTGTTGTATGGGATGAACAGAGCCCAATCAGGGGTTATTTGGTGTGCAGTAAAATAATGAAAAATGTTGATTTTGAAATTATCAGTTTTAAAATCCATGAATTTTTTTTATTTTAAATTCACTGGTTTTAAAAATCTCTGATTTTGTTTTCTGATAGTTTTCAATATGACAACTGAAATCGGTTAAACAAAGATATCATATGGGTTCAATCGGTTTTGCAACTCAACAATTTACGGGCCTCCAAACATAAGAAAAATAACATAAAATGATTTACAACGATATTCCAAACATAATAGATACATTGTTCTCCAGAATTCTACTTAAACTTTGTTTCTTACAATGTTTTACGGCACATCAAAGGACCCATCAATCAGAAGATTCTACAGAATCATCAAACTTTACTTACCCAATATTATACGTAGGCGTACTGGATCCAACGCAGCTGGTGTACAGATTCTGCATGATTGCTTGCCTAAACCAGTAAGGAAATATACGAGTTTGATATAGATACATGTGGTTTTCTTTTACGCATTTATTTGCTTGTTATATAGAAGTCAGATTGGAATTTGTGGTGTAGGAATGTCTATCTGGCAACTCCTCCGTTAAAAAGCTTTTACTCACGCTTGAGACTGACTGTTAGACTGACTATTAAATAGTCTAATTAATAGTCAAGATCTTGTGGAGGTTTGTGAATTGTGATGGCATAAAACGGGGATTAACCATGTTGCTTACAAAGGCTCCTCCTCCATTCGGCATATTGGCGAAAGCTACCGAGTCTTACACTGGTTGTTTATGAGTTATTTCATGGTTATATTACTTTTGGGACTCGCCATCAACTAACTCGAGTTTTGAGTTTTAAATTGACAGCTTGACTCAGTAACATAGTCTTAGAGCTGATTCCCCTATAATTTTTTTTTTTAAGTGACTCTCACATCAGGTTGGTGTGATTGTCAAGTCATCTGATGATGTGATATAAGGGTTACGCAAAAATAAAACTCTTAACTCTGTGAATATTCAAAATATCTCACGAGGGAGGGGGGCATTTTTTTTTTTGCGTGACTGTCACGTCACGTCATTTGACGATGTGACTAGCACACCAAATTAATTTGATGTGGAGACTACTCAAAAAAATTCAAAAAAATGAATGTTACACGAGCAACACTCCTGTACGTAATTATCAAAGATATTACACAAAACATTACTCTACAATTAGGGCTGACTCATTCCCATCTGCGCTAAATATTTATAAGTCACTTTATGTCTATACTACACTTGGTCTCCCCAATCATTAATTTTTTTTTTGAATTGACAGTTAGAATCAACAACATAGCACAAAATTTTCACTGACTGTGATCAGTCAGTTGGTAGATGTTACAAGATATAAATGTTTTTCCTTTTTTTAATGATGAAAAATATAATACAGTGATACTCAGATCTACACAAAGTCTAAGAGACTTGGATTCAAATCTAACGACGCCCCAACTCACGTATATCCTTTTGTTTTAAGACTAACAAATTTTGAGCTTATATCTCCCGAGAAATATATATGAGCTAGACAAACATCTATTGAAATCTACAAAATCGCGGTGTTGAGATGCACAGAGGCCCATGATCATAAGCACGTGAACCACAACTCATTTAACTAATACGGGACTATTGTCTAGGGACTATGTCCAAATTCCAACACTTCCCCTCACGGTTAAGATGGGCCGTGGACATTAATTGGGTGGAGGTGGAGCAAGAGGAGTTGGGTCATTTGGCCTGCTCTGATACCATATTGAATCCACAAAACTGCAGTGTTGAGATACAAGGGTCCAGGGTCATAAGCACATGAACCACAACTCATTTAACCAATAATTCCAACACTCCCATCGTTTACCCTGCACCCCCTCTGTTCTGCCATAGCTGCTCACATCTAGGCCACAGCGCGTCCGACTGCAAGAAGAAGGCTTCGCATCATGTTGGCGGAGCTGGAGGCTCCAGCTCTGCCGTCAGGGTCAAGCTCCCTTCGCATCCCGCTGCCAAGGGCCCTACTTCCTCCCAAGCTCCTGCTCCGCCCTCCGCTACGGTCTGGCCTCCCATCGGTGCTGTAGGGAGCTTGCCACCTCCTGCTGTGCCGCCGGTGTCCCCTGCTCTCCCTTTCGATGGTGCACCGCTCCATTCCTCCCCGGCTATAGTCCCTGCCATGCTGTCTGGTGGGGTCGACCCGCCTTGCCCAAGGGTCGACCCCTCTCCTCCTGCGTTGCTCGATGCCCACTGCCAGGGCGGGGATCTTCTGCAGGCCATGCTGGTCCCTTCTCTGGAGGTTGTCCCTCCGACTGCCGTCGCTCCTATCATCCATGTGGAGGATCCTGCACGGGTGCCTGGCCTCTCCGCTGGCCCTCCAGGCGACGCATCACTCCTTCCTCCTGCTGCCCCATTGGATGTGGGGGAGGTCTTCGGACCGCTCCCCCCCTCGTCCCCTCCAGCCGTCAGTGATTCGGAGTCTGGGTCTCCCGCCGCGGGCACCGCCATCCTCGACTCTCTCCCTCCTGCTGGCGGCCCTCCGGTGCTGCCTATACTCGCCCAGGTGACCGTCCTGCCCCCGGCCCAGGTTCTTACGGCTACTACCCCTACCAGTCGCTGCCCAGGAGGGGCTCCCGCGTCCATTGTTGATGGTTCTTCTCTCGCCTCTGCGGTCGTCCCTGCTCCGGTTGTGGCTCAACTTTCTCCTGCTGCTGACTCGCCAGCGGAGGTGGTCAACGGACCACCCCATCCCTCTTCCTCCCCTGACCAGGAGACTGGGATCCCAGACGTGTCCGAAGGCATCCCCGTTGCTCTCACTCCTATTGGCGGCTCTCCTACGCTCGCCATCGGGGCTCTACCATCTTCCTCCGCTCCGTCGAGGCCCGCTCTTAGTGGCAAGGCCCCTCTCGATGTCAGTCCCCATTCTGGTGGACTTAACCCCGCGGCGGTCTCTTGCTCCCCGGGGGCGTAGTCACCCAGCCTGGAGGCTGCCGTTGGTGGTGCCATTACCTCTCCCTGTGGTGCCATTACCTCTCCCTCTGCTGCGACTGCCTCCCCCCGCCTCTCATTCGCTCAAGCCTTGAAGAATAAGATCAATCGGGAGCCGCCTGGTCCGGCCCCGGCCTTGGTTGCTGCTCCCTTGGCTGGATCTCCGTGTGCTGCCTCGCTGTCCCCACCGGCTGATGGATTCGTCAAGTTCCCTATTCTCCTTCAGCGTCTTACTATCCCTGGCCTACAGCCGTCCGAACCAGTCGACTTCACTACTGTTCATACCAACTGGGTCGGCATGCAAGATCACGAACGCTCCCGTCCTTCTTCCAGGCCTGATCGTGTCAACACCAGGAGTTCGCTGCACAGATCCAACTCTACAAGTTCTACTCGATATCGAGACTTTGTTTAGTTTTGGCCTTTCGGTTTTAGGGCCCTCGGGTTATTTGTTATTCTCCACCCCTTATTTGGGTGCCGTCCTTACCTTTGTACTTCTCTATGTTCTTACTGCTTTCATTAATGGAAAATCGCTTGTCTGGTGGCCGGGATGGCACGTCCTGTCTCTTACGCAATGAAGGGATGAACGGACTCCCTCGTTTCTCACCTTGCAAGTATTGCTTTGAGTTAAAAAAATTAATTTGACGTGGAGACTACTCAAAAAAATGAATGTTATACGAGCAACACTCCTGTACGTAATTATCAAAGATATTACACAAAACATTACTCTACTATTAGGGCTGACTCATTCCCATCTGCGCTAAATATTTATGAGTCACTTTATGTCTATACTACGCCTGGTCTCCCCAATCATTAACTTTTTTTTTTGAATTGACGGTTAGAATCAACAACATAGCACAAAATTTTCACTGACCGTGATCAGTCAGTTGGTAGATGTTACAAGATATAAATGTTTTTCCTTTTTTTAATGATGAAAAATATAACACAGTGATACTCAGGGCTACACAAAGTCTAAGAGACTTGGATTCAAATCTAACGACGCCCAACTCACGTCCATCCTTTTGTTTTAAGACTAACAAATTCCGAGCTTATATCTCCCGAGAAATATATATGAGCTAGACAAACATCTATTGAAATCCACAAAATCGCGGTGTTGAGATGCACAGGGGCCCAGGATCATAAGCACGTGAACCACAGCTCATTTAACTAATATGGGACTATTGTCTAGAGACTATATCTAAATTCCAACACTTCCCCTCACGGCTAAGATGGGCCGTGGACATTAATTGGGTGGAGGTGGAGCAAGAGGAGTTGGGTCATTTGGCCTGCTCTGATACCATATTGAATCCACAAAATCACAGTGTTAAGATACAAAGGTCCAGGGTCATAAGCACATGAACCACAACTCATTTAACCAATAATTCCAACACTCCCCCTCACGGTCAAGATGGGCCGTGGACATTAATTGGATGGAGGTGGCAAGAGGAGTTGGGTCATTTGACCTGCTCTGATATCATGTTGAAATCCACGAAACCGCAGTGTTGAGATACATAGGGATCCATAATCGTAAGCACATGAACCACAACTCATTTAACCAATACGGGATTATTGTCTAAGGACTATGCCCAAATTCCAACGGCATCCCCCCTCCCCCCAAAATCGAACTTAAGACCTATCTACCATGAGATGAGACGAGATCGTTACTAGTCGAAATGTCGTTCTTATTCATTCTATTAAGCATGTATCAGGACCAACAATAATGACACAACTGTCCCTCCCTTACTGCAGCAACTCAGCTGTGGGGTGCCCTCTTCAATCTTCTGTCAACTAATTTGGACCTGTGGATGTGGGAGGCCTGCTGTAACTGAGATGAGAAAGGTTGCCTCTTGTATTGGCCCATGGATTCTTTCTCGAGCCCCCTGCAGGTGGAATCTTGTCGTCTGTCTCTCGAGTCTCGACATCTTTCTATGTTGTTCACAAACTGCCAGCCAACTAAAATGGAAGCAAGTGCAAGCCTGATGAAGAAGCTGATAACATTTGAAATATCACGTCTGTCCTTGTCGTCACTTTTCCACTTAAAAAGGACTCCTTGTTAAAAGAGCGACGAAGGATGATGGAATGCTGTCCTCCTGCAACTCAAGATCAGCAGTCTTTTGGACGCTGCCCAAGCAGAGTATGGGTGGTGACCAACATTGCTTTTCTCCCTTAATTTGTTGTACTACTAATTGGAAGTCGAATTGTAGACAGAGAACCGTCCTTTTGCACCCCTTTTTCACCCTAGCTTTTTTTATGATCTGCTCAGAATGTGCTAACACAGGAGTGTAAGCAACCGCCTGATTCATCGATGGGACGGACGTCCGCTGCTGTTACTAGAGGATGTCTCCCTTTGTCCCCTCCAAAATGGCAACATCAACGTTGTCGCGGGTTTGTTGACGTAGGGGAACGTAGAGGGAGTAGGAAATTAGTCGGTTGATTCAAACAATCTCAGATGAATCAGAGACTTTCCTGTTGTAGGGGTAACTTGAGAGAGAGAGAGAGAGCTCCTGTGGCGAAGTCACCGAATGATGGCTTGACCATGCTGGAAACAGCACTTGTTTTCTTCCTTTCTTCTTCTTTTTTTAACGTTTTGCTCATGATTGCCACATAACTCTCCCGTGAATGTTGAATGTTTGAGCGGCAAAGATGCCCACCACAGAAAGAACAGTCAATATGATGCCAGTGAAATTAATTAGTGCAGTAGCACACTGTATCAGTTCCACACACACACACACACACAGAGATTTGCCTCTTAATTCTGTAAGTTGTGAATTCCCCATGTATCATTTTCCCTAGTTTACCACTCCAAGAACGCTCATAATTGGGTGTCATAAAAGAAAACAGGAAAGAATGAAAAAAAACTACAATCCACCGCATCTGTGATAAAGAATATGGACTACCTAACAAAACTAACCCCATTATCTGCCACTTTCAAAATGATGGAAGCCAGGTTGGCAGATAGCTCTATCACCATGACTTACCATCTCAGAGCCCAAGTATATTACAAGGGGGGCCGCAGTTCCCTGAGCATGACCCTGCAACTGTAGCCTGTAGGTGTTCATCCGTCACGTTGTGGGGCTCAAAGCTGCATTCAACATGGAGGAATCGTCAGTGTCCTTTGTGGGCATCCAGTGACTTGCACTGGTTTGAGTGCAACCTTTCCTCTGAAACAAGCTGGGACACCAAACTCTTCAGCTTCTTTCCATAGGGCCCAGGCTCAACAACGTTGATGTCACCCCGACTCAGACATGGATCCATCGCCGGTGATTTCACACCCCTCTTCCCAACCAGACCTGAGCACCACCTCCCATGAACAACTCCACCCGAGGTGCGCCTCAAGATCTTCTCATCCAGCTTCTTAAGAACAGGGTCATTCTCCAGGAATCGCCTGGCGAACAATGCCCCGCTTCTTATGATCTGTTTATAGTTCGTCTTGTTGAGGAAGAGCGGATCCAACTTTGGAGGGTCATCCCAAACAAAGTATCTCAAATCGTGGTTTACTGTGGTGTTTCTAAATTCTGGGGAGTTGCAGAGAACTGTCTGGAAATAAGACTCCAGTGAATAGGCAACATTCGCAAAGTACATCAGCAGTTTCCTGGGGAGGTTGTCCCAGCCATGGATGCAGTGCTCCACGAAAGGTCTGCTGAGAATCACCCATGGAGATCCTGTTGCATGGAGAATATAAGTACAAGATATTTGGCTGATGACAACAAGGAGAACATAATTGGTCTGGAGTTTCTGCAAAAGAATGTGAACAGCTCTTCTAGTTACAAACTTATAATCAGGAAACAAGACCATCCAATTCTGGTAGAAAATCGGATGAATATCCCAGCTGTTATGTCAAACTTCAGGATGCTATTTTGCTATAGCATGGTCACTCAGGGGTGTCTTTTCCGTGGCTTGGACAATCGCACAATGACTTCTCAACAGCTCTATAAATAACCAACGCTCATCAGAGTATAAGCAAAACCTTCAGAGGCACCTAATCAAGATGGCTTCAATATCAAGAATTCAATTAGTACGGAACTACAAAGTACAGCCCTGCTACGAACAGACCTTACAATATTATAACCAATGGCCCAAACTGGTGACTCAAGAGTAATGAAATGCAAGTCACACAAATAATAATTGCAAAATTCAGGCACCCTGCTGTAACTAATCTGTGCAAATACTCCCTCAACTAATTCCCGCCAGAACACTGACTCAAACAGACCAATGATCTCAATGGCCCTTACACAGCAACGAGGAACACTGCAACACGTAGAAACAAACCTGTGAATATCTTGAATGCATCAGGTGTTTTACGGACTTCTGTGACCAAGAAGGATTCGGTATTTGTGTCCAAGTGGAGACTTGGGTCTACGACAATCTTCTCAAACCTTTCATACCTGAATAAGAAATTTGTGTTAGGAAAAGCACACATAGCTAACAAAAAGCAATGAAACATCAAATGAAGCTGCAACGACCCACTTACTCCTTCCACCCAAGATCATTTGTGTGGTCAACAAAATTCAGATCCCTTGGCAGAGCGGTGAAAGCATGGAGAAGATCTACAAAAAGAAACACATTTTGTTCAGGTCAACACTCAATGAAGGCAAAAAGGAACAATTAAACTGTGGCAACCTTTGATACTTCGTAGAACAGAATTGATATTGACGAAATTTCAAACTTATAATGATCAGATGCGTGGAATCTCCACAGGACTGCTGTGGGTGGTTGGTAGGGGGTTGCAGGAGCTCATTATATCAAGGGAATGAAGACACCCTCCAAAGAACATGGAGGACACCGCACAAAGGAGAGGAAGTCCCAACCACCTATGCAACATTTTTTATCATGATCAAACACCCTGCAACTCTATCATCATCACCATCAAGAACTGCATATTATGCATACGCGTCCAACAACAATCGAGTACTCATCCACCCTCAGATGATGATAGAGATGGGAACTTAAACATGAAATCTCATCACCTTATGTTTTACCAAACCACTTAACCACAGTCCATTGGCAAGTTCACAGGAGCTCAGATGACAAAAATTAGTGTAGCTAATTGTAGTCCATTGGAAAATTGTAGAAGTGAAATGTAGATCATTTCAAGCCTGCTAAACGAAATCTAGCTGTGGGTTTCAAAACATCAAAAGTGCACTTGATATTTTAGTTATCCATACAAAATTAAACCAAAAGGCTAAAGCTGATGAGCATTTACTGTATCAGCAGTCTGAGACAGATACTGTTTTAGTGCAGTTAATTAAGGTCAATAAATAGCCACCATTTTCAAATCTTCGAGGAGGATCTAGTCCAATGATGAAAAACAATTGAATAATAAACAAAATTGTTGAAGGCCCAAACGCCACCCGAAACTTAAGCATTGAATTGAATCTACAGATAAAGAGGGGACACTGGCCCAATGAGTAGGCAGCTCTGATACCATGCTAAAGGCCTGAACAGTAACCCAAAAGCTAGGCATTAAATTGAGGAAACCCTCTGCAGATAAAGAGGGAAGGAAGGAAACCGTCGGACTAGTTTTCAAAGGGAAAAGGATAAAGGTCATGTACAATACTGAACCCTCCAAAGAAATTCCAGAGTAAATGGAGTGAAGGAAAGCGACATCTGCATTTTAGTGGGGATTTCCATGGGGGACCAATAACCTTTGCCCCCCGTCAGGACATTTATCAAAAGATTTCTAATGACCTTTGTGACCAAAATGCTTTGTTTGGCGATATACCTGGCACCCACCTGCAAGTATTGCTCGCAATCTCTTTTTCGTGAAGGTAGGCGGTATTACTCTTGAACTCTAAGTCAGCATCACAGATATGTAAATGACAACCCCCCTCCCCGCCCTTTTTTTTTTATTTTTGGCAGTCCACTATAAACCATGCCCAGTGTATAGATTTCACTTCTTAGATATTTTAGATTAACTTTGAAAGTGCCATGAAGCAGTGAAGATGAATCAGGTTACCCAGGAAAGAAAAGAACAAAAACAAGGACAGAACAAAGAAATAGATGCGCAATAAGATTTAATGGGAGCTTACCATCCTGAGTGACGAGAGGATAATCCGAAGAACTCAAGTTAATAAACCAATCCCAGTCACCACCAATCTTCAATAGAACTGCGGCGCCATGGAGGGTGGCAGCAAGAGCCGACGACCCCGTCCTATCAACTGCGTAGCCTCTGCCCACCACATCGACGTTCCTAAAAGTCCTGAAGAGCCTTTCTGAGCGCACAGAGGCGGCCAATTTGGTCCGCTCCTCCGACGAGGAACCCGCATCCATGTGCAGAAGGTACCTGTTCCTCGGGTGGTAAACCGCCTTCAGCAGTCTCAAAATCTTCTCGCTCTCGCTGCCGGTGCCGGAAATCCAGTATGCAAACACAGGGGGGAGGCCGGGTCCTCTGGCGGGAGTTCTAGCAACAAATTTGAGTTCTTCCCCGGGAGCCCATGAACCGCGTAGTACGGAGCTCGGCAGAATGCCAAAAAGCGCAGCGCCGAGCACAAAAAACGGAAACACAAACAATGGAGATGCTCTGAACAGCTTCATTGCGCGGATGTAAGAGCTAAACTTGCCAATTCCACCGATTCCCGGACTCTGCGCATCCAATCTTGAACAAGAAATTCTGAAAACTAGAAGGTGAAACAGCATGAAATGAGAACGCGACAGATGGCTCTCTGCCCAGAAATCTTGGGTCCCTTCCTCCCACCTATAAGCAAGCAAAACAGGGGCCTGTAGGAGTCTGCACCACCAGCACCCGGCTCCTCCGCCCACACTCCAAACGCGGAAATCCAATCAACTCAGTTGAGACGAAAAGGCTCAAAAGTTCGCATTTTGGCCCCGAAGGTGAACCCAAAAAGGATCAAATTGGAGCATCATGGGAGGCAAAAAGACCCCACCTTTGCCGATACCATGATCCGACCAAAATTGGGTGGAGGACAGACCTACGAAGTGGAGCTCTCACCCAACTATAACTCCACCAGCGTCTCCTCCACGGTTCCACCCCCACACCCCACCTGCACACGCACAGAAAATAGAGAAAAATGAGACTTTGGATCGGGGGAGGAGGGAGCGGCAGGAATAGTAGGGAAGTGGGAAGCTTCCCCACGGAGGTATGGAGGAAGCGCCCCCTTAACGCCACGCCCCGCAGTTCCAGTGAAGCCAGGGGAGGACGCGACGTCGACAGGAGAGTGGAAAGAGAAGAAGACTCCCAATAGAACACGCAAGAAGATGGAAAGGGAGACTCGTCGAACGCGGGCAGGCGCTGGGTAGCGTCCGTGGTGGACGCCGTGGGGAGAGGGGGAGAAGATTGCTCGGATGGAAAATTCCAAACACTTCCCAACACCACGACCGGATCAGGAGGAGCAGCAGACGCGGAGAAGCAGGAAAAAAAAAAGGAGGCGTGTTTTTTGGCGACTTCCGCCAGGAATCGGAAGCAAGACCCAAGAACGAATGCTCCCTGAAAAAAAAGGGAAGGAAGAGAAGCAGAAAAAGAAAGAAAAGAAACACACACACAGGGCAAGAGCTGCTGCAGAGCCGGTGCAGACGCGGGGGGGGGGGGGGGCACCGAAAGGATGAACAGAGCGACGAAATGTCTTGTTTGAAGGTAGTTAAGCGGCCTTAGCTACCGGTACCATTTTCCTGAACCCGGGGGGGGGGCGCAATTAAAATGCAGCGAAGGGCGACAGAGGAGGAAAACAGGATGGTACAGGGGGCGACTGGCGAGGGAGTTTGAAAAGAGTGTGGACTTGCGTGTGTGTCTGTGAGTGTGTGTGAGAGAGTGAGAGAGGGGGGCAGAGGGAGCGAAGAGGACGATATGGTGGGCATTTCTTCGAGGGCAGAGTGGGGCGTAAGAAAGTGAAATGAACACCCACTGCACCTCCTCTCCCTCGGAAGGTAGGGTCGAAGGAATCGACATGAACAGAGAGAGAGAGAGAGAGAGAGAGACTAGAGAGAGAGAAAGAGAGAAGGGGGTTAGGGAGCGTCGGAGTTGATGGCGGAGAGTTTGTTGGGGACGTGGGGTGGTGTTACGGGGTGACACGTAGAGAAGGTGATCCCTATGACCCAATTTCTTCCTCCAAATCCTTACTAACCACGTCTCCTACGGATGTTGGCCGAGGCAAGCAAAGACAACAGCGCACGCACGCGCACACACGCGCACACACACACACACAGAGAGAGAGAGAGAGAGACGCACACATACAGACACGCACAGCAAGGGAGAAGAGGTAGACGCGCGCGCGCTGAGGTGACGAGCAAATGAGGGGAATGGTCACGATCGCTCTCTCTGACGAGTCGCGAGTTGCGCAGCAGCCGGAACTGGAAGGGGGGCACATAATTCACAGTTCACGCGCGCGTCGGCGGTTCCACCTCATCTCCCCCTCAAATAGTAGGTGGACTCGGATCCCATAATAACAGACCCGCTATTTGCTGCCCCCCTGGACCCCGGATAATCTGATCGGAGGTCCATGAGCACGGTTTCCGGTTCCCTTCGGAATCGCTCCTTCACACGCGAGAGCGATGGCACTCCCTTGATCCATCTTTGGTACTACCAGGTTAAGGGCTCGTCTGACGAGATTTACGCCGGTGACTTTTGACCTAGAAGTATCACTCTCAAAAGTTGAAATAAAATTTTTTTAATCACATCAAATTTTTTAAAAGTCAAATTTTCGTTTGTAGAGAGATAAGAAGAAAAAAGTTAATATTTTCAAAATCTCAACCCCAAACCCATTTGTTTATCAAACTCGGCCTGAGTCCAATACCAAATGGGAGAGACAACAGCCCGGTTCTGGTTGGGCCAGAATCCGGGTTGAAAGGGCTTAGCCCAGTTTTAACACTCCGATTGGGCCTGGGACAAGGGCACAGCTGATCAGGATGGGGCCACACTCAATAGAAAATTTGTAAGACGGTCCCAGTTTTTACACTCCCCTTGGGCCTGAGAGAAGGGCACGGCTGATCAGGATGGGGCCGAACTCCATAGAAAATTACCCCGGTCTATCGTGCCTCGTCCCTCTCAAATTATTTTAACTTATATTAGATATATATATATATATATACAATGCTACAACGGAGTTCTAGTTTTTAGTCTCTTTATTTCTATATATATATATATAATGCTACAACGGAGTTCTAGTTTTTAGTCTTTTATTTCTAGCCCCATATATATATATATATATATATATATATATATATAAAGGACAAGACCTCGTTGATGAGAAAAAGACGGGTTAACAACTAATAAAGAAGTTCGAGAGCATACCATGTGGAGGTGAGCATGCCGTTGAGGGATGGTCACCGGGGGGGGAAAAAATAGAAATGAAACCCAAATTCGATTATGAAAAGACAAGGGATCATGTTGGCATGTGCCACAACACCAGGGAGCTTACCATCCGATGCACAGGGAATCTTGTTCCGAAATAGTAGGCATAGCATGCAACGTCACAAGTCACAACCTTTAGGAGGAAGAAGGCCACACATAATTACAAGCAATCACCGCGGCGGAAAGATGATTAGAGGCCAGAAATAGGAGAGTGATGCGCGTTGGATGAGATCTCTGCCAAATCCATTTCTTTAGTCGATATCTGAAAACACCTATTTCAAGATGACAAGCCAACGTTCCTCCACTCCTCCCTGTCTCCAGAACACATGAAAAGATCCCCATCTACAGCACTACCCAAAAGCCAGCCTTGCTACAAAGGCCTTCATCCTTAGATAAAAGAGAAAAACCCAAGAAAAGGGAGAGAAAAGAAAAGAAAATAACAACAGAAAGCTATACAACCATGTTAAACAACCCAAAAAGAAACAAAGGTGGGGGGGAACAACTAAAAAGAAACCTTAATCTTCAGCCTGTCATGAATCACCATCATAATCATATTCACCAACTGTTCAAACTGCAAGTCTGACAGCATATGGTTCCTCCTCCCCACCCTCGGCGGGGATTTATATATATATAGAGAGAGAGAGAGGGGCGCCGTGAAGACTAGACGGGTATGACATCAATCTTGGAAGTGTCTTCACATCTCAACACTACTCCATCGAGGTTGGCTGGGAGGATACATTGGGCCCACTGGCACCCCATGGAAATCGGCTCCGGTGGAGGAACTATCATAAGCACGTTCTCGTTTCTCTGGACAACCCCCATGACACTTACGGTACTGCCCTCTTTGATGTACCTGCATACCCGTTCACGAAGAAATGAGACTTGTAAAAGGATCCATCCACTATATTAAGGAAAACTTGTCCGTGAAATGTTTGTCGTATGCATACATGACAGTTTCTGTTTCGGCCGCGGTTACGCCCGGGTCCGAAATAAGTTATTATTTTTTTGCCAATTGCGGGGTTTCAGTTTCAGCCCAATTTCGGCCAGGTAGTTTTGAATCGTTTCGGTCCGAAACGATTCAATTTCGGCCGAAACTGTCATCCATGGTCGTACGAGACCCATGGCTGAACCATCGACAAAGAATCTACAATAAAGACACTGAAGGTATGAAAAACAAAGAAAAAGGATGTGATCCTACAAAATTTACTGACTGCAAATAAAAATTGAAACCACATTTTGAAGAACATTTCAAACAGAACTTCATCTGAGATGCTAAAATATTTGGTTGGAAGAAGGAACATTTATATTCAATAAACCAATCAACTAAAATAAAAATGCATCAAACAGACATCACTTGACTACATAAACTTTGTCAGAAGTTCTGATTACCCCTCTTTCAGGCGCATAACACGATCATCACTTGAAAGATTCCTCTCCCCCAACCATCTGAGGAAGTCTGGTGACATGTCTTTGTTGTTCAGGTTGACGTCAACAACAACGGATTCATCCACAAAAGGAGTCACTTTAGCACCATAGCCTGTTTTGACCAAGGCTCGTAATCCAGACTGAAAATCTGAGATGTAGAAGTCCACTGCACGCCTCTGCAAATTAGAGAGTCTGATGGCATTGAAGAATTGATCAAAAGAATATGGATTCACAGATAGGGAAAAAAAGCATCAGTGAGAACACAGAGATCCGTGCCCTAATTAGACATCAAGGTTGTTTGTAGTTAAGTGAAAATCACAAAGTACATATTTTTTTTGTCGCACGGTTGCTATCTGCAAACAAGTTCTTTGATCTATTGATTCATTCATTTATCATCGCCATTGTTATCATCATTATTACAAGTCTAAAAGACTCTTCTCTCGTCAAGTCTGGCAGATCCAACAAAGAATCCATGGATTTGGCAAACTTTCCTTAATGGCCACCCTCTCTACAATGTTGTACCAATGTACCAGGCCAAGTTATCTTTGAACAAGAGGGCTAGTCCGGAAATATACGTGATCAGGTGGCAGATAGCAAAAGCGCCAATTTGGTTGGTTTAGGATGATCTAACTAGGCAACAACTCTCAAAGATTCACTTGGACCTAGGAATGAATCTTGATTGAAGAGTAGAACAAGTCTGATATGGGCATGTGGTACTCTGCACAGTGATATGGGCACGTGGTACTCCGCACGGTGACCACCAGGAAAAGACCACAGTAAGAGTCCAAACAAAGCAAGTTTGTGGTTAAGAAAGAAAGAACAAGCAACAAAAAAAAATGCACAGTATTATTAATGATTTTATACATTAATGTCACTGCATAGAATTATTGCACTACTTGAAACTTTGAAATGCTGCCACAAAAGTAAAGGGTGTTCACTGACTTCATTCCATGGTAGGCAGAATCGGTTGGGATCGGATCGGATCGCCCGATCCGATCGGATTTCGGGTGAAACGATCCGATCCCGATCTCAACTGAACCAATCCATGCCCGGGATCGGCCTGGGATCGGCCCGGATCGGCCGATCCCAGGCCGATTCTGCATTCCATGACGTTCTTCAACCTTCTTCCATGGTAGCTTCCAAGCAAATTATGCAATTGATCTTTTTTTCCACCCTTTTTACTAGAAAACCACTGAAGTCATGTTTTCTTTTATTACAAAAGCATGCTCAAACCATTATGGAATATAAACAAAGATGAGAAAACCCGATATGACCTTGGACCATTCAGTACATGATTAATTGTCTTACAAGTTTCTTTACAGAAATGAAAATATAAAATGATGATATATTGAAGTGGAAACTATTAAAAATGAAATTAAATATGTAATAAGCAAGGAACATAATGTGGAGCACATAGATACATCATAAATGGGTCAGACAATCTGCAGACTTCCAATTAGTCCATAAGACTGATGCACATAGATACATCATACATGCATTTAATCAATGCATGCACCTATGTCACAAAATGATGAGCAAACGTCACCTATTTCACATTAAATTTGATATAGATCTATGTTAGAATGCTTTTTCTATTTTTTTAGATTTTTTCAGATTTTTTTTGATTTTTTTAGACACTTATATCCCTAGCCAAGTCAGCTAGTCTGACACGGCCGGGATCGGCCGATCCCACCGACCCGAATCGGTTTGGGACCGGGCAATCCGATCCCGATCCCCGATTCCGCCTTCCTTGCTTCATTCTAAAGGATCTTGTAAGTGAGTTGCTTATATCTACGGATATGATAGTGTGCACTCTGGGTCAGGGTTTTCTAAGGTTTTAATAACTAGCTGGACTGTCGGAAGAGCCGGTGACACCACAACATATACACTCCAGTTTTGCTTGTTTAAAACCATAATTTGAAAAAGGTGATCATAAAGGTTCAAGGACATACATGTAAATGATATTTTTTTTCATTTTCTCTTTTGCGATATAAGTTAGACAAGAAAGGTTGATTCATGACACTCACCCCCATTTTGTCTGGCACAGGTTTCCTCCTCATTTTCTTTCTTTTTTTCAGGGTAGGGGACATCCTGTCTTCAGCCAGGACCACCCATGCATTGTCTATACATGCTCCATTCCCCTTTGGCCTCCGCAGATGATTTTGGTTCTTTGGACCTCCCCATTTAAGCTGCTGTGGAAAATGGAGGTAACTCTACTGGACGACTCCACGTGAATTGTCACTCTCTTTGGGGAGTGAACTAGGCCACCAGTCTCAATCTGAGCTCTGCCCAATATCAATACCTTACTATCCATCATTTTTCTTATTAAACCCTCTAGTTGCAAAAACTTGATCATTCCATACATTCTTGGACGTATATATGTTCCAAAGATGCAGTTCACAACACCAAGGCAAATTCCTGGCCAAAACTTCTATTGCAAATTCTTCTGTGCAATATGCAGATTTCAGTTTTCAATTTAATGTTCAACTCCTGGAGACAAGCTATCTTCAAATGCTCCTCCCTCCATTTCTTCCTCGCAAAACAGAGAAAGTATGAGACTTCCCAACTCCCTTACCCACCACTCCACATTCCCAGCCCATTTTCGATTCATGAAATTCTTTGTCTCGCACACATGGACTTCAATTATATGCAATCCTCACTTCCAACCCTTTTTTCTTCATCAATGGAGCATTCTTTATCTCACACCCATAGACATTAATTGATCACAAAATATATTTCTACTTCTGACTTCATTAACAGCAGGAGATCTTCACCACATCCTGTAGCGGTGTAGCCACAGTTGCTCCTCCATCTCTCATTCCTTTCCACCAGAGTGAAAAGTTACTTCCTACGGCCAAGACCATCGGGTGTTTCTACATTCTGATGCCTAGTGACCTTCAATCAACACATGACATAGAACTTTTGTCCAACATTAAGGCCTTCTTCCCACCCAAGAATCTTTCATTAATCATATGATAACTTGTTCACCTTCCTCTGCCTTTTTTCCCTCCTATTCATCAAGATCTATTTTCCTCCCACCTTCACTCCCATGTGGCCTTTGAGTTGAGTAGCTGCCAAAATTGGAAAGGCACTACAATCAAATGTGACAATCTAGGCATCATCATAGCTGTCAAGACAGTCACCTAGGCGACACCTGGGCGACTAGGTGCCTTTATGGGTCCAAGGTGCCAGCTCACTTTTTTGTGCCCCAAAAAGGCGAACAAGGCGCCCGACTAGGCAACAAGGCCCCCACCTAGGTAAGCAAGGCACCCGCCTAGGCAACAAGGCACCAGTCTAGGCGACAAGGACCCCACCTAATTTTAAATATATTATTCATTTTTTATTTTGAATTTATGTTTGAGTAGTCAATTGTTCACTGTCTTTCAATATTTGCTCTTCACTTTATTTGTCATCATATATTCAAGTCTATTATCTCATTGAAATTCAATTTTATGTTCAATTTTTGCCATTTATATATTTAATTCATTAGTTTTATTTTTTAACATTGACATCTGCAATTTTTAGTGTATTTTTTCTTAATTTTTAGGCTGGAGTTTTTTGGATTTCTAAAGAGGTGCCAAGGGGCAGACACCTAATTGCCTAAGAATGATTTGGGTCATTCTTGTCGTGTTGACAACTATGGGCATCATCCGGAAATGCATTAGAATCACAACTTGTCACTAACACCAAAGCAAGGAAGAAGCAGAAAATCTTGACAAAGAAGAACCATGATACTGGTTTTATTCATATTTCAGTGCAAAACAACGGGAGAACCTGACAAAATATACAAACAAATAACTTTTTGCATCAAAACAATTAATGCATTACATGGTTTGGAGGATCAGGGAGATTGAATCAGGATCAATCAGATCAGAATGGATTGGTACCGGCTGATCGGAAAAAGAAAAAAACATGGGAAGCAACTGGGGTAAGTTGAGATTGGCTAGATCAGATGGGATCACCGAAATCGGCTAGTCAACTAGGATTGGGGTGGGATCAGAATTGGGATCGGCAGATTCCGGCTGTATTTGGGCTGCTGGAATCAAGATAGGGATCGGAATGGGCACTAGCCAATTCAACCTCCCAATTCAATTTTAAATTCTTTGATGCATTAAAACTAGGTACCTGAATTAAGTATTGTTATGATGGAAGAAACATATGAAAATTAGACCAAAAATGTGTCCCATGATCTTTTTCTTTTTCTCCTCCATCTACTTACAATCAAGTTCTAAATAGATCCTTATGAGTCTTTGGTAGTATGGTTTAATTTAGTAGCAAAGGATAACATATGCCATCACTTTTCATAGGAACCAGTATACATTTTCAGTTAGATTATATAATCCAAGAAAGTTTAAAAACAGATGAAATTGGCTATAAAAATGGACTGAAAGATAAGGCATAAAGCAAATAGGCATAACCCTTAACAAGTAGTTTGATTTCATTGCCCTAAAAAAGAGCATTTGACAACAAACCTCAAGTGATCGTAGGCCCCAAGTAAACCGACGATGTGTTGGGTTTGCTGCTTTCGAGTCCCAGCCTCTATACTCATACAAACTTGTAGACGTGTACACACATCTTGGAACTTTTTGGAATGACGATTCAAGAGGAACATTCCCACATGTAACCACCTGAAGACAGTTTAAATGCACCCAATTTTTAAAGTCTAACATCATAACAACATCCATCGGAATATAGTAGTGTTTTAAGGTTAAAAATATAAATAGCTGATGATAAACAATCATCTCGAGCAACAAATGACATGGGAGATTCTGCAAACAAGCAGCACAGAATTCTTGTATAAAGCATATTGCTTAAACATGTTAAATTTTGAAAAAAAAAAAAAGCAAACAAAGAAATAAATAAAGAATTTCATGAGACATACTTGAGAAGACAAACAAAATGGATCTATGCCCACAAACATTAAACCCATTTCTCAATATACATAAAGCACTTTCATTGACTGAAACAAGAGAGAATAAAAAATATATTCTGTGGAGAATTACTGAAGGAAATAGGCAAAGAATTCATGCAAACAATCAGATGAAGCAAGTAAGGACGACAAAGAAAAGTAGTCTTGGAAAGAGTTAAAAGATACCGACTGCAATAAATACCAAATGCATGTCCTTTTTCCCTGAGGAGCAGGGGTTTCATGCGGAGGGCTTTTTAACATAAAATCATAGTTGTCAAGGCAACAAGGTGACCCAAGACATTCATGGGGAGCCTAAGCTCTTAGGCGATAAGACATCCACTTAGGCGTTGCCTAGGTGACACCTTGGCACCTATTTAAAAACTCAAAAAATATATATCCCCAATGTACAAATTATGAATAAGATATATGAAAAATTATAAATTTTAATATTAAAATTTGAGAGAGATGGAAAGATGAGAGAGAAGCGAGGACAGACACAGAGAGAGGGGTGTTGGAGGAGTGTGTGGAGCCCGATCTACCTATGACCCCACCTCGCATCACGGAGCTTCTTGGCCCAAAAAAAATTTGGTTGGGGGGTGGGGGGGGCGGTAGCGCGAGGGGCGGTGGCGAAGGGTGCCTTGCTCACCTTTCGGGGGGGGGGGGGGGGGGGGGGCAGAAGGGCAGGCTGGAGCCTTGGCCCCATAAGGGTGCCTGGTCGCCTAGGCAACCGCCTTGACAACTATGCATAAAATAAAAGTAGAAAAAAATGAACACATCTGGTTCTCAGAAGCAAAGTCATTGGCCATTAATAATTGATAATCTACCAAATGTTATAGAAAAGGGAACATACCCCAGAGACCTTAACATATTGTCCATCTTTTGCTGTCCTAAGTTCAGCATCAGGATAGCGAGCAATGAAACTGATTATGGCTCTCCTTCCCCAGCAAGAATTCCAAGTGAAAAGGGCAGCAACGAAACTGAAAAGTACTACCACAACAATGAGAAGGATGGCATTGTGCACAGCCCCAAGAATAAAACCTCCTGCTATGAAGCCCATCACAAAAAGCAGAATAACAGTATATAGCATCAATCTTGGGATGCTACTCTTGAATGATTGTTCTTCCACCTGGCTCAGGTTCGTGATTGCTGGATTGTGTGCAATAGACATGCTATGCAGCTTCATTGATCCAAGAGAATCCAGTGGGCCAGAGACCTTCCGGGGAGCACCAGATGAATTCAGTGGCCCAGAAGAAATAGGGCCAGAAGTGATGAGACCAGTTGTAGGAAGCACCGGTGCCAGAGGACCTGAGTTTTGCCGAGACACTGGGGCACCAGGTTGAGGGCCAGAAGATTTCTTGATTGGATCGCCATGTCTATTTAGAGGTCCAGAATTGGACTTTTGTCTACCTGAACCGGTGACTGGACCTCCCACAGATGAAACAGGGCCAGATGAATAGCTAGAACGACCAGGAGCATTAGAATTAATAGGCCCCGAGTGTGAAGCAGCAGCACCAAATGATCCGGCTCTGGTAGGAGCATTTGTTATTGGTCCAGACTTCCGTGACTTTGAGCCTTCCACAGGAATGTCAAACATCTTCCCCAGTTCTCCAGATTTTTTAATATCGCCCCCTGTGTAGGGCATAGCTGTGGAGCTCATTGTCACAGGCTTCTCTTTTGGTTGCTCAGGCCGGCCTGAAACATACAGCCCATTGCTGAGCTGATGGGACGGAAATCTGGAGCCCATGGATCTCAGCAGAATTTACTCAGCCAAGAATGACAGAAAATGTCAAGCAGTTCTGGTATTTGGCACGAAATGTAATTCCTCAGCACTAATGTCTGAGAAGATCAGAATGGAACCATTAAATCATCACCCAGAAGCAGCAGAAATGCAACTGAATAGCATTGCTGGGTAGTTCGGGAAGACTGTAAAGGCAGTAAAAGATATCCAGTCAGCCAAGTGGGCAAACATGTCCAAGAGGTAATTTCAGCAATAGTGCTGCATGATTCATGAGTTTGAAAGCCCAATATTTTTGAACTGTCAAAAGGACATTAGACCTACAACATGCAAACCAAAGTCCTGTTTATGGTAGCAATCAAGTTCGGACCAGTTTATTTGTGGATGATGCCATATCATTATACATGGACAACGACAGTAGCTACAGACTCACAGGAAGGCAACCATAACCATGTGTGACCATTCGTGACTTACGGGAAAGTAAAAGACACAATTATCAAGGACATGCTTAAAATTATCTTTCGTACACCATCCAGAATAACAATGCAAAAACGCAAGAAACTATGAGAATAGAAGTTCATTCATCATCCCAGAACTATTATGATAAAGATGCATGAACAAATAGAACAAGTCCAAAACAAACACCAGATAATGGTCAAATAGCATAGATGACAGCAAAAAGTTAACAATTAATGAGATATGCTTGATGGATAATCTAGATTCTTTAATGTAGAATTTGAACGTCTAACACATGGGAGGAGATCCATGGTGTTTAATGCCACAAAGTGTGGGACATAGCATGAGAATGTTATTGATTTATTTTGGTAGTTTGTTCAATCAAATCACAACTCAATGTAAAAAGTTGATGCGCTGGGAACTTCGAACTATCAAATTGCTTTTCAAAAGTATTCCGGAGAATCAATATGTCAAAATGCAGCCTAGAAGCTTGACCGCATTTGGAGCAGCCAAAATAGCTACATGTATTAAAATATTGGAAGCTCGGCACAATGAAAACACATCTACCACAAAATGTGATTGTATTAAGACATCTAACATGAAAAATAAGCTGTTCGTCAGTAGTAACACTAGGCGTTATCATACTGACTTGGGGGTAGCTAAGATCAAACAAGGGATCCAAATGTTTGCAGAAGTTTTCACCTACATGTTGCTTACCATATGTCAAAACTCTATAAGTTGCCATCAGGTGACTGGCTAAGGTGGTGACAGTAAATAACACCAAAAAGTATCACGAGGACAGTTGGTCTGTAAAAAAATTAACTCATAAAAACTAAACTCAAGCAATCAAGGAGCAATATTCAAAAAGATCTTCTCAAAGCACTCATCCATTCAAAAGAAACACAATCCAACCTGAAAACATCAAAATTCCAGGATGAATCTAACCATGCTTGCAACCTGATGGACCCAACATGAGAATCCAGTAGCACAGGAACAATGGAACAGCAGATTTCCCCATCTCAACATCTAGTCTAAAGCCTAGAAAGCAGATACAGTATGGCCAATTACATAAAGAACACTTCAATGCTGAAGCATATACCAGAATAGGGCAGCATTTGATGAAATCAGAGCAAAACCCTATACATTCCAACCCAGCGAGCCAAAAGGGCACACTCCCGATCTCTGAAACGTCACGCCATTGAGACGAAGCAAAGAGATAGTCCCAATTGTGCAGAAAACGAGAAATGACACACATTTGAAAACTCCTTGACAGCAGAGACAAAACACAGATATTTTACCCTTTTCCCGACACCTAAAAACCTCAAAACCACAACTCAAATTTCACAGAAAGAGACCACGCGCAACCGCAACGAGCAACCACCCAATCGAAAATTACAAAAAAAAAAAAAAGAAAACAGCTTAAAGCCATTCTGTTCCCCCGGTGGCATACCAGATCACATCCTAACGGCATCCGCGCCCTCCCCCCCCCCACCAAGAGGAGCCGCATTAACCCCACAAACACTTGTTCCCACACCCAGCCGTAAGATTACAACAGAAACCAGGGCGAGATCCAGAAGCCGTAGCATCCCTCAGAACACCAAGCGAATTCCCATAAGAAGCACAAGAGAAAGGTTGCGAGGGAAACTACAGAGCGGGGAGGTGGACTGGCTTCCTCCATACATTACCTGGACACGCCAAAGTTGCAGAGATCTGCCGGCTGGGAGAGAGAACTGTTCAGCGAGAAGCTCCAAACAGCCATTAGCCGCCATTGATCCCCATCGCCAAGCCCCCCAGGTGTAGAAAGAGGGAGAGAAGTGGGGTTACAGAGGAAGAGCCTCCTGAAAACCTCCAAAACAAACAGCAAGTGAGCGTGCGTGTGCGTGTGCGTGTGCGTGTGCGTGTATGGAGAGAGAGAGAAGAGAGAGTAAAAAAGGACCGAGGAAGAGAAGAAAAAGGTGGAAAACACGGAACGCACCTCCTCCCATTATCAGACAGACATCGACTACCCCTCTTGCGCACTGAGAATGACCGAACTGCCCCTGGAGTGTGACCGGAATTTCGGGCCCAGCCCGATCCCGGTTTCCGAGTGGGGAATTGCGGGTCTCCAGGTATTGCAGGTCTCCAGGTATCTACTTTTTTTATAGGTATTTTTTTATGTTTTTATCTATAGAACGGGGAAAGGTAAGGGTCCTGCGTTGGTCTCACTGAAGTTCCATTCGTTAATATTAAAATCTGACTCTCGATTTAAATCTTTTTAAAAATATAAATTTTAATTAAGATTTAATTTAATTTAAATATTTAAATAAAATAATTAATAATAATTAATAATATAAAATTTATAATATTATTAAATTAATTAAGTTTTTGATAATAATTATTTAATTTATTTAAAAAGAATTTTAATTTTAAATTAAGTAAAATAATATATTTTTAATTAAATATTTTTAAAATTTAAAAAGATAAAAAAAATAAGTCGGATCTACCAAACTCCAAACTTAGTCTATAGATCCAATCTAACTAAGAACTCGCGAGTCGAAAAGTGTTTTACGACTAGGTCCAAAATTGAGTTATACCCACGAACCTATCGTACCGACCGGGCCCAATAACAATCTCAGAAGAGTGTCCAATCGCGCTAGATTGCTCCAGTTATTTACTATACCCAGTCAACCCCACCAACGCTCCCCCCCCCCCCCCCAAACAAAGTAGATTGTTTGAAATTTGGCCTTATTGATTGGTTAGTATATTTGCTATACAATTCTCAAGGTTGGCAATTAACTATTATAAATGCTTTTAATTGCCAGCTATTTTGTTTTTAGAGACAACGGCTATGCAAGCTCTGTAGTGTTGTTCGTTTATTAAGATTGCGTTTGGAAAGATTTTTAGAGGTGATTTCTGACCTCTAAAATTTCATCCTCAATAACTAAAATAAAAAGGTGAAGATCGCATCAATTTTTTTTAAAAAAATAAATTTTAGAATATAAAAAAAGATGGGAAAATCTTTACTTTTTAAAAAAGCCCAAAAAGCTCCTCTAACAATCGAGATAGTTTTAGATGAGAGGTAGATCTCATGTTTGATTTCGCTGTTGAGATGAATTCGCACAAGATTTGTTAGAAAAGCTGAGTTCCTCTTTCATCCCTTTTGCCTTGCTGAGTGAGAGTCATGCTCATTCGATGAATGTTAGTTGTAATTTGTGGACCACTTGCTAACACCTAATTACTTCACCCAATAAAATAACGAGTAAACATGATCCGTAATTAACTAGACCTTAATCTCTCTACTACTTTTCATATTGGAAGAAGAAGAAGACGCCCAAAACTGATAAGAGACTCACATCCCTCCTGCGGGCGCAATTAGATGGAGACTCACATCCCTTTCTCACTAATCCAACCAAGATTTGATAAGACGCAAAAACACATCGCCGCCCCCTTAGGAGTGTAGCAACTCCAACTCTTTTCTTCTAATTTATTATTATCACATCCCTTCGGATCCACAACACTTGACCTTGATCATTGCTGCTCATCGCAGCGATACAGAATATACATGTGGCAGTACTGCTTGCCTTTCTTTAAGAGCCAGAAGGCCCAGAACAGGTATTGCCACGAATGATGGTGCACGCGTACCCGTCTCTTCATTAAAAGATAACCTAACCTTCTTTTTAGAGTTTTAAACGCGGATATGGTACGTAATCCTCGACATTCCAAACGTTTAACATGGTAAAGACGCACTTGGCCCGGGGGGGGGGGGGGGGGGGGAGGGGGGAGCACTGATGACGACAACGAGGGCTTTCATGATTCATGGAGCCCTCGGCAGCAAATATATAACACTAGCCAGGCTAAAACGTTATTGGTCATCTCGCCCCGCTGGGAACCACATACCCGATTCGGACTTCGGAGGACCCAAAGCCCGATAACAACCGAGAATCCCGCAGGACATCGGGCCCCGCCCGCCCCCGAAAATGCCCGATGTTCCTGAAATGCCCCCGTCCCCCCCCGCGGGCGGAGGAGGTGTACGACGCACACAAATGGATCGAGGGGTGAGATGTCCCCATCGGGGGGGGGGGGTGGTTGGGTCGGTGGACCCCGCCGGTGGATTTCGCTGTTTCCCCGGGATCGTTGGGTTGTACCTTTCTCAGGTTGCTTCGCGCCTGCGACGGTTGGATCCAAACCCACCCCTCCGTGCCCCGCTGCCTTCCAGCGGCCCACTTTGTTGGGTTGGAGGGGGGTATAGCCCAGTTTGGTAATACACCTACGACGACCAAAACAAAAAAATCTGAGATGTGTAATTAGAATTGAGGTGTTCTAACTATGGCAAGGGAGCTGTATTTTTCTTTTCTTTCTCCTTGTAAGTCATGAGAAGATCGTCCTAACTTTCTTGAAATAAAAAACTTTATGTTTGGAAGTCATTCGTCTCGGTTGTGTGGAGTGTTTTGCACATGGGCGGGCCGGCCGTCTTCCTTACGATCTGGCACCATGGATGCCCACCTGAGTTGGCACACGTGGCAACCCTTCGACATCCTCCCCGTGATTTCGGGAGAATCATACAGTTGATATACCAATCTGGATGAAGTATATATTTCATCTTAGACATACATCTAAGGAGTTTATGGCGCCTTTTCATCTTTGGGGGGAGGCTTTGCGTTCAAAATCCATCTCTCGTACATACATGCTTCGAGGGCCCATGTGCTCTCCGTAGGTGGCAAGGGCCGAACAGAACTTATTCTTTTCACGGTAGAATCTCTTGATCAAGATTAGTCACCTAATTAGACAGGAATCTCACCTGTATAGGTAGAACTATCACAGCTATATAAAAATATTTCCCTACTTATGAGAATACTCAAGTAGTAATTGTTCAGATTAATTTGTAAATATTCCGACCATAGAAAAATGTCGAAATGAATAAAGTTGGTCTCCCAAAGGCCCATCTATTCACAAAGGTCGTTTAATAAGAGAGCTCAGCGCACGGGTAGCTCCATAATCCCACGAGTAAATGCGCACATGTATCGGACTCGTAGAGGGAGTACAACAAGTTTATATAAGTCACTCGTCCTCCCCCCTCTTTTTTTTTTTTTACCATTTTACACCAAACTAAGGTGCAACACGTAATCTCGCCTGCCTTTAGACCGTGGGGGTGGGGGAGAGAGAGAGAGAGTTAGTCCGCTAACTAACACAGCAATCAGTCCACCGGGCCCAGGTGCGTGTCCGAGGACGGTCGGACATCAACCGGTCGTAATGGGGATGGTTAGACCTGTCGGTACTGGTCGCTGCTCTTCTTTACACCCGCAAGCAAGGGTATTGTGGTCACTTTCAGGGTGCCCTGACGTCAACTAGCAATTCAATTATTTTCCCACAGCATAGATGCCGAAATCCGTTTTCCGCAATCCAAACGGATTACAGCTCAAACTTCATGTCCGTGGATGGGAAACTGGACAAAAATACGCTGAGAATGTGGAATTCTCGTGTTCTATTATTATTATTGAGACATTATTATTATAAGCTCTTTGTGCACTTTTTAGGGGGGGAAATTCTGAAAAAGGTATCCACTTGGTAATTATGGAAAATTATATTAAAAAAATATCAAGATTGAAAGAGCCGTATATCCTTAGATACATTCAACAAATGAGGGTTGAACATTAAAAATCTCATCATAATCGAAATGTTACTTGCTCAAATTTAAGGAATTTAATGCGGTGCGGTTGAAGGATTTGGAAACCTGGAATTGGAGTCACTAGGTAGGACGACTAGGTGGTGCTCCTCTTCATGTTTAGTAAAGGGGTCTACAGACTACAGGTGGGATGCAGTTTTCCGCGGCCAAACCCAAACGCACGTGGAAGATGCGTCATTAATTTGTCCGGACCCTTTGCCAGTATAACCCAGTCCTACAAAAGAGAGCCAAAAAAAAAAAATTTTCCACCTGATGTCTGATGGGAGACGGCCACCTGCCACTTGAACTAGCAATTTAGAAAAAAATTAGATTATAAACATCCCTATAACTCACTCTGGGCGTCCTTGACTCCTGGCCGGCGTCATGTGAGGAGGGCCATTGCTTAAAGAAATGGCAAATTAATATCTCATTAGGTGTGGCCAACACACAGCTTTCCATATATATATATATATATATATATACCCAAGTGATTAAAAACTATGTATGGTTCCTTTAGGTAATTAATTAAGGACCCCTCTGGTCTGTATCTCGTTCATCGTGAATGAACTGGGAAGCATGCACGGAGAACAGATAAACAAACAAAACAAAACAAACAAGGGTGGTTAATTAGAGGTACAGTACTTGGATCGATCCTAGGGCGCGCATAATCTTTCCCTTATTAGTAATAAGCACACTAATTTTTAGGGATTTATGCATGGCCTTCCCTTTTCTTGGCCGAGCAGGTCGGGTTGGTGTACGGCGGGGGGTGTCGAAGATGTTGAAAACTTTGAGCACGACAGTGATTTATTTTATTTTAATTTATTTCATTGGGTCCCCCAACAGATGAGTGTGCAATATATATAACATAAGTTTCTTTATGTTCTGTGCATGTGCAAGGCGTACTCCCCCCCCCTCCAATTAACCTTTTCAAATGATCTAATTAATATGTATGATTGATCTCAGTATAAACGACTCCCATTAATTGTCTTGTGGATGATAACAACACACTGCACACAAGAAGAGGAAGGGGCATGGGGGCTGCCCCCTCAAGGCCTCGGGGGCACTTGATTGATACAAGAGAGGGGGGGAGGATCGATCCCCTACGTTAAGCAATATGTGTTTGCGTACTTAAATCATGGCTCCACGTGTTTTAAGATAAAAACAATTAGAGGGGGTGTGATCTGGGAAGAAAGAGGGGGTGCTACTACCTGCTGCTACGTACGAGGGGGCATATGTGGCTTTAATTTGTCCTTTGGAGCAGGACGACGTACGTGCCCTGTGCAGGTCAGGCCTGTCTGTGTTTTCCGGTGAAACAGTGACTACGTGCCTTCTGCTGTGGAAATCAAACATGCCCATATGATGTGACCCCCAGTGTGACGGTGCCATTGGGGTGCAATTCCATTTGATGACCATGCTGAGTGCAGATTAAACCCTCAACATCTAAACTGTGAACTGCCACCAAACATGGAAGAATAGTGCACCTAAATTAACCCCTTACCTTTTTCTTATATTCTAAAGATCCATGTGGAAACGGTGGTGGTGAGAAGGACAATAATGTTCTTAAAAATGGTGTGCCGTGCACTGCAGCAGGATCCCATGTCACACACCTCCACTCCCGTGGAATGCAGCCCCATCCCACTCTAGGGTTTTAAGTGCAACCCCCCCCCCCCACCTACTCCACTGAAACCCAACCCCCCCAAAGAAAGATCTCGTCACAAAGAGTCATCATCCCTTTTAAATAACAAGAAGGACTTAACAAATAGGCACTGTGATGATACAAGGACGTGTGCTTCGTGATTCCAGGTTGGCCCCTTGGTCAATCGTCACATGGTGTGCTAGATTGTTAACCCCTTTTTTTTCTCTCATTAGGAGGCTATGACGGTCATGATGGGCCGAGCGCGTAAAGGCCAGAATTTTGCGTGGATCAACCCACGTTGAGCCCACGCCCTCGTTGAAGGCCCATATAGCAATCCCAGTAGAGAAGAGTAATAGTTGCTGCACGTCCAAGCGTAAATAGTTAACACTACCTTTTCTTGTTCTCACGTTTTTGTTGTTGTTGTTGTTTCTCCCCAGGTCCGTATCGTCACTATGCACGGGCTTCGTACCGTAGATATTGTGGATATGGATATATATAAGTTTTTGCGTGGTAATACACGAGAAAGAAAGGTGAATATTGGAGTAGGATGGAGGACGGATAAGTGTAGGAGATGATTCTTTCAATTAAGTGCGCGAGGAGCTTATATAGTGCGTAGAGCTACCGATGACCTCTTACATCTCTTTATTAATGTGTACTATTATTTCGTCACTACTTCTACGTGAAAAACAACAAACTCAGTTCTTTCCTAGTTTGGTGGCTCAAATGCTTCTGTCGCCCTGGCTGTAGTATATATAACAACCTAATAAGAACGTGGTAAAAATATGTTTCTCACGCAAAGAAATGTTGTATCAGTAGTTTTTTCATGTATCATTTTATCTCATAAAATTGTAACAGTTGAGGGGGTGTTTGGTTGTAATAGTTTCACATTGATTAAAGAGATAAAATAAAGGAATTTCTGCAAATAAATTGTTGTTAGAAGTGCATTCTTTTTAAAAAAATCATTCTTAGAAATGTATCAGTAGACACACCGCTACGTAAAATTAAATAATACATAAATGTCATCATCGTAACCGTCCGTTATCACCATGTGAGATTAACTCTAATTAACTTTAATTAGACTTACGAAAAGATCAAATTCTCTCAATTTAAAAAAAATAAAAATATCTTGCATATCCCTCTCCTCCATCCCACCTACCCTCCTCCCTCCCCCTATCGGAACCACACCCCCCCTCCCCTGTGGTGGTGAAGCCATGTCCCCCACCTGGAGCAGTTGTGAAATGTCCTCTCACCCCCCCCACCTTTAGGGAAACCCCCCCCCCCCCCAAATTCTCCCTACTGCTCCATCCCTCTCCATGCTACTCTGTTCCACCCCCCCACCCATCTCCCTACTACTCTAGTACTCTATGCCACCCACCCCCCCTCATCACCCCTCCCACCTTTGGCGAAGCCCCCCCCCCTCCGTCGTCTCTCTGCTACTTCATCAAAGTGCCCCCCCATCTCCCTGCTGCTCTGTCCCCCACCTCCGACGAACCCACCCATCCTTGTTGCTTCGCTCCCTCACCCTCCTCCCACATCCGGTGAACCCCCCCTCCTTACTACTCCGACAAAACACCCCCCATCTTCATGTTGCTTTCCCCCCTTACCCCCCTCTCACATCTAGCGAAGCTCCACCCCGCTCCCTACTACTCTGTCCCCGCCTCCTTACTGCTCCCCCCCCCCCCGCCACCACCCCTCCCACCTCTAGCGAAGTCTCCCCTATCCATGTTGCTCTACCCCTCCCACCTCTGACGAACCCCCCCTCCTTATAGCTCAGCTCCCCCACCCCCTCCTACATCCGACAAACCCCCCCACCCTGCCTCTCTGCTGCTCCAGTAAAGCACCCCCCCATCTCCTTGTTGCTCTTCTCCCCCACCCCCCTTCCACCTCCGGTGAACCCCCCCTCCCCCTCCTTGTTGCTATGCTCCCCCACCCCCCTCCCCGTTGCTACAACAAAGTCCCCCCCCCCCCCCCCAATCTCTTGATGCTCTGCCCCCCTCCCACCTCCAACGAAGCTCCTCCCCCCATGTCCTTGTTACTCCCCCGCCACCACTCCTCTCACCTCTGGCGAAACCCCCTCTCTCTCTCTCTCTCACACACACACACATACACACATAGAGCAATGGACCGAGGATAGATTAGTCATTTAACACTTAGATAATTTGAATATATGAATCATTTTAGAATATTTACTCTCCTATCGACATAATTTAACCACAACGATATTTATGTACGTATTATTTGATTTTATGTTGTGTTATGCTTCTAATATATTTCTAGAATTTTTTTTACAAATTTAATTCTAACAATGATTTATTTATAAAAATTTTTAATATAAAATGTGTTTAGAAGAGAAAAAATTATGTACTCAATCATGTCTTAAAATTTTGAGGTATATGACTCAATAAACTTGACGGTAATAATTTTTCATAATTAAAAGATAAATTTGTCTTGACTATAACAATTTGTATGAAATTAACATAGCATACAAAAAGATTTTCTCTAAGATGCCACTAACATAAGAAGAGAGAGAGAGTTAATTTTGATTGAAATGACCAAAACTGCACGTGAGTCTATTCGATCTCAGTTCAAGTTTAAGGGCCTATTTGATAAATAAACTATCGGGGGATTGGTTAAATGATGAGAGAGAATGCGGGGGTGGGGCCCACACCCTCCTCTCACACACAATCACCTTATTCGACCCCGCGGCGGCGTGTTCGACCCCGGAAGGTCGAACAACGTATCCCGCCCGGTTATCACACAGGCCCCTAAGGCCCTGTGTGATAACCGGGCGGGATACGTTGTTCGACCCTCCGGGGTCGAACAAGCCCGAACAAGGTGATTGTGTGTGAGGGGGGGTTGGTCCGTCGCGCCCTCCACCGGACAACTATCCGACAATTTGAAAATCAAAGAGGCCCTAAGTGTATTTTGAACTGTTCTTTCAATCAAATGAACCAAGTTCAAGCAAGGAACAAGGGTTATTTACTCAAATTTTATTTTTAATAGACGATCAAGTGTTTAAGTTCCAGTCTAAACTTATTTTTTGGTAGACTGGATTTTATTTATTTATATATATATATATATATCCATAAATTTTATCGGATTTCATGACGTAATTAATGTAAGCTTATTCGAACTTAATGGGCCTAAGTTTGAGTTCAGTTTAGCCGCCCCGTAACCGACCCAAGTCCAAAGATGCAAAGACTCCGTTCCTTATGGCCCGTGTCATAATCTAATTTAAGTTATCTAGATCCGTTTGAAATGATCAAATCCTCTCACCCACTGACAAAAAATATTTCCAAACTCAAATTTCTAGACCAACTTCAGTCTCAAGAGAGGCCGTGCCAAGCTCCAGCCACATCTTTCCTTAAATTTCTAGTCTAATTGCAGTTCTTAATTACCCCTAATCAACTCCACTTTAAAGAGTGGCATGCATCTTATTCTCCATCTCATTCGATCTCCTATTTTCAAGATCGAACGGTTGAGATAAAACACATTTTTCAAGAAACTACTCATAATTAGAGCATTAATATTGAAGCTAAATTCAACTTCTTAAAAAGATCATGTGCCTTATCTCGATTATCAGAATTGAAGATCAGGAAGTTGAGACGAAGAATGGTATGGGCGGGTTTAGGTTATACCACTCGTAAAGTGAAGTGAAGTGATCACCATAGCATTTCTCATCTAATAAACAGCTCTACATGATTTTCTATCACTTCTTGTCTTCTTTTACCGCTTTGACGTACGACCCTTCCACTATTAGTCCCCACCCCACTGAGAGCCGGAGAGCAACTTGGTCATGCATGGCTCTGTTATCCCTGCATGCAGTGGGGCAATATCGCCATCTAGCTAGATCTGATGTCCCACCGCCGCCGCCCCCCCCTGGCTCCGTTCCCGTCCCTCTTGTCTCCAACGTCACTCACATCAGGTCGATGTATACTAATCAATGTAGCATAGAGAAGCTCCCACATTAGTGATTAGAGTTGTCAACGAGCCGGGTCTGTCCGATAAGTTCGTAGGTCTGATCCGATTTTGAGCCGGGTCATAAGGTCTTTTTCAACTCACGGACTTTTAGTCGGGTCTAAAAACTCGGTCCGATTAGACTCGCGGGCCGAGCTCAGGCTTTGAGTTCGGCCTGCACGTCGACCCGGCCCGTTCTTTTTTTTTATTCTCACTTAAAATTTTAAAAATTATTTAGTTAAAATTATGTTATTTTACTTAATTAAAAATTTTAAAACTCTTTTTTCACATAAATTATGTAATTAATATCCCAATTTTAATTAATTTAGTGAGATTATAAATTTTATAGTATTAAATCTATTGATTTTTATTATAAGTTTTATAATATTAAACCTATTAATTTTTATTATTTTATTTAAGTTGTCGGGTCGGACCTTAGTCGGGTTTTATATTTTTTACATAATGTCGGACCCGACCTGACCCGACTCGATATAGGTCGGGCCGCGACAGGGCTCGGGCCTTAATCTTGATAAGTCAGACCTGAGCCGAGCCGACCTAAACCTGGCCCGAGCCCGACCCATTGATAGCCCTATTAGTGATGAATATATATATATATATATATATATAGAGAGAGAGAGAGAGAGAGAGAGAGAGAGATTCGTTGTCACCGATGATAACGGAAGACCGATGTCATCGATTTTAAAATCACATAATTTAATTTTAAATTTTAAATTCACGTCGTTAAATCTTTTCGTTAAATTATTTGTGAATTAAAATTATATAATTTTAACATTTATTTGTTATACATCAGATAGACATAAAATGAACGATTTGGATAATATAATTTTTTTATCATATAATATTTATATTTAAAATTTAAAATTTAAAAAAAAATTCATATATAGTTAAATTTATGATAATATAAAAAATTTAACGATATAAATTAAAAACTTAACATTGAATCACACGATTTTAAAATCAATGACGTCACTTTTCCGTATCGCATGTGTGTGCGTGATTTTAAAATTAGTGACACCGCTCTTTCGTATCATATGTGTGTGTGGTGAGGGGGGGGGGGGGGTGCGCGCTAAAGATCAGGCCGTGGCCATGGGATTTGGTGAGCTTTTTAACTCCACGGAGGGAGGGGATCACGTGGCCGTGCCCGGGACCCCAAGCATGCACCGATGCGATCAGATAAAGAGATGGAAATTGGATAAGGTGGACTTGGCTGCGGACGACTCAGCTGGCCCCGGGCAATCCGGCAGGCCATGCATCGACGGTGGGTGTAGCGTGCCAACTGCACTGCATCCTAAGCTGTGCCGCAGTCCAGGTCGAGACAAACCCAAGCACAATATCCGGTCATCATGGATGCGAAAACAAGACCAAGCTGGTGTCTCGATATCGAGCATTCTGTGATTTGGAATTATGGCCTTTTATTTTCTCCAGCAACTTGCAGCAAAGAGTAGAAACTTCAAATTATATATCTTTGCAGAGGAATAAGTTTTCCTTTTTTGGGGGGTAGCTAATTTTGAAGAGTAATCATTGATGCAAACTTTGAGTTTTGCAGTTTAATTTGTTGCAAATGCATCTCCTATTCGTGGCATTGGCTGCAGAAAAAAAGGCACAGATCCTACGTCAAAATTAAGCATGGAACTTTCGATTTTTTCTTTAATTTCTCCAAGATCGTGTCGGTTATTCATATGATACATTTAATAGGAGGTGAGATGGCCAAACTCGCTGTAAATCCTGGTTTGAAACTTTTGAGAACTGGAAGTTGTTTTCAGCCACGGCCATTGTGATAACAAGTTAGTATATATTTACCTTGGGTGGACCCGAGTGAATTATTTCTTGAATTTTTTTATTTGATAAATTATCTTTATTAAATCTATGGTTAATTAATTACATGCGATAGAATCGAATGAGTTAATCTCGGAATAAGGGTCTTAAGGACCCTAACCGATCTAAGGTAATTTAATCTTACTATCAAACTAAGTTAATGGTGGATAGGTGGAATAACTCACCCTATTCTACCATTCACTGTTTTAAAATCTAGCACGGCCCAATCGGTATGATCGGTTGACCTGTGACTTGATCTCAAAAGTGAGTTGAAATCTTACCTAGATCGGCCAAAATCTAAACATCTGATCAAACGTAGTTAACCCAACTCAACCTAACTAACCTGACATATATAACTCAATAAAATTAATATGATTTGGCCGGATTCGAGACCTATTTCACACTTCCAAGTTTATATCATTAAGTTAGGTTTCAATTTAACATGTAAATAAATATAGAAGATGACGAGTCATCATCAAAATAATGGTCTTAACATTTAATAATTTTAACATAAATTTTGAAAGTTGAAAAGATCTTTATTATAAATCTTTTTTCCCTTGGTGTAGAAATAAATAAAAAAAAAATCCAAGAGTCTAAGATTTAACTTAGTAAAATCTTACCACGACGTCGTCTCGTGGGATAACTTATATGTCACAAATTAGAAATGAAAATCATAAAGTGTAGAAAATGAAGTATCTTTCGTATTTCTAAATTATTATTTAAAATATGTTATAATTTTATGAGTACATAGAATTGACGTGAGTGATTCTAATCTTACGTATCATGAGTCAATCCGAATGATTAAATTAGTGACTTTTGACCCAATAACAGATCAAGATTTAAGACAAATTTTAAAACATTATTACTATTATTTCGTTATCAAAGCCAGCCCATGATAACGTAACACGCATGCTCTTTGACGTCAAATGTGGTTGAAGGAAACCCTGTAATTACCAATCAATTTTAGTGGAATGTACAGTAGATGTGGGCGATTAGACGAGGCAAGAGGGCATTCGTTTGACAAAGATGCACGAGGCATCGGAATCACGAGTAGTTCTAGCGGCGTGAGGGTGTCTGAAGATTTTGTCCCGAGCTTGAGGGCGATAACGCGCTGAGGTTTATCGGCTGATCAGATGGAACTGCCAATGGCCATGTTTACGAAGAAAATAGAGACAGGCACTTCCAAACCAAAGGACTTGCTCGCATGCATTTGGGCCGGTCTTCAGGGCACAAGTCATTCTCTGAAGAACAAGCTGAATCAAAGGCTTGCAAGACTTGGGTTAATTAACTAACCCCGGATCAAGAAGGTTCTGGGCAATTTCCAGAAACACAATGACAAGGAACCAGGACCGGGAGAGGTTGAAAAATAAGAAAAACACAATAAAAATGACTTGAGAGGGGTTTGAATTAGTTGAATAGTTCAGTTGATTTTTCGTCCCGTGAGAAATTACGTTTAAATTAAAATTTTTACTCCATCGTTATTTGGGAGAGTACTAAGTTTTTGAACTTTTCTGAGTCCCAGTCAATGAACCGGGTTAACAAAAAAAAAACTCGAGGGAGGTAATGAGTTTGTACGCTGTGAAATTTCACAGCACCAATCACTCGGCGACTTGGCATCCCTTGCCGTCGTTGCCCAGCAGCACGTACGTCTCCAGTACCAGGCCATCAGTTGACCCACAATCAATTGATGTCCGTCCCATGCACCGATGCACAGCCAAGTAGAAGGTTACGTTCCCTCGACGGGGGTCGATGGGACTCAGCAGAATATGTCAAAAGTATCTACATACCCAACTGTTACATCTTGTGTAAAAAAAACAAGAGAAAAAGAACAAAAATCCTATTCTTCATGTATAGGCGTGTCAAATTCTCCTACATGTGTGTTGTTTGAACGGAAAATATTTGGACGCAGCTATTTCTCGTCTATTTTCAATGTATTTTTAGACCACGCAAAAAATCGAACAAGTCTTTTTTTTTTGAGAGAGAGTGGAGAGTATTTCCACTCCGCAATAAACTCGCTCGTCATATCGTCCCAAATTTTTAAACGTTTATGTCGTCACCATTAACCACAAGAATTACTCCACTCTTCTTTTCTTAGGCTCGGTTTGATATTCGAATTGTCGGGTGAGTTTCTTAAATAGTGAGAGAGAATCTAAGGTGGAGTCCACACCATTCCTTCACACACAGCGGATCTTATTCGATCCCGGAGGGTCAAACACCATATCCTAACTGAGAAACAAAGAAGGCCTTAAAATACTCCTTACATCTTTACCGTGTGTTTAATTAGGTGTTATATCAGAATATTTGAAAAAATTAATTAGATAGAGTATAGTAAATATTGCCTCCCCAAATATCCCCCCTTCTTCACGGAAGAATCATCACCATCCAAGATCCAATCCGATATATGGTTCACTTTGTTAATTGGGTGGAATTAACGTATTAGACCTTAGATGTTAGAGTACGCTAATCGACTCCGATTAGATAAGTTGTGTGTTAGAGAAGAGACGAGACTCGTGTCACTCTATCTCTCCATTTAACTAATTACCTATACTATGCTATCCCAACCGTACAACAAAGTGGGCCGCAAAAAAGAGCAAACACTGCGTTGTTCTGAAACCTTCGAAGTGTGTGGTGTGATAGCATTTCTTGCGATGAGAAATACACGCCACGCTAGCGACGCCACGTCGCGCGGCCATGTGAATGCCACGTGCCATAAGTATCTTTGCTCCATGCCATCTGAAAAGTGACCCAACAAAGATTTTTTTCTCTCTTAACAGAAATCTCGCATCCGCTGCCATGGATTCCTAAAAACGTCCAAACCAACCCCAGAAGAAGGATGAGAGGGTGGGGTGGGGTCACCTCCCCAAAAAAAAAACCCTCTGTAGAGGCTCTCACCCTCCTCTCTGTTCACCGGATAAGATTACGAGCTCATCATTAGTGACTGAAGCCGGAGAGCACAACGTATGACCCAGATCTGCCACACATGGTATGGGGGGGGGGGGGGGGGAAGAGATAGAAAGGGGAAAAACATACCCAAATCATGCAGACGGTTCCAGATCTCCCAGGCCCAGGACAGGCCACACGCTAATCCTTTCCCCTTCTCCACAGTTTCACGTGAGGGTGCCCATGGAGGGTGGGCCACGCCCTGCCCCAAAATCTCCGTCGGCCAACGGGAATTCGCCACGTAAGCGGATAAGAAAGTCCCCCCATGCATGAAGAGGGGAGGGGGGTTGACCGGTTGAGGTTAAAGGATGGCTGGTTGGTGGTGGGTAAACTTCGGGTTTGTGCCATGGAGGGGTGGGGGTTTGGCACTCGGTGGGATTACCTTGAAGTCCCTCTCTCGGTGGAGGAACTACAACGAACGGGGCTTCTTGATTTGGCTGCCCTGTGAAGCCATTTAATAGGGAGTTTGGCAATTTTGTTGTGCTTCTAGTGACCACCGTGTTTCCTTCTAAATAAACACACGTACGTAATTGAGTAATGTTTAGCACAACACGACGTGTAATTATAACTCGGAGTGTTGTACATATAACATATGTTATTTATTTTTATTCTTTTTGAGTGACTTTTATGTCTAATTAATTTAGTGTATCGATCACGTCGTCAGATGATATGACGTGAGAGTTATATAAAATAAATTTATCTCTATATGAATAATAAAATTAGTCTAATTTTATTATTCATAAAGTTAAAATTTTATTTTTACGTGACTCTCACGTCACGTCACTTGATGACATGACAGACATATCAATTTAATTAGACATGAAGATCACTCAAAATAAATAAATAAATAAATAATGTTACATGTGTAACACTCGGGTGTTGTGTTGCACTAAGTATTACTTTACGTAATTACTTATGGACTCCAATTTAGAACGATACGAGTATTTGTTAATTTTTTTTAACATGGAATCCAATTTAAGTTCTATTGCATGCACAATGATGACAATAAATCTGGAGTAGCCGAGTGGGTGATCTAGAAAGACTGCTGTAACTCTAAAAACCAGTACATTTGGAAGTTCCTTGGTGATTTTAGAGCTGCAAATTCCACTCTTACTCCATTACTATCATCACATGCACAGCGACAATAATAATAAGTGTGGAGAATGTAATCTAGAAAGACAGCTGTAACTCCAAAAACCAGTTCATCTAACACGGGACTTTTAACATTTGGGTGTTTTCCTAGTGATTGTAGAGCTGCAAATTCCACTCAATCTATTCGAGATGACAGATTGGAAAAGCTACCTTTCTTCTTCTAAACTATGATGAAAGATGCCAAATGAGATTCTAATCCTTGTCTATTCAATACAAATGGTTGGGGAGATGCCGAATTTGGCACTTAGCAGATCCTGTGGCGGCTGGTAAGACCTTGATGAGAGCCCATTGGAAGGGGTACTCCAGTCATATTACCAGTCTGAATAATTCCTCTGCCACCGCTGTTATAAAGAATTTAAGAGCGATGAACGGAAGCTAATAAGAGACAAGGATTGGTGGAGAGAGAGAGAGAGATTGTGTGTGTAAAAAGGCCATGGGGGTCCATTTTCCGACTGGTGAGAGCGAGACTTGTCGCTTGCTCTGGTCTGTCCGTAAAAAACGGCCCCCCTCTTCCCCCTTCTCCCTTCTTGAATCCCTGGACGCCCTCCCACTCCCACTCGCCCTGCCATTCCTGCAGATTTCTAACGGGTTCTCCCCCCCCCTCACACAACGTTCCATCTCCATCCCGTGACATCTGACTCGCCTCTCCACTCCCCTTTTTCTGTCCCCTCCCTCCCCTCTTGCCCCCTCCTCGCCTTTCCTCTTGCTCTCCATTGCCCAGCGTCAGCTCCAAAAACAGAGTAGCCTACAACAGAAGTTTGGCAAATCCCCTCCACCCACCCAACTCGAGGTTCCCTCATCTTCCCCTCGGCCAGAAACCCAGTTCATTTGTCCATTTCCTGCACGGCTTCGAGTCACCGTCTTCTATCTTCTGTAGTGCCGTATTGGGAGCAGTTGCGCCTGGTGGGTTCTCCGCTCTCCACCCTCTGTTTCATCAGTCCGCCGTAGTACGGGCTTTTGGGGAGCCATTGGCGCCTGGAAACCGGCTGGGGGTTTTGGGCGAAGGGTTTTTGGAGCGACGTTCTAAAAAAGGGACATCTTTTTGGTACGCTTAGCTTCTCCTTTTTCTTCCTGCTCGGCCTTGTGTTTGTGGAGAGAGGAGACAAGAATATGTGCTTGGTAGCAAGCAGCCGTCCGTGAGCTGCACGTTTGCGAATTTTGGGAATTGGGTCTTGTGAATTTGGGAGTTCTGAGCATTCCGACGTTTCCACTTCTGATCTGGGCTTGTGGGGTCTTAGGGTTTTAGCGAAGTCTCATACTTCAGCACCGGCTCTACTCGGAAAGTTTGGATTTTTACAGTCCTTCGAAGCCTCCGCCCTCAATTCTGCTGTTCAAATGCTGTGTCTCGAGCGTGAGCCTGCTAGAATTGGGTTGCTGTAACAGTTTTGGTATTCCACAAGCTTCTTTCCACCTGTCCTCGGATTCGATACTTTCTATGAGCTGCTTCGTTGGTGGGATTTAAGGCGTCCCCGCTGTCCCTGCCTCATTTTTCTATCAATTTTTCCGTAAAAAGCTCCAGCAGTTTCGCTTCCTTTCTCCCCTGCTTCCTCTTCTACTCACCGCACTGAGATTCCAATCAAAATTGAGCCTCAACATTTCCACTTTGCTCGTCTATCCTTCCACAAAACCCCATCTACATCTGCGTTTCTGGGTTTTAGCGTAACCCTTGGACTCCGGAGACTTCGTTGAAGGGTTTAGGGTTTAAGCCATCGGGATTCCATCTCTCTTCTTCGACACATTTGTGAAACATTTCGCTCCATCAATCCAGACCATGTTCTAGAATTCCAATTCCCATCTGAAATTTGAAGACGCTGAGCGTTCGGTACCAAAAAGCTTCTGGTAAAGATGTCATCCTGCCTGAGCGGAGGCCGGGCCGCCTATGGCTTCGACCTCGACATTGTCGTCAAGCCCTCTTCCTCGCCGGCGACCTCGTCCCGCTCCACCCACTCGTCCCCTTCCTCCACCCTCTCCGAATCCAGCAACTCCCCGCTCGCCATCTCCACCAAGCGGGCTCGCGCCCCCAGGAAGCGCCCCAACCAGACCTACAACGAGGCGGCCGCCCTCCTCTCCACCGTCTACCCCAACGTGTTCTCCGCCAAGAGCCTCCCGAAACTGTGCGAGAAGAACACCAGGCCCTTCGACTCCTTCTCTGAATCCCCCGCCGAGCTCCTGCCCCCATTCCCGGCCCTGGGCGACGCCGGGTTCCTCATCCACCAGTACGTCCCCGACGAGCCCAGCCCCCGCGTCGGGCTGAGGCCGGCGAGCTCCTCCGAGCGGTCCTCGGCCTGCCTGAGCCCTGCTAGCGTCGAGTTCCCGGAACCCAACTCGCCGGCCGGGTTGGACGACGACTTCGACGCCGAGTCCATCCTGGACGAGGAGGTCGGGGAGGGCATCGACAGCATCATGGGCAACCTCAGCGTGGACACCAACAACAGCGGCGGCGGCGGCGTGGACTCCCCCCATTACGCCAACCGCGCCAATCCCTACCTGGGCAACGTCCCCATGGGCCACGGCTTCGGCCGGATGTTCAAGCTCGCCTACGGCCACGGCGGGAAGTTGCGGCGGGCGCTGAGGAGGGCCGACGACGGGGAGTGGTGGCGGTCGCCCACCGTCGAGGTGCTCAAGATCGCCCCCAAGCTCAAACCGGTGCCGGCCCTGGCGCCCCCTCCCCCTCCTCCCGCCGACAAGAAGAAGAAGAAGGTCCAGAAGGTGGAGAAGATCCTCGACAAGGCCAGCAAGTTGGAAGAGAAGACGGAGGCAGCAGCGCCCACGCCCAAGGCGGAAACCGCGACGGCCTCCACTGCCTCCACGCAGCAGCAGCCGGAGGCGGGCAAGATGAAGCCCGTACTGAGCCTCAAATTGGACTACCAGGAGGTCCTAAAGTCCTGGTCGGGACGAGGGTCGCCGTTCTCCGACGCCGGGGACTCTTCCGAATCGCGCGCCGACACCATTGTACGTATCTGGCTCCAAGCTCCCACTCCCCCACCGCCTTCTTCTCCACCACCACCATTGCCAATAGGCCCACCACCGTTAGAGCGAGATGGTAAAAAGCATGAGCAGCACCTCTTCCTGCCGAAAGAATCCAAACTTTCCGGAAGTGGACAACCTCCAATTCCAAATCCCAACACTCGTGCTTGTAGATTTGTGAGAAAGCACTGACGAACAATAGCTCTGCCTCTGGTGGAAAGGTTGGAAATTTCCCTTATAAGAACACAGACGTCGGCGGGGTGTTGCCATTTGTGTACTCACGGCTCGTGAGCATGACTGCACGATCATTTCTCCTCCCCTCCCCCTTATTTGAATCATGCGCTGCAGCTGCTACGCATGGGAGTGATTTTTTTTTTTCTCTCGGGTGCGTAGTCCCTCCCTTAAAACAACTAATCCTTATTATTTGTCCTATCTTAAGAATCAGGCAGTTTAAAAAAAAATCCCAACGGACAACGTTATTGGGCCAGTTTTAATTGGCCCATTTTTTGTGAGAAAAAAAAGTGTCGGTTATTTTAAGTTTTTTTTTCAACCGTCCATAAGTCGGTAAAGAATGGTTGCTTGAGGAAGAAGTTACCTACCAAAATTTCAAAAAATAATTGTTTTTCGCTGAGGACGTACGGTGCAGCAGCCTCTTACTTATGTCTTTCCTGGGCTGCGGTGAGAAGACCTAAGCCCACTTAATGCAAAGCCCAAAGTAGAACACCCGAATGTTTGATCACAGGGTCTCTCATATGTTCTTCACCAGGGTGACTGATCACAACCGGTGGTCCTCATGCGTCCTAACCTGTTCTATCCAGCAGGCAGGCCAGGAAGTCTGCAACTTGTTTTACTGGCGGAATCCTTCTGTCCCATTTTGGGTCAAGATTATTCTCCCTGCCACACAATCGTGGGCGCTCGTGCGTCCAACGGGCCCATGTCCATGGGGGGGGGGGGGCATCATCGATCCCCACAACCATCAGTAATTTAGGGCAGGAAGTCTGGAGGAGATGGTCGTATATAGCACAAAAGTTGCGAATATTTGATGGGATTCCCTAATAGGTGCCTGTGCGATGAGATCTCCTCCGTCATGAAGGGGAGGGGGGGGGGCACACGAGGGGGCACTCCTGCCCCCCCCCCTCGGGCAGAGTGGGCTCGGTGGCCTCAGATTAGAATTTGTGTAGACCAAACTGCGTAGTTTTGATTTAACACTGCATCTACGTGGTGCCTTATTTGTTGGGTTGGGGAAGACAGGAGAGGAGAAGTGCCATTTGATGTGAAACATCTCGTGTTTCCTTGCTGGGAATAATTTTCTTTTTGTTTTTTGTATGTCTGTTTGTCTCAATGGGTGTTACATGTAATATATATATATATATATATATCTAAAAATTGGGTTTGGTTTTGGCAGGCGCGGTTGTCGAAGATCGAGTTGTTCCCGGAGGGGGCGGCGGGCGCCGGCGGGCTGAGGGAGGCCAGTGTCCTGAGGTACAAGGAGAAGCGGAGGACCCGGCTGTTCTCCAAGAAGATCCGGTACCAGGTCCGCAAGGTGAACGCCGACTGCAGGCCCCGTATGAAGGCAAGTGTAAGACCTCTCTCTCTCTCTCTCTCTATCTCTGACCTGCACGTTCACATGCACGTCCATGCAACTGGACCACATGCAGGGTCCACAACTTCTTCATACTTTCATTACAAGGTCGATCTAATGGCCTCAAAATCAATGGTAACTTGCTTTTAACGTAATATGTCATGATAACAAGAGGGCACATAAATTATAATATCGAATGATTTTTCTTTTAACTTTCTCAAATGGATCTGAGGCCACCGTTAGGAGAGGCAGGAGGAGTTGATGTCAGTTTGCAGAGGAACCCATGGACGTCAATCCCCTGTGATTCCGTCACACTGATCATATGGTGCACTAGTTTCTCAGGGGTTGTTAACCTTGGACATCACCCAAACCAACCAACACCCTAATAATAGCCACATTTGGATCCTTTTCTGGGCCACACATCTGCTAGCCGTGGGCGGTGGGGATCTGAAGCCACCTTTTTAATTGGCTCAAGCCCAGTCCTCATCACTTCCGGATCATATCGGTGGTCTCATGGTGTGGACTTGTGTTGTCTCAAACACACATTGGGCTGGGCCTCACGGGTTAGGAGGGCATGGGTCCTGTTGAATGATCATAATTGCATTAATGTTGGCGGTGCAGCAGCTTGTCGTTCTGGCAAACAAATAAGTTGACCAAAATTGTCCCATCAAACGCATCTGTCTTAGCTTTTTAGATTTTTTTTTTTCCTAACAATCCAATCTATAAGATCGGACGGCACACAAGAGGCTCCCATAAAACAGTTTCTTCTTTGGAGGGTCCGGAGGGAGGCCTGCACCGCTAGCATGCATAAAACTCTCATAAAAAATCTGAATCAATAGTCATTTATGTAGGGCTGTCGATGAGTCAGATTTAAGTTGGGGTTAGGTCGGCCCAAACCCGAATCTGACACATTAGTATTAAAATATGAGTTTGGTCCAGACCCGAGTTATGTCGGGTTGATCGGGTTTAACACTTTTACAAAAATACAAAGTACGACTAAGATCTTGTCGGGTCTGAAATTTTAAATAAAAATAATATATTTAATAATATAAAATTTATAATCTCATTAAGTTAATTAAAAACTTTATATTAATTATTTAATTTATTTAAACATACAGTTTTTATTTTTAATTGAATAAAATAATATTAATTTAATAAATGAATAAATTAATTTTGAAAGAAGAAAAAAGAATGGGTTGAGTCAACCCTCAAGTCGGACTCAAAGTTTGAGTTTAACCCGTGGACCTAATTAGGTCGAATTTTTAGACCTGATTAAGGACTTGTAGATTGAAAAAGATTTTACAATTTGGTCTAAAATCGGGTCAGACCTGCTATCCAACTCATTGAGAGCCCTAGATTTCTGTGCTTATTTTTTTTCTCACTTAGGAGTCTATTGCTTTGACGTGGAAGACACGACAAAACAGTGTAAAAATATCTTCTGTTTTATGTGTCAAGTAAGCATAATATTTTATGATGTTGTACGGGCATTTCACCTCAAAACAAACAGCCTCCTCTCTTATTCGTTTGCACTCTGAGATGGGCGTCCTCTAAAATTGTCGGGTTCTTTGTCTCCTCTTCACGACAGGGCCGGTTTGTTCGAAGACCTTCTTCGCTTTCGCCTTAGACGTTCGAACGGAGCGGTGGCCATAACCAAACGGATGGGTCTTTTTTCTTGAAGCCACCCCCACGAAGGCTGCTTGCGATAGCTAGTCTGCAGAAGAAAGAAAGCCCACTGGAAGCCCAGCCCACAAATTTTTGATCCAAGTTCATTTTGCAACCCCCCCTTTTTTTTTACTCCCCAGAATTTTACGTTTTACCTTCCTTTCTGGGTTAATCTCAACCGACATGGAGTCAGCACTTTGATAGGCGGATGTTAGTCGTACATGAGAGAATGAGAATCCCAAACGAAAGTGTGTAGTTTATGGTGCAGCTCTTCTTCATGTTGTTCTTGGGAAATGAACTGGTACGTGCTTCAGTTGGAGATAAACACCAAGTCACCTGGCGTCTACAAGACAATACCAAGCATTCAATTGAAGTAAGCTTCATGAAGACGACACACATGCCAACAAATTCTGAGGAGCAGACGAAGAGAAAAATAACATTTCCAGTTGCACAAATGTATGCCCCTGCAACCAGAAGGGTGACTGTTCTCAGGTGGACAAGTTAAGGTGGTCCTTAGTCGCGAGAGAGAGAGAGAAATTTGACACGCGGATGTAAGATTATCTTCATGTATTATCAGGGTAAAAAAAGTCCCAGGTGAGATGTTCATTCTCCAAGTTACATGAGTATCTGTATCGGCATGTGGTTACCATGTGTGCTTGAAAGTCTATATATTTTAAATGAGATTGGTTTTATTTAAAACTTACGCACGTATATTTTGAATGAGATTAATTTATTTAAAATATAGACATTAAGGTATTAATAAAATAATTAGCCTTCGCACAACATTAAAAAAAAAGTATAGCGTTATGAGAGAGGGGCTGGCACATGTTGTCATGTTGTGCATCAACTCCTTTACATAAATAATTTGGACAAACCACATCATACCCTCCCGTGGCGCTTTTACTTGGGCTTCACTTATCAGCTTAACGAGAAATGTTTATTACCCGTGCGGATGGATAAAATTTATTACGAGTCTTATATCTCATTGGGCCATATATGCAGTGTGTGATTTTACTTTCTGTTAATTTTATATATATTTTTAATGGGATTTTTAATGTTATAAGAGTGACAAATTATTATTTAAAAGTAAAAAAATAACTATTTAAGAGTGTAAAATAACTGTGTCATGATGATAAATAGTCAACTCCTGTCAATTTTTACGCATTCTTGAAGCGATGAATGAGACTTCCAATATTATTTAAGGGTGACATATATATTTAAGAGTGAAAAATAACTATCTAAAAATGACAAATAACTATATAAATGTGATAAATAACCAACTCATGTCAGTGTTTGCGCATTCTCGAGATGACGAATGAAACTTCCAATGTTATTTAAGGGTGACAAATAATTATCTAAGGCTGAAAATTAACTATCTAATGGTGACAAATAACTATGTAAATGTGACAAATAGCTAATTCCTATCAGTTTTTGCGTATTCTCGATGAAACGAATGAGACTTCTAATGATATTTAAGGGTGAAAAATAATTATCTAAGGGTGAAAAATAACTATCTAAATGTAACAAATAGTTATGTAAAGGTGACAAATAGTCAACTCATGTCGGTGTTTGCGCATTCTCGAGACGACGAACGTGATTTCTTATTTAAGGGTGATAAATAACTATCTAAGGATGAAAAGTAATTATCTAAGGGTGACAAATACACGAATAAGAGTGACAAATAGATGGAAGTGTATATAAACATTTAAGAATCATTTACAATCCATTCGTCTTAACCGGGACGAATGACTTGTTCGACCCCTCTCACTCGAATATGTCATTCGCTCAAAATATCATAAAATCCCACAAAAATCACTCTTTACCACAATTAAAGTGGAAACCACCAAACTCGGTTCTTGATGTAACTGGCGAATAAGTCTTGAAATCGGCCAAAACCCCATCATGTTTTAACATATTCATTTATCAAAGGGGCCTTTAAAGAATTTAATAGGTGAGACCTGTGTGCCAATGATATGAACTAATAGTACATTAGACGGGTAATTTTTCTACCCGTAGGAGAGTAACTAACATTTCTCAAGCTTAATAGTTCGAAGGGTTAGAGATCCTGGGTGCTTCAAGCCTTCAATAGAGCATGTAGACAGAATAGAACGTGGGAATGCGGAGTTGTAGACCTGGAGCCTAGAGGATGTCCTTCACTGTCTTTAACTAGAAGTTATTTTTATTTTCTGCTTTCAAGAGAGAAAGAGAGATAACAGAACTCGAATATGTTTGATTTGGTTTCAATTTTTTTCATTTTCATTATGTAAATAAAGTGAAAATGGTTATCTCTAATTTGAATCCATAGACCCTCTTCAACAAAATCCAAGTGCTCTGCGTACATGTATATCCCTCTTAAGCAGGATTTGTAATCTCGGTCCGAGATGGTCTGACTCGCACGACTCGACCAGACTCAAATGGTGGGCGGGATACCCGGGCCGTGGGTCGTGATCGGGACGCTCCATATATTTAATATTTTATTTTAAATATAAAATATTTTATAGGTAAGATGGTTAAGTGTGGTTCAGGGGTGGGTTTGAATTCGAAACTCACGTATACGTGTTATTTTGATTTCTTTTTAAGATTTTCATATAAAAAATTTAAAATCTTAAGGGCGTTCAACAGATTCGAACCCAAGATGTCTTAAACAAAACACACAAACCACTTAACCAACTGAGCTAAAAATTTGGTCGTATTATTTTATATATATTATATATATAAAAAGTCTTTTTTTATTTTGACATTTGACGGTACCGTCCCATCCCGGGCCATGACCGAGACGGCCGAGATGCCCAGGACGATAAACCATGTCAAGGTTTTACAGACTGAGACGGGACGGGGCGAACCGGACGCAACCGATACGTTATCTATATTATTTTAAATTTTTTTATATCGAATTCATTTTATAGGTCGGTTGGCTGAGAGATCTCATGTTCAAACGTGAGACCAGTCATAGACCGAGATGATCGGTATGTGAGACGTAATCGGTACGCTATCTATATTATTTTAATTTTTTTATATTGAATTTATTTTATAGGACAATTGGTTGAGAGATCTCATGTTCAAACGTGAGATCCTTGTTTGGCAGGGGCGAGATTCGAACCGTGGACATCAGTTTAAACGATAAATCACTTAGTCAACTGAGTTAGGAGAACATTTGAGTTATATTATATTATAATAAATATATATAATATATTTTTTGTGTCTCAGTATGTAACGGTACTAACTCGTACCGTGCCGCTATCTATATTATATAAATTTTTTATATTATATATATCCAACTCTAAGTTATGCCACACCTCTACGAAATGTATAATTGATGTTATATATTATCATGGGGAATCGCGCCAACCAACCAACGTATAACACGACTACGAAAAATGTAGATCGAGTCTAACCAAGAAAATTATACGTAGAGTCTTACTCATATTATAAAAGTTAAAAGTAAAAGATACGAAAAAAGGCACATCTTTTTCTTTAATTTTTTTCACATAATTAAAATGACGTCTCCTTAAAATTTTTTCTTTCTCCTATATACCCCGTCATAAATTTATATTTTACATTTTCTAGAATATTATGTTAACATTGATGTGTTCATAGAGAAATAGAGCGGGGGATTTGGGCACTAGAGACCCGAAGATGACCAACACCGCTCTCTTAATTAAATATGAGATTATGGGTGAAAATTTAGTTGAGGTCGGCACAAATTTTGTCTCGCCTCTGCTCTCACTCTTCGTTTAGAGTTCCCCCCTGGCTTATTACAAGATTGGATCCACAAGTGACTTCTCTCACCAAATTATGATTATCTCTCCACAGACGGCACATGTTCATCCATTGTGCAGTGACTCTTTGGTGCATTTGGAAGGTGCGCTGCGATCTCATCTTCGAGGGCAAAAAAGACTTCTCCTATGGTTTTTGCACAACGAGCGGACACAACTTTTACTTCTTGGCTTAATTCTAAGTTCAATGAAGAGGTGAGATCTCGTGTGAAATCATGAACCGTCGGATCTAGGGTAATCATGAGTCATAGTCACCTCAGAATAAAATTCTGCGCGCAAAAGGAAAGAAGCGATTAAGGGGGCCCGGGACTGTGATCCCAAGAAAAATCTTCCAATATTTAAGTCAGCAAAGAAAATGAGAAAGATGCGAAGATGAAGCAAGGGAGGTGCAGGGCACAAGAATGCTCTTCACAAGTTGAAGTAACTAGAATTTGACTTACCTTTTCGAAGGGGTTTCCTGAGTTTATATAGATGCAGGCTCCCTTTCTTGAGTAGGGGAGGCATGAGAGTCTGGGGGGACGTTACGTCTGTGGTAGGGACTCTTACAGTTCTAGGATTCTTGCCCTCCCCTTATCTTCTCGAGCTTCCAACTTTCAGGTGATAGCATAACATCCGTTGGGATTATGAGGGACAAGTACTCAGTCGCGAGAAATTCGTCCTGACTCATTGAGGAATCTTGATGACGGGCTGATCTATAAGAGATAAGGGATATCTCTTACCTATGCATGAAGTACGAGACTAGGGCATCCCTTGAGGGAACATTCATCCACCTTTAGATGGCTCAATTTGATCGCCTACCGGGCTTTTCTCGAGTGTTGGGGAGGCCTTCGTTCGGGCGACCGAGCCAAGACTCGGTGGGCCATGTTGGTCCGCTTAACTAAGGTCCCGGAGTAAGTGAGTCATGTTAACGCTGTCACTTATTGGGTCATGCATATCTTGGTGGACCATTGAGCTGTGTAAATATTGAGCTACGGATCTTCCCCTTTCCACCCGGCACCCACCATTCTGGAGACCCGTGTGTCCAAGGCTCCTCGTACCTACAAATGGGCGCCTCCAACCCCAAGTGCCTTCAAATCATCGGCGATGTTGCTACCAAAGTCCATGGGAGGCGGTGTTGTTGGCATCATTTGCAGAGACCACCGGGGATTTCTTGTGAGATGCTTGGCGAGTTGCACGTATTCCAACAATCCTCCTCTTGTTGAAGCTATGGCTTTGCGTGGTGGGATCACCATATCCTCGTCCTTCTGGCCTCCTACAACGGTGGAGGGTGATGCTGAAGCATTTATCAATTGGGACCTCAATACTCAGGCCCATCCTCCCTCGAGGCTCTCATCCCTGGTATAAGACTGTAGATTCTTGCTGGCTTCTTCTCCACATATCTCTGTTAGGACCATCCCCCGCCATGCTAATGGCGCGGCTCATGTACTGGCTTTTTTGGCTAAAAATCTACTTCATGTGATCCGGGAGACAGGGCCATTCCTAGACTATTTGTTGCTTCCTTTGAGTAATGATAT